>JAWNNU010000001.1:0-115531 GCA_035044585.1 Scaptomyza polygonia
CTATGGACTTCCTTCTGTAGGGACGCTATGATGTCTTCCGATGGAACTCCGTGGTGGGTGTTCCGCATTACAATACGGTAAGGCCGGTCTTCCGGTAGCTGGTGGTGATGCAACAAAGTTCCTTTATCCAGAAAGTGCCGAGCCATCAGCCTGTAGGTATCTGAATTGCTGCATTGAACAGCACAGTCTCCTGAATTCAGTGCCTTGATTGTGTAGGAGTCTCCTACAAGGGCGTCCAGCTCGCTGCGAAATGCAGTAAAATTTACCACGTTGGGAAACATCATTCTGGGTACCTTTGAGTGAGAGCTTGGTTTCGGGGCGGCGGGGTTAACACCTGCCAACTGTTGGTTTGGACTCGCTTTCCTTGCAGCACGAATATGGGCAGTTTTCGACAAACTGGGCTCGTCATCGTCACTCGAAGATACAACGCCAATGTCCATATCTTCTTCGTCACTTAGGGCTTGGAAACGGTTTGTAGATTTTATCACAGGTCCTTTCTTTACCATTTTAGAGGAGACGACCACACCTGCTCTCTTTTTTATTCCTCCTTTACCTTTTTTAAATGAGGCATCCTGCCAGGCGGTAGCAGATTGGGGCTTCGCTATTGAGCTGACGAGTGCACTGCTGTGAGATGTGCTGGCAGAAGTAGAACATACATTGCCACTCAAAGAGGAAGTGGACGGGATAGTTGAACCTTCACTTGGCCAGCTCGTGAGCAATTTCTCACGACTCTCTTTTGGGCCCACGCCAGCAGTTTGCTTCATCGACTCATAGTCGATAGATTTCTGCTGTGGACCATTATTTTCCATTTCTCCAATAAATGTTTGACGACATGAACTAACTAGAAGGGAAGGTTCTAGCAGTTGATCGCCTCTTGATTCTAAGTTGACTCGTTGCCGCTGCTTAGTAGTCAGCTGCTTTAGTATGAGTCCAGATTTAACAGCGCGCCTAGTAGTAGGCATCTATTTTTCCAAGGTCCTAGCCTAGACTTCAACCTTAGGATAGTTCTGAAAGCTACTATCGAGCTCTTGAACCAGACCGAAGCGTCTCGAACTTTTGGAAAAATATTTTTGTGTGATGTGGCCGCTGACCAGCGGAGTCCCGTTTTGGGCAAATCCTCACTTTATTAAATAACTTCACTTAGCGTTGATCACTAGTAGTGACTTGAGGGTCACTTTTCACAATTTATGCCACTATTGTGGGCTTGTCTTTGATAATTTTCGGCGAACAAGTAATATTTACTGCTCGCTTTTCACAAACACGTGCTGTTCAGTTGGAGTGTGACCAGCTCATATCATATTTCTAAGTGTGGGATTATACAAAACTTTTCCCCCCTTTAGATAAGAATTCTCCTGAATTCTAATGTTATTTAAATTGATTTTATTTTTTTGTGCTTCAATATAATAAAAGTAATTAACATGATTATTAGTATCATTATTGCTCCATTACAGGAATATGTAATGACTTTATGAGTGCTTAAATTTTTTATATTCTTCCAATTAATATTTTTATTATACTCGATACCGAAGGTAAATAGTATATTGGGTTTGTGCAATGTCCGTCATGGTGTCTGTCCGTCTGTCCGTCCGTATGTTCGCAACTTTTTTCCACACCCTTCAAGCTATAGACTTCAAACTTTGCAAATGTCTTTATCTATGGCATAGTAAATTAAAATGTAAATATTGGAGCTCTACGATAACTAGGGGGCTGGCTTATCGATAAACTCGATAACGCAAAATCGATAGATCCAGCTATTTAGCAAGCCCTTACAGCTAGAACTACCAAATTTGGAGGAAAGATAGCTACTAACAATCCCCAAAGCCCCAAAAAACTGCATCAAAAATTTTGAAGCCACGTCCACTCATTCCACCCCCCCCCCCCCCCCCGCAGTTTAACACTAAAAATGCCCATATCTTCTACAGTTTTTGAGCTAGACCCATCAAATTTGGTGCCAAGATATGTGTTGACGATCCCGAACCAAATGCATAAGAACTTTGGATGCCACCCCCATCTATACTGCCCTAGCCACGCCCCCCGTTCTCCAGCCCCTGCATTTTGAAATAAAAACGCCAATATTTTCCACAGCTTTTGAGCTAGCGCCGCAAAATTTTGTGCCAAGATTGGTGATGAAGAAACCCAAAAAATTTGGATGGAGCCCTCCACATATACCGCTCCAAGCCCCCCTTTCACAATATTCTACTAACTTTGAGCTAGAGTCACCAAATATGGTATGAGGATAGCAATTAAAATCATAAATAGATTTGCAGCAAAACTTTGGACGCCACATACATACATACATACATACGCTACATACCAGCCCCCAGCCACCCTTCCATCATATTCTACTAATTTTGAGCTAGAGTTACCAAAGTCGGTATGAGGATAGCTATTGATATGATACATAGTCTTCAGCAAAAATTTTGATGCCACGCCCTCATACCACCCCCAGCCCCCCATTCGCTACCTTTAACAAACTTTGAGCTAGAGTCACCAAATTTGGAAGAAAGATAGCTTTTTGGCATCCCCATCTGCACCATATAATCTTTGAGGCAGCATACACCCTTGCCGTATCCACACCCCATTGCAATCAGGTCTCTTTTAATCTGTTTTACTACTGGTATCGAGTATACCGCAGACGGGTGCGTCCGACTGCAACGTTTCTACTTGTTTTCTATTATTTTTTCGAAAGTTATTTGCTTCGTAAAATTTTGTGTTTGTTTATGTTTTTCGTATAATTTTATTTAATTTTGTCTTTCGTAAAAATTAGTGAAATAGTTATTTCCTATTTCGTTTGTGCAATTTCTAAATTGTATTGACATATTATTTTTGATTTTAATGTCTTTAGTGTTACAATTTTGATGAAGTGTTTTATAATTTGCATTTTTAATCACTACAGTTTCTTCGTCTAATTCTTTTATTTAAATTTCTTCTTTCTTAATTATACAATGTGTATTTTTTTAATTTCTATAATTTTTTTGTTTTTTCGTATGTATTAGTTATTTTCTTGTGGGTAAATATTAACTCTGATTTCTGATCTATTTCTTGTTGAATTTCCCAGAGCTTTAACGTTAACTTTATAATTATTTTAACCTTAATTTACTTCCAGAACTACATATAATTTTAAATTTTACTTTAAACTTAATTATTTTTTTATGATTATTTTAAATTAATTTTATTTTCATGTCAGCTGCTCATAGCTGACAATAAATAAATAAATAAATAAATTTCGAATTTTTCGTTATTGGGTATTGGTATAATTTGTAGTATTTTAGTTGTTAAAAAATTCTTGGGTATTTCCATTGCAAAAATAAGAAAATTATTCTTAAACATTGCTCTAGCTAATTTTATATGATTAAGTTTGTTAAAATTTTTTGTAATTTGTATGTATTTTGTAATTTCGTTATTTGTTAATATGCTGAGATATAGGATGTTATACCTAGCTGTAAGTGTTCTAATTTATCTTTAAACATTTGAATTTTTATTTGTTGGTCATAATATAAATTTTCTAGGTATCTGCTATTTTCGTATTTGCCAATTGCATTTAACTGATTTTCGATTGCTTTTCTATCTGATTCAATTATTTGTTATATATCTCATTGTTTAAACTTGTTTATTTAATGATTCGTCTATTTCTTTCTCTTTGTAAGTTGATAAATGCGTTTCTATGAATTTTCTGACTTTTTCGTCCATTGTCCCGAACAGCCACTTTGCTGCGCTACCTACTGCATCAACCAGTCCTCTTTTTGTACGAGTCCGATTGCCGTACAATATGTTTAATTTATATCGAGCATCATCATTTCTATGTTTTTCTCTATATTTTTCAAAATATTGTCGATGTCTTTCAAGTTGATTATGTGTACTATTATGTCTGTTGCTTTAACTATGTCTTGTTGTTTCATCGTTATTTGTGCGTATCCATCTTCGTTAAGTATTTGTTGCGTCGTCAGTGTTCCTGATACTGTTGTTGTCATCATTAGTATTAGCATCGTCATTATTAATGTTTCTTGTAAATTTATATGCTCGTTTTATATTTGAGGGGTCAACATATTTAAGCTTTGATTTTTTGAATTTCGCAATTTCCTTGTGCCTGACTGCTTTATAGTTTTTTATTAATCCTTCTTCTCGATTTTCTACATAGTTTTCTTTATTCTTGTTACGTATTTTAAACATTTTTATACTCGATACCGAAGGTAAAGGTCCGTCCGTCTGTATGAACGCAACTTTTTTCCACACCCTTCAAGCTATAGACTTCAAACATTGCCAACGTCTTTATCTATGGCATAGTAAATTAAAGTGTTAAGATTGGAGTTCTACGATAACTAGGGGCTGGCAAATCGATAAACTCGATAACGCAAAATCGATAGATCCAGCTATTTCACAATCCCTTACAGCTATAACTACCAAATTAAAGGAGAAAATAGCTACTATCAATCCCCAAAAAACTGCATCAAAAATTTTGGAGCCACGCCCACCGCTTCAGCCCCCAGCCCCCCGCAGTTTAACACTAAAAATGCCCATATCTTCTACAGTTTTTGAGCTAGAGCCATCAAATTTGGTGCAAAGTTAGGTTTGGATGCCACGCCCATCTATACTGCCCTATCCGCCCTCAACCACCCCAACGCTTCGCTAAAAACGGTAGTGCGTGTATCTTCCATAGTGTTTGAGCTAGATAGCTTGTAACAACGCCCTAAAAACTGCATCAAAGTTTTGGAGCCAAACCCACCCCCAGCCCCCCCCGCAGTTTAAAAAGAGAAATGCTTATATCTTTTACAGCTTTTGAGTAAGAGCCACCAAATTTTGTGCCAAAATAGGTGATTATAGCCCCAAAATAAATGCATAAGAACTTTGGATGCCACGCCAATCCATACTGCCCAAGCTGCCCCAAACCGCCCCAATGCTTCACTAAAAATGGGAATGCGTGTATTTTCCAAAGCGTTAAAGCTAGATTCAACAAATTTGGTAGGAAGTTAACTAATAATAATCGCCAAAAAACTGCATGAAAGTTTTTGAGCCACCCCTTTCCCCCGTTCCCGAGCCCCATGCATTTTGAAATCAAAAACGCCTATATTTTCCACATTTTTTGAGCTAGAGCCGCCAAATTTGGGGCCAAGATAGGTGATGAAGAAACCAAAAAAAAGTAGATGGCGCCCCCCACCAATACCGCCCCCAGCCACCCTTCCACCACATTCTACTAATTTTGAGATAGAGTCACCAAATTTGGTATGAGGATAGCAATTAACATCATAAAAAGATCTGCAGCAAAACTTTGGACGCCACGCCCCCCATACCAGCCCCCCTTCCACCATATTCTACTAACTTTGAGCTAGAGTCACCAAAGTCAGTTTGAGGATAGCTATTGACATCATAAATAGATTTGCAGCAAAAGTTTGGATGCCACGCCCCCCTTTACCCACCCCGGCACCCCTTCCACCAAATTTTACTATTTTTGAGCTAGAGTCAACAAATTTGGTATGAGGATAGCAATTGACATCATACACAGATCTTCAGCTAAAATTTTAATGACACGCCCCCCCCCCCCCCCCATACCTCCACCAGCCTAACATCCACCATATTCTTCTAACTTTGAGCTAGAGTCACCAAATTTGGAAATTTGGAAGGAAGATAGCTTTTTGGCATCCCCAACTGCACCAGACAATCTTTGAGGCAGCGTACACCCCTGCCGTATCCACACACCATTGCAATCAGCTCTCTTTTAATCTGTTTTACTAGTGGTATCGAGTATACCGCAGTCGGGTGCGTCCGACTGCAATGTTTCTACTTGTTTCCTTAGCGTTTTCTATATTCTCTCTGATTTTTCCTAACTCTATTTTATTATTTTGTGCTTCGTTAGGTGTACATTTAATGGTTGAGTGATATCTGTCGTTATAATTTCTTACTGCTTTCTGTAAAATTTATTTCACTGAACTATTTTCTGCTTCTGTTTATGTATATTATTCTAAATTTTTCTGCCAATGAATTGTGAAATCTTTCCACGTCTGCGTTGCCTGTGTGGCTGTTTGGCTTTGTCAAATGTAATTCAATATTTTCTTGATTTATTTATTTATTTAGCAATGAGCAGCTGACATGAGAATAAAAGTAATTTAAAATAATTATAGTAAAAATAATTAAACTTAAAGTAAAATTTAAAATTCTATGAAGATGAAATTAAATTAGGATAAAAAGTGAAATAGTTAACGTTAAAGCTCTAGGAAGTTCAAAAATATAATTAGTGGTCCAATATTTCTTGCATGGATTGGGAAAAGCCCAGAAAAACACAATCAGACCAGAAGAAGGTAAGTGATTAGTGATAACGATTTGATAAAGAAAAGAGAATCGAGTGTTTTAGTAATGTAGTTGAGGTCTTCAAAGAGACAAGGGAATAAAGCCTGTTATAGTCAGAACAAATAACTCGAAATGGTTCATAAATTAAAAATGTGTGTGTCAGCTACGACGCACGACTGGAGTTTACTCCTTCAGATTGACTGCATAAATACGCAAAAAAAGCTTACTAGTCTAAGAAAAAGATTAAAAGATTAATACGATATCAAATCGTTAATAAACGAATCAATGAAAATACTAAAATGGTATATATATTTTTATTCTATTTGCATTTATTTTATACATCTAACATATAATAATTTATTTATTATATTATAGCGCGTTGTTGTTTTGTTCAGTTTCCCTTTGCGTTCAGCGGCCCGGAGAGGTGGCGTGACAGCGGACAGCAAGAACGGTAAAAAGTTGATGGTACATATTGTATGCAAGTGCGATTGATACAAATATTTCTTGCTGGGCCTGCTTGCCGAGGTTTTTGTTATTTTTGATATTTTTCCTTTTACATATGTACCAATGCACTACTGAATACACTTTCGAAATTTGTTCGCAACTTTGCGTAACTGTATGGCAAGGATTTTTGGAGTGTCATAGGGTAAATATTGGGAAGAGTATGAATGAGCAGCAATAGCAAAACTGAAATTTGACTGCCTTGGAAGACAAAATCTTATGTTTTTGTACTTGAAATGAAATTGTGCTACTCGTCCACTTCCAAAATGACAAAACTTTTGGAATTCTGTTTTCGTTTTGTTCGAATACACGCATACCATCATATGCTTGCAAAGAATTATAACGGAATTCTTAAGTACTAAGAGAATGAACTAGCGAACGTTGGATACACTTTCAAAATATAAGTGCTACTGTGGATATGCAGTTCAATCAACTATTTTTTATTGAAGCAATTTCTCAATTGTTAACTAAGCGACAACTTACGCTAATGAAATTATGCCATTATTTGCAAATACATTGTTGAACAACATACCCACAATAGCACTTATATTTTATAAGGGTGTCCAACATTCATTATGCACTAGACTTCACAAAAACGTAACGAAATTTGTTCAGTTGATTTCACTCCTCATATTTTTTTCATACCGGGCTACTTATATGCAAATCGATTCTTAAGGATTAAACTCCAAAAAGTTGCTTGAGCAACGATCGAGGCTAAGGGGTACAAAGTTTCGGGTAGATCTAATAGGTACGTTTAATTTTATTCGACTTACTAGAACTGATAAGTCGATTTCTCCATTAGGTAGATTAGTGACAAATACTACACCATGCATAATTCTACGTTTGAAGAGGGAAGGAAGATTAATTAAAAGAAGTCTACTTTAATCGAGATCGTTTGTCTTTCGTTGGTGACGGTTGTGTTTTTGAGTGCTCTCAGTAAATTATTATTGTCCTGTGTTGTTTACGGTGTGTATTTCGGCTTTCTTTGGTAATAAATACTAGCAGTGATCGCAGATATACTTTGTATATGTTTACGTGTGAATAACAAAATATTGCAAGCTTAATAATCATTTCAAAATTGCAGCTGAACTGACGCTGCATTGCTTTAAAATAAAGAAAACATACGTATATATATACATACGTAATTTCTGCTCTTGTCTAATCTGTGTATTCGTCCACTAACAACAAACAGCTTGTCTATTTTTCATGCTCTCGCTCCCCAGCATTCAGTCTGCTGCAGCTTTCGTCCGCTCTTATCTGGCGTACTTGCCGTTGCATTTGCCTACGCGCTCACGCTCTCTGGCTTATTTTTTTTACCGTTTTGTCGCGCTCATTGCCTCGAAACTGTCTTACTCTTAAATTTGCACATTACCTTGTTTTGATATTGCATATCAATTGTTATAATTGATTAAATTAATATTTATTTTTTTATTGTATAAAATCATAATGCTGGTTTGCTGCAGTACCAATTGCAAGTTGGTTGGAACAACCAACCAAGATTTTATATTGTGTAGATTGTGCGATAACAGGACACACATGAAATGGCTTTACAGCCAAAATTAGGGGCTGCTTGCTGGCTGACACAGGCCTGAAATGGTACTGTGAGCCATGCGACGAGGTGATGAAGGAAACTTCCCAATTTATGAGGCAGACTCATGCCGGTTTTAAGGCTATGCATGTTGCATTTAACAACCTGCATATGTCATTTAAAGACCTAGAGTCTAACTTCAAAAATGGCAAGGTGATAACCGAATCTCCAAAGCGAAAAAAGTCTTCGGGTCCTAACACACTTGCTGTCCCAACTCTTCCGCCCACTAAAACCCTTCTTCAGCTAGCCCGCTTATGTTGTTTAACTCGCCTATTAGAAATCTAGACTGTAACGGACAATCTAACAACATAACACCCAATCTTTCTATTTTAACAGCCTGTGTGCCAACTGATTCTACTTTAGGTACAGCAGGGGTCCACAAGCCTCTTGTTTTTGTGCCGGTTCATAAGTTCATATTCGTGTCTAGGCTTGCCTCCGATACTTCATTGGAGGATGTAAATGCCTAAGTTAAAAGTAAAATTGATTCCCCGCGTATCACTGTGGAAAAGCTTAAATTTAAACACGCCCGAAGCATATCTTATTTCAAGTTGGGTGTTCCGCACGAATTTTTCACAACAATTTGTTCTGAAAAGTTTTGGCCACCAAAGCTCGTGGTAAAGGAGTATGTCAACAGACGAAACAATGTTAATAATAGCATAAGAATCAGTAGTCCACCGCCGGTTATCCATCCTGTTGCCTTAACTTCGACGGCAAAAAAGTAGTAAGCTTGGCCTATCAAAATGTTCGAGGCCTTAAAACTAAACCTTCTAATATTTATGTAAACAGCTTATCTTTTGATTCACAATTAGTTGCATTCACAGAAACCTGATTATCCCGTTTTGCCTAATAAGTATAACTTGTACAGATGCGATCGCACCACCGGCAAGGGGGGGCGGTGTTCTCATAGCTGTTGACTCTTGTATTTCCTCTGAACAGATTCATTCATATGATCATCCGGATATGGAGTTCATATGTGTTAAACTATTATGTAGCAGCCGCTCATTGTATATTACTTGCTCTTATATTCCTCCCAATTCTCATAATAACATTTACATAACCCATTTGAATGCTCTGCAACTTGTTTCGTCGTTGTTGACGGATATTGATCAACTTATAATGTTTGGTGATTTTAATTTGCTACATGTTGTATGGTCTGTGAATGACACATCTTCAGCGCAATTACCGGCCACTTCTGATGATTTTATCGATGGGCTTTTAGAGTTAGGCCTATCACAAGTTAACAGGGTGCATAACAGTAGTAATTAAATGTTAGATTTGATATTTGTTTCTGATTCTGATTGTAGTAATGTTAGTAGAGTATCCCCTCTAGTGCTTCCTGAAGATACCTACCATCCAACCTTAGAACTTTCCTTCGAACTTCTTAACCTTAGACCAGCATCTAACAATTCTTTAAAGACACGTTGCTTTCGTAAAACTGACTTTACTAAATTTAATGATTTGCTTCAGCATACTAATTGGTCTCAACTTTATTCTTGTAGTGATATGGAAACTGCCATCACCATTTTTTACAAGACCTTGAATTCGCATTCGAATTTCTTGCTCTCGCTCCCCAGCATTCAGTCTGCTGCATCTTTCGTCCGCTCTTATCCGGCTTACTTGCGGTTGCATTTGCCTACGCGCTCACGCGCTCTCTTTATCTTTTTACCGTTTTGTCGCGCTCATTGCCTCGTAACATTCTGACTCTTAAATTTGCACATTACTTTGTTTTGATTTTTTTTTTTATTTATTTTTATTTTAATTAAAAATTGTTAAAAAATCTAGAGTTAACTTAAAAAAAAAATATATTATTAACAATTAAAAATAGTAGAAGTAAAAAGCCTAAGCAGATATCAAAATTGTCTAATAACATCACCGACCGATGGGGGTGTTTTATTTGCCAGTCCGGCTAGCTATGCCCCTTCTCACAGCTTTGATTGTCAGTGATATTATCAGACTCTATGCTAACGACAGTGATGTTTGTAGAAAATAAAAAGAAGAACTTAAATGTGAAAACTGTTGGAGGTACAGAATTTTGATAATTAATTAAATTTTTATTTTATAAAACCAGAATTCTTGTTTGCTGCAGTAGCAATTGCAAGTTGCTTGGAGTTGGATTTTATATTGTGTAGATTGTGCGATAACAGGACACACATGAAATGGCTTTACAGCCAAAATTAGGGGCTGCTTGCTGGCTGACACAGGCCTGAAATGGTTCTGTGAGCCATGCAATGAGATGGTAAAGGAAACTTCCCAATTTATGAGGCAGACTCATGCTGGTTTTAAGGCTATGCATGTTGCTTTTAACAACCTGCATCTGTCATTTAAAGAGCTAGAGTCTAATTTAAAAAATGGCAAGGTGATGACCGAATTTCCGAAGCGAAAAAAGACTTCGGGTCCTAATCCACCCACCAAATCCCTTCTGGTGCCCAGCATTAATTTCCCAGCGGGTATTTCTGCTAGCCCGCTTATGTTATTTGACTCGCCTGCTAGGAATCTAAACTCTAACAGTCATTCTAACAACTTAACTCCCGATCTTTCAGTTTCAACAGCCTGTGTTCCAACTAATTCTACTTTAGGTACAGCAGGGGTCCACAAGCCTCTTGTTTTTGTGCCGGTTCATAAGTTCATATTCGTGTCTAGGCTTGCCTCCGATACTTCATTGGAGGATGTAAATGCCTACGTTAAAAGTAAAATTGATTTCCCTCGTATTACTGTTGAAAAGTTTAAATTTCAACACGCCCGAAGCATATCTTCTTTCAAATTGAGTGTTCCGCCCGAATTTTTCACAACAAATTGTTCTGAAAAGTTTTGGCCGCCGCGGCTCGTCGTGAAGGAGTATGTCAATAGGCGCAACAGTAACAATACAATACCTGTTGCCTACACCTCCTCGGCAAAAAACTTTCAGAAGTAGTTAGCTTGGCCTACCAAAATGTAAGAGGCCTTAACACTAAACTTGCTCAATTGTATGTTAATAGCTTATCCTTTGTTTCACAAAACGTTGCACTGACAGAAACCTGGTTAAAACTTGATATATCTGATTATTCTGTGTTTCCTAATAATTATAACTTGACAGATGCGATCGCGCATCCAGAAAGGGGGGTGGTGTTCTCATTGCTGTTGATGTTTGCATTTCTTATGAACAGATTCATTGTAATAGTATTCCACACATAAAGTTTCTATGTGTTCAAATATTGTTTAGTGGTCGTTCATTGTATATAACTTGTTCATATATTCCTCCCCATTCTGATAATACCGTTTACACATCCCATCTATATGCCCTGCAACTTGTTTCGTCGTTGTTGACGGATATTGATCACCTTATAGTGGTTAGTGATTTTAATATGCCACATGTTGTATGGTTTGTGAATGACACATCTTCGGCACCGTTACCAGCCACTTCTGATGATTTTATCGATGGCCTTCAGGAGTTAGGCCTTTCGCAAGTTAACAGAGTGCACAATTGTAGTGCTAGAATGTTAGACTTTATAGTTGTTTCAGACTCAGATTGCAGTAATGTTAGCAGAGTACCCCGCTAGTGTTTCCTGAAGATACCTACCACCCAACCTTAGAACTATCCTAAGAAATTCTAAGCCTTAGTCCAGTATCTAAAAATTCTATAAAAACCCGTTGCTTTCGTAAAACTAACTTTGCTAAATTAAATAATCTTCTTCTGCATACTAATTGGTCTCACCTTTATTCTTGTTGTGATATGGATACTGCCATCACAATTTTTTATGAGACCTTGAATTCACATTTGGATATCTGTGTTCCCCTCACTTCCGCTTCAAGTGAAAATAAACCACATTGGTTTTCGAGGGAACCATCAAAATTGAAAAACGTGAAGACAAGAGCTTATAAAAGGTTTAAAAAGTCCGGAACTACTGTAGATTTGTCTTCGTATATCTATTGGCAAGGTCTAATTTTATTTCTGTTAACACTTCTTGTTATAATAATTATCTTAATCGTTGTAGATTAAACTTTTCACGTGATCCCAAACAGTTTTATAAATTTGTCAACTCTAAACGTAAATGTTCAAGCTTGCTATCCTCAGTTTACCTCGATAGTACGAAAGCAAGTTCTGATCAGGCTGTGACCGATTTATTTGCTGAGTTTATATAGTTGCAGTAATTCCTATCCTTTTCAAGTTCAAACGTCCAATTGCATATATGTCCCAGTTATTACTGAGTGTACGCTCCTAAGTGACCTGAACACTATCAAACCTGGCTACTTGTCCGGTCCAGATGGAGTGCCAGGTTGTATACTTAGATATTGTGCGGATTCACTTTGTTAACCCTTACATACATTTTTTAACGTGTCGATTAACTCAGCTGTGTTTCCTGGTATAGGAAAGAATCATTTATTCTTCCATTCCATAAAAATTCTTCTAAATCTAATGTTAAAAACTACAGGGTTATATCCAATTTGTCTAACATTCCAAAAGTCTTTGAAAAAATTATTTACTCTCAATTGCAGCATATATGTAGCTCAATTTTATCCCCTTATCAACATGGTTTTGTTAGGCGAAGATCTACTACCACTAACCTTCTTGAATTCACCTCGCTTGTTATCAAAGGGTTTCAGGCCTAAATGCAAACTGACGTGGTATACACAGATTTTAGTAAGGCATTTGATTCAGTTAATCATTCTTTGTTGCTTCAAAAACTAAATAATATTGGTTTTCCAGAGAAACTCGTGCCTTGGCTTTCGGAGTACTTGTGTGGCCGAACACAAAAAGTTGCTTTTAAATCCATATCCAAACCTATTTCTGTTACCTCTGGAGTACCCCAGGAGAGCCACCTAGGACCCTTGCTATTTAATCTTTTTATTAATGATCTTCCAACTGTTATTACTAACTCGCGTGTATTTATGTTTGCTGATGATGTGAAGCTTTGTTTTACCTACAGCGATACTTCTCTGTGTAACTCACTTCAGTCGGATTTGGGTGCGTTGTCGGTCTGGTGCCGTTATAACTTACTCTATTTAAATGTTTCAAAATGTAAAGTCATGTCTTTTTGTAGAAGTACCCCTTATACTGCTCACTACTTGCTTGATGCTTCACCACTTGACCGTGTCCTTGAATTTAAAGATTTAGGTATTATTCTTGATTGTAAATTAAAGTTTGTCTCGCATTTATTGTCAATGGTCAATAAGGCCATTAATGTCATTGGCTTCATCAAGCGGTTGTCGAAAAAGTTTAATGACCCCTACACTACTAAAACGCTTTATACATCCCTAGTGCGTCCCATCCTGGAGTATGGTCCCCGCAATATGGGATTCACTAGGATAGAATTGAGTATGTGCAGAAGAAATTTCTTTTATTTGCCCTAAAAAGTTTTAAGGGTTCTTGGAACAGAATTACCCTCTTATTCAAGTAGACTTCTTTGAATTAATTTTCCCTCCCTGTTGAACCGGAGAACTATGCATGGAGTTGTATTTATCACTAACCTACTTAACGGTGAAATCGACTCATCAGTTTATTTGAGTCGCATAAATTTAACTATCCCAATTAGATCCACACGTAACTTTTTACCCCTTAGCCTCGATCGTTGCTCGAGCAACTATTTAATTCATGAACCATTTCGAGTTATTTGTTCGGACTTTAACCGGCTTTGGGTGAAATACCTTTCCCTTTATACTTTGAATGCAAAAATTTTATTGGATGATGGTCGGTTAATATTTTAAATTTTCTTCCATAAAGATAAGGTCTAAAGTAGTTTACACTCCAAAGTATTGCCAGAAATTCTTTATCTGTGGCTGAATAATTTCTCTCGTATTTATTAAGCATTCTTGTGCGAAACAAATTGGATGCCCTACTTGAGATAGGACCGCGCCTATTGCGTAATTAGACGCGTCGGTCGTAAGGGTGAATGTTTTTTCAAAATTTTTGAGTTTCTCGAATGCTTCTATGTAAGTTGAATCCTTTGTATTATTTTTGGTGTCTTTTCTTAGATATTTTGTAATTGGTTGTGCTATTTTGGCGTAGTCTTTCATAAATTTTCAATAATATCCTGTTATTCCCAGGAATTTTTGTATCTGCTTAACTGTTTTTGGTAACAAGAGTTTCTTTATAACAACTATTTTGTTAGGGTTTGGCTTGGTACCTTCTCATGTTAAAATGTGTCCTAAAAATTCAGTTTCTCTTCTCATAAAGTTACATGTATCGATTTGAATTTTCAATTTTTTTCTTCTAATATGCCAAATATTTCTTTAATAGATTGGATATGTTCCTGCAACGATGTGCTTAAAATAAGTATATCGTCTAAATATACCACACATTTTTTGTTAATGTGATCTCTTAGAATATCGTTCATAAGTCTTTGGAACGTGGCGTTTGCATTTTTCGACCCGAAAGGCATTCTTATAAATTCGTATAACCCATGTGGCGTTAGGAAAACCGTTTTCTTCCTATCTTCTTCCATCACAAGAATCTGATGGTAGCCTTTAGCTAAATCTATTGTCGTGAAGTACTGTGCTCTTCCGAATTTGTCGAGAATTGATTCGATATTGGGAATCGGAAATTTATCGTCAATAGTTATTTCGTTCAATTTTTTGTAATCTACTACTATTCGAAATTTTTTCTTTCCATGAGTTGTCTAATTTCTTCTGTATTACTATTAATACGTTGAATACGTTGAGTTACTTTTTCTAATTATTCCCTGTTCTTCCATTTCTATTATTTGTCTCCTAACTTCTTCCTCATGTTGAGGTGGTTATCTATATAATTTTGAGTTCAATTGGTCTTCTGTAGTTGTCCGTATTTCATGCTCTATTTCAGTTGTGCTCGTTAATTGTTCACCTTCTTTAAAAAATAATTCGCTATATCCGTTAGCTATTTTTTTTAACTTCCTTTAGTTCTTCTTTATTTAAATGTCCTAGCTCCAAGCTATCAAATTTTCCTTCATAACTTTCCAGTGTACAAATTTCTTCATATCGTTATGAATTGTTTATGATATTATTAATTTGATTATTTAAAGTTAAGATATTTTTTTCAATGTTAATAAATGCGTTCAAAAGGTTTAATAGGTCAATTCCTATTCTAAAATTGTATTTTCTTCCTTTTAGTGGTACTAACTTGAAGCGTACTCTTGCGTTAGTTGGTAAGTTGAATTCCCTAGGTGAAGTTGTATGTATTTCATACTCTATTACATCAAAATTACAAAATTGTTTAACTCTGCCTCTTCATAGTAGTATCCCTGATTCTGATTGTTCGTCGCAACTCCTATTTTGTTCTGCTTCTATGTTATCTACTTTCATGGGTTCTGGGTTTCTTGACCTATATTGCCTTGTTTGCTGTGAGTTTGTATTTTGGTAATTTTTACTCTGTCCCGAATTGTTACTTCTCATATTCTGTCTGTACTGTCCGGAATTGTGGTTGTTGTTTTAAGTCTGTTGTGGGTTACTGTTATAATGATTCATATTCTGATTTGTATTTAACTGCTGCTTAGCTTGTTGGTTGTACTGCTGATTCATATTTTTATTAAGGTAATAGTTTTTGTTATTTTGTTGTTGGGTATTCTGTTGATTTGTATTTCTATTTTGATAATGGTTTTTGTTATTTTGTTGTGTATTTTGGTCATTATTAACATGATTCTCTTGGCTTCTATTAGTTTTCCCTTCTTCTGGGTTACCTCTAATAGGTCTTACTTTTCTGTACTGATACCTGATACAGCTATTCTCATACCTTCGTATCATCATTGTTTTTAATATCTTATTTATCTCATTTAGATCTCTTTCTTCGTACCTTTTGTCTAATAATGTATCGTGTGTCATTTCCGTGGCTGTATTAACTAGTAGGCTTTCTACATTACTTAAGTCTATGAAATTGTCATTCTTATGATATACCGTTAATTCGTCGGTTTTATATTTAATATTTTGCAGCTCTACTGCCAGCTCGCTTACCGAATTAACTTTCAAGTCACAAATCCTCTTGTATATATGGTGTGGTTCCGTATCCGGTCGATACATCAGTTTTAATGTTGCTTTGATTAAGTCCCAATTGTCCGGTTCCGGTACGTTTATGATCACATCCCTTGCTTGCCCTTAGATAGTTTTATAGAAGATCGTCCGGGTTACTTCCTTCTTCAGTTCTGGGTCCTCTATTGCTTGTAGCAGATACTCCGCGCTGCTGAAGAATGAGTTTATGGATGTGTCTTCTGTTCCTGTAAACGTTGCCAGGTGGTTGACGTTTTTCAACTGCAACTGTAGGTATGCCTGTCGTAATTGATCTAATTGCGATTCCCTGAGCTTTTTTAACTTCTGTTTATAATCGATTTGCGATCGATTTGGTTGTTTTTGATACTCTTAGTTAACTGATTTTTAGTTAACCCATATAAGTGCACTTAGTTAACTGATTATACTCGATACCGAAGGTAAAGAGTTTATTCGGTTTGTGCAATGTCCGTCATGGTGTCTGTCCGTCTGTGTGTCCGTATGTGCCCAACTTTTTTCCACACCCTTCAAGTTAGGGACTTCAAACTTTGCAAATGTCTTTATCTATAGACGTGTAAAATAAAATGTTAAGACTTGGGTTCTACGATAACTAGGGGGCTGGCAAATCGATAAATTCGATAAAGCCAGCTATATCACACGCGCTTACAGCTAGAACTACCAAATTTGAGGAGAAAATAGCTACTAACAACCCCCAAAAAACTGCATCAAAAATTTTGGAGCTACGCCCACATATTCTGCTCCCAACCTTCCCGCAGTTGAACACCAAAAATGCCCATATCTTCTACAGTTTTTGAGCTAGAGCCATCAAATTTGTTGCCGAGATAGGTGTTGACGATCCCCAATCAAATTCATAAAAACTTTGGATACCACGCCTATCTATACTGCCCTAGCCGCCCCAAACCGCCACAACGCTTTGCTAAAAACGGTAGAGCGTGTGTCTTCCATAGTGTTTGAGCTAGAGCCACAAAATTTGGTAGGTATAAAACTGGTAACGACCCTCAAAAACTGCATCAAAGTTTTCGAGTCCCGCCAAATTTTGTGCCAAGATAGGTGATTACAACTCCCAAAAAAATGCATAAAAACTTTGGTTGCCACGCCAATCCATAATGCCCAAGCTGCCCCAAACCGCCCCAATGCTTCACTAAAACGGGAATGCAAAAGTGTTTTAGCTAGAGTCACTAAATTTGGTAGGAAGATACCTGTTAATGACCCCCATAAAATGCATCAAAGTTTTGGAGCCACGCCCCCCCCCCCCCCCTCGTTCACCATCCCCCTCCATTTTGAAATCAAAAACGCCCATTTTTTCCACAGCTCTTGAGCTAGAGCTGCCAAATTTGGTGCCAAGATTGGTGATGAAGAAACCCAAAAAGTTTGAATGCCGCCCCCCACCCATACCGCCACATCCACCCTGCCACCAAATTATACTTGCTATGAGCTAGAGTCACCAAATTTGGTAGGAGGATAGCAATTGACATCATAAGTATATCTGCAGCAAAACTTTGGACGCCAGATTTGCATGTGTTCACTTTATGGTTTTTCGCTACCTGCATCTGTAGATGTTAGAACATCAAAAATTAAGAAACAGAAAGACATGATCAAGAAGAAAAAATTATAATAGCTAAAAGCTACTTTTTTTAATTTCCGGTCCACGCAATTGTTGCTTATCGTCGTTTATTGCTGTAGTTAGCTCTTGGAAAGGCAAAAGTTCAAAACGAGGAAGTCCAGGTCTCGCTGGGTCCCTAGCAGAGAACTCCAATGGTGTCAATTTTTGCCACCTTACTCACACCCAATAAAATTTGTGTGACGGTGCCAGTCACCACCGGCTAAGCAAAGCAAAGACACACATTCAACAAAAATTTTGTGTGTGCTACGAGTGCCATCAATATAATGCTTCGGGTCATACAAGTACCGTTTTTTTTGATATGTAAACATTTATAGGCACGGGTATCTATTTCTGCCAGGTGAATACATGCAAACAAATGCAGCGTGCCGTAATGCGCTGATCTCGACCTAAGAACAAATTTAGAGTGCTGTCGTGGACCGACTGAAAAATTGCATATACATATTCATCTGAGTATGATTGTATTGGTGTAGCGGCAGAGAATAACTGTAAAATACAAATTTTAGAGTTTTGCGTCAATCTGCTTGATACAGTCCAAATTGGAAGCGTAGTATAAACTTAATATTACCTTCGTGCAATTGGATAGCAAAACTTGAGATTCTTTAATATAATTTCAATTCTACGTGTTTGTTTATATTCTAGCCTTGTTTATTGTTTATGTTCTAGCATTGTTTATTTTTTATATTCTAGCATAAACAATATATTTATTAAAATCATACATTAAAGTTTTCATTGACAATCATTAAATGTTGGTTCAAGGGGTATTGTTTCTTTGTGCGTCTCAGCTACGACAAGCCAGCACGTTGTTGTTTTGTTCAGTTTCCCTTTGCGTTCAGCGGCCCGTCGATTAAAGGAGAGGCGGTAGGTCAGCGGACAGCAAGAACGGTAAAATGTTGTTGGTACACATTGTATGCAAGTGCGTTTGAAACATATACATATTTCTTGCTGTGCCTGCTTATCGAAGTTTTTGTTATTTTTGATATTTTGCCTTTTTCTGTGTCGGTGGCAAACGCGCGCTTACATTTACATATGTACCAATGCACTACTGAATACACTTTCGTAATTTGTGTACATCTTTGCATAACTGTATGTCAATTATTGTTAGAAAGTGTCATAGGGTAAAAATTGGAAGAGTATGTATGATCAGCAATAACAAAACTGATATTTGACTGCCTTGGAAGACAAAATCTTGTTTTCTTACTCAAGCGCAATTATGAGGGAAGAAAAATAGTTTCGTGGACAATTGTTTGCAGAAGCCTAGTTTTTAGCTCAAGATACTGGTTGGCTAGGTGCATATCAGTTGCTAGTGCATGTGTTTTGTGGGGTAGGACAGGTATCAAAAGGTCATAGAATACGTAAAGCAGGCAAGCTATCCTTCATATTGAGGAATCTTATTTATTGCAATAATAACTAAATTCAATTAACTGTTCTTTTCTTTGTTATGCTTAAATATAGCAATAAAACAGGTACAAACAGGTGTTAACACATCGCTCGTGAGTTCTAACACTCATTAATTTTTTTTGTGCAGGCTCTCATTCATTTTTAAGCAACGCGTGCTGGTCGCACTTCCACTCGAAACGAATTTAGGAATAAGCGTAAGTAAAAAAAGCAATGCGCAATTAATAGGAGTAGACAAATCACACATGAATCAGCCGGGTGTCTTTGACACACCATTGTGTTTATGTGCACATGTCTAATTATTGGCAGTATAGTTTTTACTTAATAGCTTCTTAGCGTTCGAGCTCAGTGCATCTTTGATTTTGCTAGCGAAAGGTTACCAGTAATGACGCCAGAATCAATTAAAAACAAGTAGAAACGTTGCATACGGACGCACCCGACTGCGGTATACTCGATACCAGTAGTAAAAACTATTAAAAGAGAGCTGATTGCACTGGTGTGTTTATACGGCAGGGGTGTAGGCTGCCCCAAAGATTGTCTGGTGCAGATGGGGATGCCAAAAAGCTATCTTCCTTCCAAATTTGGTGACTCTAGCTCAAAGTCAGAAGAATATGGTGGATGGTATGGTGGGTGGGGGGGGGGGGGGATCGTGGCATCAAAATTTTAGCTGAAGATCTGTGTATGATGTCAATTGCTATCCTCATACCAAATTTGGTGACTCTAGCTCAAAAATAGTAAAATTTGGGGGAAGGGTGGCTTGGGTTGGTAAGGGGGGGCGTGGCATCCAAACTTTTTCTGCAGATCTATTTATGATGTCAATAGCTATCCTCAAACCGAATTTGGTGACTCTAGGTCAAAGTTAGTAGAATATGGTAGAAGGGGGGCTGGTATGGGGGGGCGTGGCATCCAAAGTTTTGCAAAAGATCTGTTTATGATGTTAATTGCTATCCTCATACCAAATTTGGTGAAGGGTGGCTGGGGGCCGTATGGGTGGGGGGCGCCATCCACTTTTTTTGGGTTTCTTCATCACCTATTTTGGCACCAAATTTGGCGGCTCTAGCTCAAACACTATGGAAGATACACGCGCTACCGTTTTTAGCGAAGCGTTGGGAAGGTTGAGGGCGGATAGGGCAGTATAGATGGGCGTGGCATCCAAAGTTTTTATGAATTTGGTTGGGGATCGTCAACACCTATCTTGGCACCAAATTTGATGGTCTAGCTCAAAAACTGTAGAAAATATGGGCATTTTTGGTGTTGAACTACGGGTGGCTGGGGGCGGAATGAGTGGGCGTGGCTCCAAAATTTTTTATGCAGTTTTTTGGTTGTTAGTAGCTATTTTCTCCCTTTATTTGGTAGTTTTGGCTGTAAGGGCTTGCGAAATAGCTGGATCTATCGATTTTGCGTTATCGAGTTTATCGATTTGCCAGCCCCCTAGTAATCGTAGAACTCCACGCTTAGCAATTTAATTTACTATGCCTTTGATAAAGACATTTGCAAAGTTTCAAGTTTCTAGCTTGAAGGGTGTGGAAAAAAGTTGCGTTCAAACAGACGGACAGACACCATGACGGACATTGCACAAACCCAATATACTCAATATATATCGAGTATAATAAAATGTATGTATATTGTGTACTCACTCATTTTCTTTCCGCTTTTGTTCACCACTTTCTTCATTAACAAATGCACTTTGTTTTTTCATATGTAAATCATTTTTCCACAAATTTTAATCGTGCAGCTTTTCACCGTTATATACATGTTTATTTTTTTTCACAAACAGCTGTTTGAGCTCGGAGCAGCTAGTTTCCTTCAGTCGTACCATATACACACACGCTAGGCGAACACTCAGCCGAGCTTTTCACTGTTGTTCATAGTTACACATATGTACATGTGTACAGATATATACATGTATACTTACATACCTACATATATATGTATGTTTACCTACATGTTTACTTACGAGGCGCAAATGCGGTGAGTGTTGCATTAAAAAGATATGATAGATACTAGAAAGTTGCATGAATGGCAAAAAAGACACATTTGAATTAACATCGCTGAAAATAAGTTGAATTGAATTGAATGCGAAACGGCATGAATTTGAGTGAATGAGCTCGCGTTAGACAACATTCACAACATTCAAACGAAAAAAGACAAATAGAATGAGTGGAAGTGCGAGAGAATAATAGAATGCCGTTTGAGTTCATTCGAATGCCAAACAGTTATTTTTTGTTTTGTCGTGCTGAAAGAAAACGAAGAAAGGTGTTCAGACATGAACATAAATAGTTTAAAATAAGACTAAAAACATGCCTTGTGCGCACTCAAGGTCAAGCAGGTAGACGAACTGAGAGTGCAAGGGACACATGTGCGTAACAATTGTCTCTAACGACATGAGTGAAACACAAAATGTGTATGCAATAAATTGAATAATTCGAATGTCTTCGGCTTAGCCAAATTTTTCATTCCGCTTTACGCTTCATTCGTTCTAACTCACTCCACTGAGTGACCTTGGTTATGAGTCGCAGCACACAACAAAATTCATTTCAGTCAATTCATTGTGTGCCTCTAACTCACTCAATTCAACTCAATTCAAGAAAGAACCAAGGTAGCGATTTTTGTTTTTTAAGAGAGCTGGACAGTCGCAAAAGAGTTGGGAGACCGTTTTCTCCTCCTCTACGTTTCGGCAGCTTCTGCAAAAATCATTGAAGGGGGCTAAAAGTCTCGCTGCGTGAGTTCCCAGTAATCAGTGCCCCGTAATGGCCCTGGTTACGGCAGCACTGCCTAGTTTATTCAAGTGAACAAGGCCTGAGAGCCGCTTTTTAAAGCGCGTTGGCCAGGTTTGCCTGGCAATCCTACCCGTGGCGGCGGTAAGTTGCCATCTCTTGTTTGCTTCAAGTTCGAAGTGCGATCGGACTTTAAGCTTGCAGCTGGCCATGGGGATACATGGTAGCACCATGCCTTGTCAGCTCGTCTGCTTTGTCGTTGCCCTCGATGCCTTTATGTCCGGGCACCCATATGAGCTGTATCTCGAACTGTTAGCCATCTCCTTCAGAGATCTTCGGAAGTTTGTGACAGATATCGAGTTAGATGATATCGCTTTCAGAGATTTGATAGCCGCCTGGCTATCAGGAAATATGCAGATTCTGGCTTATTTCGGAGATGCAGGAGAATGCCTCGGGTATCGCAGAGATTTCAGCTTGAAACACACTGCAATGGTCAGGGAGGCTGAAAAATTTGTTAATGGATGGTTCATCGCAAAAGATGCCGCACCCTACCCGGTCGTCTAGCTTTGAGCCATCAGTGTAAATTTTTATTTAGTTTGTCGACCCTGGCGTGCCTGAGCACCAATCCTCCCTAGAGGAGGTTAGTATATGGAATGGAGTTTTGGGGAATTCCTGATTATGACAATAGTCCGTGGTTTTGGGAACATGTGGGTTTCCCACAAGAACCTGGGAGTGTACGTAAGTCTGTTCGGACCACTGCTTTGTTTCCCTCATGCGTAGGGCAGAGAGAGTTGCTAGTTACTTCCCCATTTGGTCTATTGGCAGAAGATGAAGTATGTTATCAAGAGCTTCAGTTGGGGTCGTACTGAGGGCTCCTGTTGTGGTCAGTCCAGCGGCACGCTGTACCTTGCTAAGCTTGTGGACTGTTTTCTTCTTTGATAGAGCTGGCCATACCGACACTCCGTAAAGTAGGATAGGCCTGACGATGGCTGTGTACAGCCAGAGGGTGATACGAGGTGCCATTCCCCATTTTAATCCAACGGATTTCCTGCATGTATATTGTGCGACTGAAGCCTTCATAACTCGTTTCTTCGAGTTCAGTTTCCAGTCTAGCTTACTATCAAGAGTGAGCCCAAGGTATTTGGCTGATTTACTGAAGGCAAGTTCTACCCCATTCAGGGATAGTGGTCTGAGGGGGGAATCTTATACCTCCTGGTAAAGAGAACGAAGTCAGTTTTGGGTTCAGCCCTAGTCCCTTTGATGTGTCCCATGAGGACAGAGTTTTAAGTGCAGTGGTCATGCATTCGCACAAGGATTGGGTATACTTGCCCGAGAAGGCTATGGCAACGTCATCTGCGTAAGCGATTACTCGACAGCCCCCTCCCTCTATAGAGCGCAGCAGGCTGTTCACCGCCACATTCCAAAGGAGAGGGGAGAGAACACCTCCTTGCAGGGTGCCTCTGTTGACTGGATATGGTTGAGGACCCTAGAGTGGCCATGACTATCCTGCTTTTGAGCAGTTGATCAATCAGTCCCGCAATGTGGTGTCCAACCCCCAGCCCTGACAATGCTTCGGTAATCGCCCACGGTACGACGTTATTGAAAGAGCCCTCAATGTTGTAAAGTAGTTATTTTGCCGGGGTACAGATCTCAGTCTGTCCACGGTCCACGTCACAAGATATTTATATTTAAAATCAGCGACGTTCGCGAAATGGAGGTAAGTGTCGCGATATTCGACCCGGTGTTTTGGGCAACACGCAGCCACGAGCGTCTCAGCGGTTAGGGGTCGTACAAGGTCAGACTTTGTACCAACACCTCTAGTCGAGCAAGCCGCACTGTCGCTTTATTAGATGGCGACCACCGATTCATCTGGCACATTAACCCTTTTCTTAGCACTAGCAACTTCAGACCAAAACGCATGCGGGTTTTCGGTTATCATACTTTCTTTTATTTTCTAACTCTTTCCATACTTCTTCCGCGATCGCGTCCACCCAGTTGCGTGCTCTCGTACCAACTACTCTGCCGGTCTCGCACTTCAGGTCAGCGCGCTTCTTCGCTGCCCTCGCTCGCGACAATTTGGTCGCGTGTCGCGGGCGTGCCCTCGCTCTTTTGTCGCCGGCTTGGCTGCCCGGCGCTGGCTGCATTGCTTAGCCTTGCCGAACCTCTGCTCGCTCTCGCGTCTGTCTTACATTAATTTATACATACATATCGGAAGTACTAATAATGATTCGTACATAGTTCAACAACAAGTGTGTAAATACTAATTCATAAGTAAGTTCGTATTTCAGCTTAAGTATGTAAATAATGGTAACTAATAAGTATTTAAGTAACAATTCATATTTCAGCGTATGTAAGTAATAATAAGTACTAAGTATCTATATAACATCTTTGTTAATAACCCAATGTGTGGGAGGCTCGCGCCGGGCCTACCTCACACCCCCCCCTTTCTTCGTGATCGCGACCCTGCCATCACCCTGAGCTGGTCCCTCGACGTTCGTCTTCTCCGCACGCGCAGCTCCCGCGTAATCTCCTCGACGGCCCGCTTGGTCACGATGCTTCTGCCTGGGTGGCATGTCCAGTTCTCCGCTCCTTCGGGTGGTGCTCCTGCATTCTCATCTGTACCTGCCGGGGTGAAGTTCTCCTCCGACGATTGTTCCGGGGCCCATACTGGCGCATACTCGGCGTGAGTTTTGTTGTCGTGTTGTCTCCGTTGCTATCTCGTCCAACCCCTCTTCCCGTCCAAGGATGCCTTCTTCCTCGCTTTCTTCATCGTTGCAGGGGCTTGCCTCTTTATTGGCTTCGATAAATGTTGTCGTTGTGACGACCGTCTGCATCACGTGGAAATCTCCCACCGTGTCCGTCACCGTGACCTCGTGCACTTATTTCGTAATGCTGGTCCGTTTGCGCCCCAAGCCTCTTCCACCTTGGTTAGTTTCTTCCGCCAGTGGGTGCCTTCCTCAAACTTCAAAACTGTTTCTTTGCTCATTTTCTGTTGAGAGAAACATAATTGTTGGTTATTTCGAAATTACTATTTAAATTCTGGATGTGTGTTTTTGACAAGTTTTGGGTTAGTATAAGAGTTTCAATGTGGTTTTTTTTTTTTCTCTGGTTATGCTTCTGCCCGACTCGTTTCGGCCTCTTCTCCCTCTTGCTGGAAAGGTTTTAGCTGTGCTACGCTTGCAACTCGGCTTTTCCGTTCCTCGTCTCTTGTCAAGCGCACTACATTTGGTGAGACGAACTTCTTCACCCGATATGGTCCCTCGTACTTCGGTGCTAACTTAGCTGCGAATCCGTCGCTGGCTTTCGAAAGTTGGTGCGTCCTTATCAAGACCAGTTCGTTGATCGTCGGTCTCCATTCCCTTCGTCTCAGGTTGTAATTTCTACATTGGTCCTTTGAAGCTCGCTGCTGGTTGCTCCGCGCTATGTCGAAAACTTCCTTCAGCCTGTTTGCCCTTTGTTCCGGCGTTTGCGGTGTGCTTCCTGTACCTGGCGTTTTCTCCTCGTACAACGTTGCTGGCAAGCGAGGTTCCCTTCCTTGCATCAAGAACGCTGGGGAGAATCCTGTTGAGTCCGCGATGCTCGAGTTGACGGCTAGCGATATTTCGGGTATCAACTGGTCCCACGAACTTTGATTTCCGGAAATATATTGCGCGATCATCGTCTTTACCGTCCTGTTGGTTCTCTCGGTCGGGTTCTCCTGAGGGCAGTATGGGGCGGTGTGTTCCATCTCTACGCCGAGGGAGTTCAAATACGCTTTGAAAATCCGACTTGTGAACTGCACTCCGTTGTCACAAACAAATCTCTTTGGCACTCCGAACCGACATAAGATCCGTTCGCGAAAAGCCTTCTGCAACGTGGCCGCTGTTGCTCGTCTCAGGGGCACCAATTCTACCCACTTTGTGAATGCGTCGTGAAATACCAATAACATCGTGTTACCTTGTTTTGATCGCGGTAAGGGGCCCACGAAATCTGCGCACAGTATCGCCATTGGCTCTGCCACCTGGCGGGTTAACATGTGTCCTGCTGGCTTCTTTTGTTCGGTCTTGAACAATTGGCATTTTTCGCAACATTTGACATACCTGGCTGCATCTCTGAACATCCCAGGCCAGTAGTATCGTTGGGACAACCTCATAATCGTCTTGCGGACTCCCTGATGCCCGGCCGTCGGCGCGTCGTGGCATTCCAGTAGTACTCTCTTCCTTTGTTCCTCGCTTACACAGAGCTTCCACGGGATGTAGTCTTCGTCATCCGCGCGGTGGCCCAGGTGTCTGTACAACTGTCCGTTTTCTTCCACGTAGTCTGTATACTTAGATGGTTCCTTGGCTTTCCTTTCCAGCATCTTTGGAATCCACCCTCCGGGGAACTGTTGAACCACGGCTTGCTGGAGCTGCTCCAACGGGTCTCGTGACAAAGCGTCTGCCACCACGTTGAGCTTGCCTTTCCTGTATTTGACGTCAAACTGGTATTGCTGTAGCTCCAAAGCCCAGCGCCCCTGTGGGGCTCTCAATTGAATCCAACCATTTTAATGCCATGTGGTCTGTGACCACCTCAAATCGGTATCCATCCAGGTAGCATTTGAGTTTTCTGATCGCCCACACGATCGCCAAGCACTCCTTTTCTGTAGCCGAATAGTTCGACTCGGCTTTTGACAGCTTCCGGCTTGCGTACGCTATGACCCGCTCCTGCTGATCAATGGTTTGCGTGAGGACCGCTCCGAGGCCGTAGTCGCTCGCGTCCGTCTGCAGCGTGAACTTTTCTCCAAACTCGGGACATGCTAGGACAGGCGCGGACGTTAGACACTTCTTGAGACTGTCTAATGCGGCTTGTTGCTCCTCCTTCCACGACCACTTCCGGGACTTCTTCAACAGCTCTGTCATCGGTTGTACCACCGTTGTGAAATTGGGCACGAATCGGCGGTACCACGACGCCATCCCTAGGCATCGTCTAAGCTCTTTCAGGTTTGTGGGTGCCTTAAGATTTTTCATGGCTTCCACCTTTGAGGGGTCCGTCTGGATTCCTTTCTCGCTCACCAGATGCCCTAGGTATACTAGCTTCTTCTGAAAAAACGAACATTTTTTTTGGTTAAGTTTTAGGTTGGCCTCTCTCAGCCGTCGGAATACTTCTCTCAAGTTTTCTATGTGTTGCTCTTTCGTTGCGCTTATCACTATGATGTCGTCTAAGTACGCGAACGCATGGGGCTCCATCTCTGGGCCTATTACCGTGTCCAATGCTCTCTGAAAAGTCGCACCGGCCGAATGCAACCCAAATGGCATGACTCGCCATTGAAATAGTCCTCGACCGGGTACTGTGAACGCAGTGTACTCCCTGCTGCTTGCCGCCATTGGGATTTGCCAGTAACCGTGCTTCAAGTCCAGCGTCGAAATGTAACGTGCGTGCCTCAACTTTTCCAGTATGTGATTAATCCTGGGTACGGGGTATGCATCCGGTATAGAGTGTGCGTTAAGCTGCCTGTAGTCCACGCACATCCTCCACTCGTTCGTCTTCTTACGGACGAGCACTATGGGCGCGCTGTGTGGGCTGCGTGACGGCTCGATTGCCCCCGCCTCTATCAGTTCATTTACCTGCTGGTCGATCACGCGTTGCATCGCCGGATTTTTGGGGTAGTACCTCTGCTTGACCGGCTTGTCATCCCTCATGACGATCCGATGCTCCGCTACGTTGGATACGCCCTTCAATCCCTCGAAGAGCTGCAACTCTGTCCTTAAAAACTCCTGCCTGGCTGGTTCCAAGTCCGCTGGCCACACCGATTCCTGCGCGGCCTCTTCTTCCGATGATGATCCTGCTTTAGGGTCTCCCTGTTGCGGCGCCTCGGCTCCTGCACTTTCCACCTGGCCTAGCGATGGCTCCTTGACGACTGTAACTGCGTCTCGGCCAGCCCCTTGCTTGGCTAGCGTGGTATCCTTGCTGCAATGCGTCCCCAGGACAGCCTCTCGCTTCTTGCCTCGGGTGCCGCGTCTCTCTTGCTCCTTCTCCCCTTCTGGCCCTAACTCGGCCGTTTCGATCGCCTTGGCTGGCGCATCGGCGCACTTCAGTACCAGCATCGCCTCACCGCACTGCATAGTCGTCCCCATCTTGCATAGAAAATCCATCCCCAGGATAAGACTGTCTAACATGGATGGCATTACGAGCATGTCCATCGGCACTTCTTTGCTGATCAACTTGACCTTGATTCTCAACAATTTACTAATTGCTACCTTTGATCCATCTGCTAAGTGAGTATTCGCAGTCGCTGCGAATACTTCCCCCTTTGCCTTTATCTCCTCAAAAAAACTTTGGCTCACGAAGCTTCGTGATGCCCCTGTATCAACCGTCGCCTTCGCCACTCGGTCCCCGACCTTCACCATGGCGACTATGCGACTGTTCTCGACTCTGAGAGGACATTCTAATTTCGGGACTGACTCGCGCCGGCGCCCATCCGATCCCGATCCGGATGACGCGGCTGCCCGTTTCCCGCTCTTCTACCGCAACATGCCAAATCGCTCACGCCTTGAGCACCACACTGTCTACAGAATACCACCTTAGGATTTGGGCATTCTCTGGCAAAGTGTCCCCCTTGTGAGCAGTTATAGCACACGCGACTCACGACTGCCGACCTAACCTGTTCATGCCCCATCATGTTGTTCGAAATTTCATCGCGCCTGGTGACGGGATGACTACCAATCTCATTTCGCGCTAAGGGTACCTGTGCTGGCGGGCTCCTAAACGGATTAGGCGGTTTGGCGGGTGTGTCCATGCCACCGGACCTACCCTGATACCCAAGAACCCTTGTCTGGTTGTAACCCGTCTCCCCCTGGAACTGACCCGGGATTCTTTCAAACTCTGAGGCTATCTGCGTTGAGACAAGTCTGCAAAATCACTCCGTCGAATATATAGGCGGTACTCCCGAGAAAGATTCTCATACACTCTTTTCAGCTCCTGCTCAGGAGTATAACTGGCGTGCCGCATTAATCTCTTCAGGTTGACTAAATATTCTTTATACCCTTCCCCTACGCGTTGTCGGCGGGCCCTGATTTCGTCCTCTAGCCTGTCAAAGTATTGGGGAGGCAGAAAGAATCCTAAAAATTCTCTTTTGAACGTTCCCCACGTCACGTCCCTAAATCCGCTCGTTGAAAACCAACTACCTGCCATGCCTGTCAAAGCCTCGCTCATCGCTCTCGGTATGCGATTCAGATCTATATCGTACGTTTGAGCGCGTTCCTCCAATGTCTCTATAAACGCCAGTGGGTCGGAATAACCATCAAACTTAACACCCCATTTCCTAACCTGATCAGGGACGACCATGTAATGCCGGTGACTGTTGGCGAGCTCGTACATTTGCCTGTAATCCGCCTGGGCCTCCTGGGTACTAGTCATGGACGGTCCTACGGGCGGCACTACATGTACGTTCGGGTTGTCGCATCCTTCTTCTTCTACGCTTTTGTTGTACTCCATGGTCGTTGCTCGCGAAAATTTTTTTTTTTTTAATTTATTCAATTTTAATTTAATTTATTTCAGTTTTATTTAATTTATTTAAATTTTGTTTATTTAAATTTTTTTTTTTTTTTTAGCTGTATTTAATCAATTTTTTTTTTTTTTATTATTTATTTAAATTTTGTTTAATTAAATTTTATTTCATTTATTTCCTTTCCTTTATTTAAATTTTATTTAATTTATTTAAATTTTATTCAATTTTATTTAAATTGTTGTTTTTTTAAAATTTTTCCACTCTCGACCCACTGTATCGCAATCAGCTACCACGCCCAATACCAATTCCAACTTTCAGGTGTTGGCGTGTGCTGCACTTTCACAGTCGGCGTTCGCGCTGCTCCGCTGTGATCACTTTTCACGACCGACACTGTTTCCCGCGATTTTATCCGTTTTCTAGCCGAACGCTCACGTCTGTCTTTTCGTTATTCCCGTTCGCTTAGTTGGTGCGTCTTCTTTCACCGTCAACTTCGCTGCACGTGCACTCTAAGCTTCGACCGATTTGCTGCTTAACACATACCAAATAATTTTTTTTTTCGCGACGACTGTACGTTTGACAAATTTTTCTAGCGCCAACTGACCATCTGGCACCTTTTATTGCCCTCGCCGTTACTTTCAGTTTTTTTGTTCTCTTGTTTCTATCGCGCGCGCGATCGCGTGGTATGACCGGGTATGCCCGACTGTCACGATTCACTTTTAGTATTGCGTTTGGGGTTTTTGCTCCCAACTTGCATTACACCTCTTTCACGTTAGGTCCCTGCTCGGGCGCCACTTGTAAAGTAGTTATTTTGCCGGGGTACAGATCTCAGTCTGTCCACGGTCCACGTCACAAGATATTTATATTTAAAATCAGCGACGTTCGCGAAATGGAGGTAAGTGTCGCGATATTCGACCCGGTGTTTTGGGCAACACGCAGCCACGAGCGTCTCAGCGGTTAGGGGTCGTACAAGGTCACCGATTCATCTGGCACATTAACCCTTTTCTTAGCACTAGCAACTTCAGACCAAAACGCATGCTTTTCGGTTATCATACTTTCTTTTATTTTCTAACTCTTTCCATACTTCTTCCGCGATCGCGTCCACCCAGTTGCGTGCTCTCGTACCAACTACTCTGCCGGTCTCGCACTTCAGGTCAGCGCGCTTCTTCGCTGCCCTCGCTCGCGACAATTTGGTCGCGTGTCGCGGGCGTGCCCTCGCTCTTTTGTCGCCGGCTTGGCTGCCCGGCGCTGGCTGCATTGCTTAGCCTTGCCGAACCTCTGCTCGCTCTCGCGTCTGTCTTACATTAATTTATACATACATATCGGAAGTACTAATAATGATTCGTACATAGTTCAACAACAAGTGTGTAAATACTAATTCATAAGTAAGTTCGTATTTCAGCTTAAGTATGTAAATAATGGTAACTAATAAGTATTTAAGTAACAATTCATATTTCAGCGTATGTAAGTAATAATAAGTACTAAGTATCTATATAACATCTTTGTTAATAACCCAATGTGTGGGAGGCTCGCGCCGGGCCTACCTCACAATGTCTAGAAAGGATATGAGGCAATTCTCCTTGTGGTGGAGTGCTTTTTCTATTGTGGAGACAACAGCACGAAGTGCTTTCTCGGTAAGCATCTTGTGCCTTTTTGGTAAGCATGTTGTGCTTGGGAGAAATGGTATTGGTATTCACGTATCTCTAATATGTAGGCCCAGCACCCTTTTTAGTGTGTTGAGTAGGAAGGATGTTAGGATTATGGGTCAGAAATTCCTGCGGGTCGTGTGTGAGGCTCTTACAGCCTTGGGAATGAAGAAAACTCTAGATTCGAGCCATGGCTTGGGGATCGTATCTGTTGACAGGGTATCTGAAAAAATTTTTTGAAGACAGTTTATAGCGGAGTCCCCTGCGTACTGCAGTTGGGCTAGGATAATTTCATCCGGCCCAGGGGACTTGAGATGATATCTCTGGAGAATAGGTCGGTGGAAACGTGTTCCTGAAATTTTGTTTGGATAGGGGGTAGTAGTACTTCAGTTGAGCATCCGGGAAAGTGAGTTTCCATCAGAAGTTCTAGTGACTCTAGACTGGTCTTTGTCCATGATTCATCAGGTTTTTTGAGGAAGCCTACGGATGCTTGAGTACTTGAAAGAACCTTCCTGAGCCTTGCTGCTTCTGCAGTGCCCTCGATTTCGGAGCAAAAATTTTGCCATGTGGAGCGTTTAGCTTGTCTCAGATTCTTTTTGAACCTGGATAAGCTGGCTTTGTAGAGACTCCATGATTATCTCTATTAAAGAGCATTCGCGAGGTTTTACGAAGCTCTGTATATTTAGTAAATATTAACAAAAATTGAATAAAGGGAAAACTTAAAACTATACTACTATTTATTTATTTATGTTTTTTTTTATTTATTTGTACATTTTAGTCTATCGTTTGCTGTCTGGAACCATTTACTATTTTTAATAGCAAATAAATTTTAGTCTACAGAAAATTATTGATTGAAAGCGCCTAAAAGGGTAAAATAGAAATGTAAATTAAAAACTTTGTTAAAGCTGTAAAAGGTCTGTTAAGCTTACTTCGTAATGCAGTTGTTGCAGCCAGGCTGAGAACACTCTTTTTTTTTGCGTGGGTTCCCTTCGACGAACTTTTAACAGCTGCTTCGTTATTGAAAATTTTGCGCCAAATCGTTCTTAAAAATTTTGCTGGATCGGCAATATTGTAATTTAATATTTCTGCCTCATGCAAATAAAATAAATTTGCAACAATTCATTATAATTCGTATGGTTTTGAAAGTGAAGTTAGTCTTACCAGTTGTTCACAAAATTCAGCGGAATTATATATTTCAGCCTCGAATTTTTCTTCTTCATTTTTGCTGAACGGCTTTGATGGTAGCAACAAACGTGACTTATTTCCATGAACGAGCTTGCGTTGTGCTATCACTTTGAATCTTAAAATTTTCGTCTTCCAATCTAGTTAGGTGAGCCTTAATATCTTAAATAATATTGATTAGCAATAACCTTAAAAAAAGTGATAATTTCATACCATTTATTTCCAAAAGCAGCACCTCTCCATTTTTATTTAATTTCTCCAATTGCTCTCATATTAAATGCTGTAAACCTGAAAATATAAAAATTGAATTAGTTTATTGTTACTCAAATTAAGTTTTTATAACTATACTCACTGGAAGGATTTGCAAAGTTGGATATAAGCTGTGTGTACGTTGGTTCAATTTCATTATCCGTTAACGATTTCGTTGACTCGGTATTATTGTTACTTGATCAGAACATTTTAGTGAAGTCGTTCATTGTGTATGATGGCAATAACAATTATGAAAGCTGGTGACGCCAAAGTAAGAAAAATTCCTTTCTGTGCAACGTCTGTTAGTTTGTGAACTCTCAGTATTTCACAAAGTTTAAGCGTTACGGAATATTTTATGCCCAATAGGCTTGATTTTAAGGGTATAGTAAATAGATCACCGTTTAGAAGAACTTCATTTGACATAATACAAACATCATTATTGTCTTCGACAAAATGATAAATAAATGCTCCCGATTACATTTAAATTCTTAATTCTAAAGTTTATAAAGAATTAACAATTTAAATGTAATCGGGAGCATTTATGGACGTATATATGTATTTATTTTTGATTGAGCAGATTTTTCCTCCACTTTCAGAGTCTTCAGAAGCGCCACTATTTTCTGTTGAGTATCCATTATTATAATTTTCCATGTAATTTGGTTCAATTGATTTCCAACATTTAATGACATTGGCAAAGATGGCACACTTAGGCGTCGTTTTTTGATATTATTGAATTCATTATTTGGTTTGCCTTATAGCGACTTGATTTATATACACTCATTTTAATTTCCTTTTCTCAGTTTATATGTATTTATAAATTTCAGTTAACCACTTTTTTTAACTAACCACGCCTTTACGTTATATGAGCAAGTGAATTGAATAAATGTGAAACTTTTCCATCGTCTTGCATATTGCATGATACCTGCATTCCGTTATTTTCAGCAAATCAACTAACCAAAACAGAATGTTCGGTGGTTTTACAGCAACACAAAAAAGTTAATAGAAAAAATAATAGAAGTTCGGACTATTAGTAACTAAAAAAAAAAAACAGAAGTTATGGCTGCAAAAAAGAAATAATTAATTGGTGGCAGAAATCTGCCTCATCGAGATATGGCAGAGCAGGAAATGGCGGTGGAGAAACGGAACTTTGGCTTTGACTTCACGGGCGCAAAAATAAAAGTTAAAGTGCACAACACAGATGCCTCAGATATGGCTGCATATAACGTGAGGTGCATTTTATATTTCATTAGCACAAGATTTCTTTATGCTCTTGAAGTATTCAGCAGATCCTCCATTATTTTCGCCATATCCAGCATTTTTGTCATAAAAAAAATAATTTTAATAATATTTGGTGGCATTTTTATTCACTAATGGTTAATTTCAATTTTCTCTGCTGTTTGCTATTTAATTAGCTTGATTTATAAATGTAAACAAACAACTGTCAAACTTAATCTTATGCCAATCAGCTGCTTGATGTGTGAACGCATAAGATTATCGCAAGTAGATTATCGTACTGACGAGATTAATTTTTCATAGTGTGAACATGGCATTAGCATAACCTTAAAAAGTAAAAAAGGCACAAATTTACATCAAAAAAGTATTGGCACAGATAGCGTAATTAGTATTATTCATTGCAACTGAAACACGCTAATACTGTGTGGGGCCTCCTTTTGACTGCACAACGGCTTGCAAACGTATCTTCCGCTCAAGAAGGTGCCACACATGCTCAATAGGATTTAAGCCGCTGACTGGGGGGGTGTTTTGAACTGCTTGCAATGATATATTAACCACTCCTGCACCAGATAGGACGAATGTTTGGGATCGTTGTCTTGCCATTAAGGCCCAGTTTATCGACACTTGAACTCAAATTGTTTTTCATAATGTAGCGATAAGCATGCGTGTCCATTCTCTCGTCAATAAACACCAGGTTTCCAACTCCAGACGCCCCAAAACACCCCCAAACCTTCACGTTACCTCCACCGTGTTTTATTGTTTTGAGCAAGTTATTTTCGTGCAGCTTTTTATTGGGCCTCCGCCAAATTTGGACTCATCACTAAATATAATAGTGTGCCAAAATGAATCTGGCTTATTTAAATGCTGTTTTGCAAATAGAAGCCTCTTTTTTTTATTGACCTCCGAAATGAAGGGCTTGCGTCGAGGAGCTTGACCATGATACTCAGCCTTATATAGGGTATTCTTTACAGTTTTTGGGGTGAAATTGATGTCAAACGATTCTTGGAGGCTCTAGCATAATTTCACGGCCGAGTTTTTTGGATTTTGTGCCACTGTGGACACTACAACTCGCTCCTGGCATTCCGTTAATTTTTTTGGATGGCCTGATCTGAATTCAGTTGCTATTTTCCAGTGTTAAAGTAGTGCATCATAATGTTCCGCACGCTGGACCATGATTTGCTGATAATGGTGCAAAATTTGAAATGTTCAAGCTCGGTTTCAAGCATCAACAAATGCATTTGGACATTTGTGCTTTAATTTTTTAATAAATTTTAAATTTTTTTTATGTTTTAACGTATAATACGTTATTCGGCAGGTTAGGGGTGCAATTTGATGTAAACATTTTTGCGACCACTATCGCAGCGTTGTGAGGTAGGCCGGGCGCGAGCCTCCCGCACAACTCATTATTTACATGTAATATATATATAATTATATAAATATAGGAAACACACATGAAGTTTAACATATATGATTATTAGACATAAGATAAAGCCGCATACGAAGACATGCAAACAATTTAAACTAATTACTCACATATAAGGTATTCAGTTAATAGAAATAAGATAAACTAAAATGAAATGAAAATAACAAATATAAGTTTGTTTAAGCTGAAAAGTAGGCTGTGACATCTGCAGCTCCCCACCCTAAAAGAGTATAAAATCTCGCGCTGAGCATGCTCAGTAGGCTTTCCAAATCAGTACTTATTTACAAGTGTAATAAAAAAGTTCTAAACACAACTTTCCAACTATATTATTTATATGCTCAAGTAACTTTATTAAGTATTAAACGTTTAATCTTTCCTAATAAAATTATTACTTGCACATTTTCCATTTATATTTTGTCCGTTTTGTCTCCTAACATATATTTACGTACATACATACACATATTTAAGAGAAAAGAAAAAAAAGTTTAATTTTTGGCGACAAAGTAAAATTAAAATATAATAAACCTAACAAGTGTTTCCAACTCCATCCGCCACCACTTATTGTATTATATCCATATTTAAATCCAATAATAATTTTTTTGACAAATTTTAAATTGTGCAAATTATTTGTCTTAAAAATCATCCACCAAAAGTGCAAGACATAAATACATATGTTGGTCACTGACTCCGTGCCGTTCGAATTCCACTCATTACAGCATAAGCAGTGATCAGTATATATGCTTTTCCGAATCAACTTGCAACGTCATCGTTTTAAATACCCTTCCGCAAGTGGGGTCAGACGGACAGACGGACAGACACCATGACGGACATTGCACAAACCCAATATACTCTTTACCTTCGGTATCGAGTTTAATCATAGAGCCGCTCGCATTGTTATGGATGGTATTTTCTTTCGCAGCAGCAGCAAGATCAATACATAGGTTCTTAACAAGAGTATTGATACTTGTATATTAAGATTAGAAAGTGTTAGAGAGGCAATTGTTAGATAAAAAGTGTTAGGGACAAAAAGTGTTAGAAGGAAAAAGTTTTAGAAGCAAGTGTGCGCATATTTCTTAAATATCATTTATATTTGCAAATTTCTATAGTATTTGTAGCTAAGACAGAGAGTATGCGCATGGTTTAAGTGCATTAGTAAAAGGAGGTGAAGTGCTAGTGGATACAAGTGTTAGAGTCAAGTGTGCACCTGTTTGACGTGCGTTGCCTTGCGTACCTGAATACAGGTCATAAGCCTTCACTGTTATGAACAACAACAACAACATACACAACATCATTCGTGAGGGTTATGTGAGCAAGGGATGAGAATTTCCTTACACAACAGCAACAGCAAGATCAATTCAAAGGTTCTATACAAGACTATTGCTTCTTGTAAATTAAGATGAGAAAGTTTAAAAAACAAGTGGGTGCATATTTCCTAGCTTTTAATAAGGAGATAAGAGAGAGTGTGCGAATGTTTTACCCGAGTTGGTAAAAGGGGGTGGTCAGGTCAGACTCCTTATAATGAACACCTACAAGTAGGTTGGACATGTACATTAGTCGGCTTCCATATAAGTAAAAAAGAGAGAGCTGGTTTGATCTACATATGCAAATTTCTTAGCTATCAATAATAACACTCCTGCAAGCAGGTCATAATTAATGGTAAAGTACAATCATAGAGCCGGTCGCATTGCTAGGAAAATCTTCCATTCAGTAAAGAACAAAGGTCAAGTGTGAGCAGGTTTCTTAGCTACTAATAAGTAGATAAGAGACAGTTTTCTTAGAGCCGGTCGCATTATTTTAAAAAACTGCAATAACAACAGAATCAGTTGCTAGGAATATTTTATGCAGTTAATTATAAAGCACTTTTAACAAGCTATTGATTATTATACTCGATACCGAAGGTAAAGAGTATATTGGGTTTGTGCAATGTCCGTCATGGTGTCTGTCCGTCTGTCCGTCTGTATGTTCGCAACTTTTTTCCACACCCTTCAAGTTAGAGACTTCAAACTTTGCAAACCCCTTTATCTATGGCATAGTAAATTAAAGTGTCAAGATTGGAGTTATACGATAACTAGGGGGCTGGCAAATCGATAAACTCGATAACGCCAAATCGATAGATCCAGCTATTTCGCAAGCCCTTACAGCTAGAACTACCAAATTTGGGGAGAAAATAGCTACTAACAATCCCCAAAAAACTGCATCAAAAATTTTGGAGCCACGCCCACCCATTCCGCCCCCAGCCCCCCCCCCCCCGCAGTTTAACACTAAAAATGCCTATATCTTCTACAGTTTTTGAGCTAGACCCACCAAATTTGGTGCCAAGATAGGTGTTGACGATCTCCAACCAAATTCATAAAAACTTTGGATGCCACGCCCATCTATACTGCCCTATCCGCCCTCAACCACCCCAACGCTTCGCTCAAAACGGTAGTGCGTGTATCTTTCATAGTGTTTGAGCTAGAGTCACAAAATTTGGTAGGTAGATAACTGGTAACGATCCCCCAAAAACTGCATCAAAGTTTTGGAGCCCCACCCACCCATTCCGCCCCCAGCACCCCCGCAGTTTAAAAACAGAAATGCTTATATCTTTTACAGTTTTTGAGTTAGAGCCACCAAATTTTGTGCCAAAATAGGTGATTATAACCCCCAAAAAAATTCATAAAAACTTTGGATACCACGCCAATCCATACTGACCAAGCTGCCCCAAACCGCCCCAATGCTTCACTAAAAACGGGAATGCGTGTATTCTCCAAAGCGTTAAGGCTAGAGTCACCAAATTTGGTAGGAAGATAGCTATTAACGATCGTCAAAAAACTGCATCAAAGTTTTGGAGCCACGCCCCCCTGTTCCGCGACCCCCTGCATTTTGAAATCAAAAACGCCTTTATTTTCCACATTTTTTGAGCTAGAGACGCCAAATTTGATGCCAAAATTGGTGATGAAGAAACCCAAAAATTTTGGATGGCGGCCCCCACCCATACCGCCCCCAGCCCCCCTTCCACCATTTTCTACTAACTTTGAGCTAGAGTCACCAAATTTGGTATGAGGATAGCAATTAACATCATAAATAGATCTGCAGCTAAACTTTGGACACCACGCCCCCCATACCAGCCCGCAGACCCCACCCCCCCTACCACCATATTCTACTAACTTTGAGCTAAAGTCTCCAAATTCGGTTTGAGGATAGCTATTGACATGATACATAGATCTGTAGCAAAAATTTTGATGCCACTCCCCCATACCGCCCCAGCCCCTACCTTTAACAAATTTTGAGCTAGATTCACTAAATTTGGAAGGAAGATAGCTTTTTGGCATCCCCATCTGCACCAGACAATCGTTGAGGCAGCGTACACCCCTGCCGTATCCGCACCCCTTGCAATCAGCTCTCTTTTAATCTGTTTTACTACTGGTATCGAGTATACCGCAGTCGGGTGCGTCCGACTGCAACGTTTCTACTTGTTTTACTTGCCCTTGTTTATGATCTGCCTGCAGGAGTGCAAAGCAGCGCCGTCAAACCGGCGCACACTTGACTCCTATCTAATATGTGCGTGCGCACATTAAACAGGCGCAGACATGACGTCTCTAACACTTGCCCACTCTAACACTTTCTCTCTTTAACACTTTCTCCCTCTAACACTTTCCCCCTCTAACACTTTCAAATCTTTGTCTACAAGTATCAATGCTCTTGTTAAGAATCTATGTATTGACCTTGCTGCTGCTGCTGCGAAAGAAAATTCTCATACTTTGCTCACTGACCCTTACGATCATGAAATCATGAACGATCATGATCGTTGTTTATGGCTTGCTTACGGGTGTGCAAAACAACGCACATCAAACAGGCACTCACTAGACTCTATCCTTGTAATCTTTGCTTACTGATTCTTACTATCATAAAAATTCGTTTTTTATTGCATGCAGATGTGCGTTGAAAAGCATATTAAACAGGCACACAATCGTCTCTAACAATTCTTAGTAAAATAGCCAAAACAGATCCTTTGAGCACCGATTCATACATATACATACCCAAATGGAATCTCATTCATATAGGAGTTAGTTTAATTTGTTAGCTTTCGAACAGTAGATAAAGTATAATACTGCTACATAAAAAATTTTTGAATTTTAAGCGCAATACATTTTTCATCATTTTTCATATGCGTGTTTTATGTGTTTATGTATTAGCAATAGGTGCGAGCGGGCGCCATAGTAATAGCTAAAGCGAATAGACTGTTCATATAGTGTTGTGTCAGTTGCCCCTACGCTAAGTGGTGTTTCAACATATCAGGCCGAAACCTGTGAGTTAAGCTTGTTTATATAATACTACAATTTTTTTTTAGAGAATCATCGATTCGAATGAATCATCATTATTGTTTTCAATTTTGGCCTCAGAGCATTAGTGTTTTATTTCATAGAGGGTAAAATACAAATATGTTAGGTCTTATCTTTTGTAATTCTTGTACAAAATAAATATTTAACATTTTGCCCGCCAAGTAACTCATGTTGCTTGACAACCCTGCCGTGATAGCTTGCTTGAACAGCTGTTCTACGTATTTTGTAAATGGCAAATCTGTTTGTTTACATTTTAAAAGTGAAAAAGTTAAAGTAAAATTAAATATAAATGCCTCTTGGAAGTTTTCTTTTGCTTGACATGCTCAGAAAAGAAGAGTTGGAGAAAGAAAAGGTTGAGCGCCGGCTACTTAGAAGCGCTTCAGATCCACTAGCGACTTGTGACAGCACGTATGTTATTTTTAGCCTACAATAGAATTGTTGCAAGTGTTTAATTTATTTTAACTTTACAGATTTCGATATTATTATCGAGTTGATAAAGACACTTTTATGATGATATATCACCAAATTAAAGATGAAATGCCATCATCGTCAATTTCGCCAATACTGCGACTGGCAATAGTGCTACGCTTTTTGGGTGTTGGTAGTTTTCAGGGAGTAATTGCAAAGGACAAGGATTTGGCTGTTTTACGATCGATAGTTTGTAAAACATTATGGATTGTGCTTCCAATCCTTGAAAGAAAGCTTTGTCATCGTTTTATAAAACTCGATCAGACGGCTTCATCATCAAAATCTTTTTTTTTTGAAAAGTTTAGCATACCAGGCGTGATTGGATGCATTGACGGCACCCATATACGAATTATGAAGCCAACAGATTTTGCACATCAGTTCATGAACCGAAAGGGATATTTTAGTATTAATGCAATGATTGTAAGTAGTGCGATAAGTAGCTAGCGCGTCCTGTACTTTAGTCGTATTCTCTAAATAATGTGTGTGAGTAGAAGTCTTGTTTAATTGTTTAATAAGTATGTTTATTTTCTATTGCCTTTTGATAAAGTGCTTGGTTATATAAATATGTGACTACGACATGCGTGTCCTATTTGTGGATGCCTCAATGCCTGGATCAACACATGACTCCTTTGCATGGAATATGAGTTCTGCAAAAGACTTCTTTCAAAGAAAATATGCTAGTGGTTGTCAAAACAGTTGGCTACTGGCAGACTCTGGGTATCCTCTGGAGCCCTTCATGCTTACTCCGTATAGGAGTCCAGCTGCTGGCTCAGGCCAACATAATTTTAACATGCGGCATGCGTCAGCTCGAAATGTAGTCGAGCGAACAATTGGTGTTATAAAAAGTCGCTTTAGATCTCTTCAAGACTGCCTCCAATATCACCCAGCTAAGGTCGCCAAAATTATAAATGTCTGTTGTGTCCTGCATAACTTGTGTCGCGAAAGACGAGATAGGGAATTTGATTTTGAGTTGCCAATTGATGACAACAATAACACAAGTGGTGAAGATATGTAGATATGATGGTATGCTACAATTAAATGACATGGCAAGAGTTCGAAACTCAATTGCCGACAGCCTGCAAAGGCGCTAATAATAGTTTTTAATAATTATTTTGTAATAAATATAATAAAAGTGAAGCTAATAAAAAGCTATTAATAAAATAAAACAAATGATTTATTCTTATTTTTTTAATAAATTTTCAAAATTTTTTTTAACAGCTCATTATTGTCTTTCCGCTCCTGCAAGTGCTGCCTCGAAATATCGCACATCTGCTGACCCAGCTTCCTAATGGCATCCAAGCCTGCCTTGGACAAAGTCTTGCAAGTCTTTAGAAATTTGCTTCAAACTCGCAGACTCGTCGGCCACTAGCGCCAATGCCTGCGACGCATGGCTGCCGCTTGCCGCACCACCGGTGCCTGTTTTGGCTGTTGTCCTCACAGGCACACTTATTGATAATACTTCTATTGGTTTATCCTCTAACACCTCATCCACAGCCAGAGTACTGCTTTCCAGTCTCATCCTCTTTGGTGGACTTTCTGTAATATAGTTTATATTTTAAAATAATTTAATAAAATTTATTTGTATGCATTACCATTTTCCTCGGCATCAATAATTTCGAGTAAATCTTCTATTGGCGAAAGCCCACATGAAATGACTCCAGCCACTCCATCCACCGCGTGCTCCAGCTGGAGTACAGCAGCAAGGGCGTGTTCAGTAGCAGACAGCTCCAGCTGTTTAAAAGGCCCGCCGCCAGTTGCCCGCTGCTCAATTTTGTTGTTACACAACTTCTTCTTTATAGATTGTTTCCAATCTTTCCACACCTGAAACAAATTAGTTTATTAATAGTTACATGTGAATGTGACAATACTTACTCTTTTCCACTCGTCCACTGACTTGCACGGGGCTTGAGCTTGAGCTCGTTGGCAAACTCAATCCAAGCAGCCGATACGGCCACTCTATCTCCTCGGCTGAACCCCTGTGCAATATCTGGATGCTTCTCCATGAATATAACGAAAATTTCGTCCTGTTGTCGTGAACGGTGTTTTCCCCTATGTACCAAAAATAAATTAATCTAATACAAAGAAATAAATGCAATTTTATTTCAACTTACATTTTGGCGGCACAATGACTTTCCATAAATTTAATTCCTCTTCTTACCGATGACATTCACTCACCTAAAAAACACCGCAAAAGCTGCCACCTTATACAAAACTGTTTGCTGCAATAAATTTGTTAAATTTACAACAAACTGTCCACTGCTCAACCACGCTTACACGGAACGGCAAATACCATAGTCTTAGAGATTTCTTATAGGTTTATCAATATCAAAAATCATGAATTAAAATATGTATTAAATTCAAACGTATTTGCAATATGCAACTAAGCTTAAAATTACCTTTCGAAAAAGTAGCACTTGTTATGCATTATACAATTAATATTGCTTAAACTAACCAAATCTCTAAACAAATTTGTCGAGGTTTCAAAACCATCTCGAACTCTGCTCTGGTACACCTAAAACCAGCTCGAGGTTGGTTTTAGGTTGGTATTCGGTTGGTTTTGATGGCTGGCACACCCCTGTATAAGATTGATTTGATAAAGCTATTATTAAAGCCTTAAGAAAACATGGTGTGTGACCTTTGTGTTCTACCGGCTATATGTATGCGGCTTTAGTCTGAATGTTTGGTTAATGTTTTTGCATATACATCAATCATCTAAACATAAACCTAATGCAAAAAACTATTTAAAATTATCATTATAACAAAATAAACCAATTAAAAAATAATCAATAGCTTGTTAAAAGTGTAGTATAATTAACTGCATAAAATATTCCTAGCAACTGATTCTGTTGTTATTGCAGTTTTTTAAAATAATGCGACCGGCTCTAAGAAAACTGTCTCTTATCTACTTATTAGTAGCTAAGAAACCTGCTCACACTTGACCTTTGTTCTTTACTGAATGGAAGATTTTCCTAGCAATGCGACCGGCTCTATGATTGTACTTTACCATTAATTATGACCTGCTTGCAGGAGTGTTATTATTGATAGCTAAGAAATTTGCATATGTAGATCAAACCAGCTCTCTCTTTTTTACTTATATGGAAGCCGACTAATGTACATGTCCAACCTACTTGTAGGTGTTCATTATAAGGAGTCTGACCTGACCACCCCCTTTTACCAACTCGGGTAAAACATTCGCACACTCTCTCTTATCTCCTTATTAAAAGCTAGGAAATATGCACCCACTTGTTTTTTAAACTTTCTCATCTTAATTTACAAGAAGCAATAGTCTTGTAAAGAACCTTTGAATTGATCTTGCTGTTGCTGTTGTGTAAGGAAATTCTCATCCCTTGCTCACATAACCCTCACGAATGATGTTGTGCATGTTGTTGTTGTTGTTCATAACAGTGAAGGCTTATGACCTGTATTCAGGTACGCAAGGCAACGCACGTCAAACAGGTGCACACTTGACTCTAGCACTTGTATCCACTAGCACTTCACCTCCTTTTACTAATGCACTTAAACCATGCGCATACTCTCTGTCTTAGCTACAAATACTATAGAAATTTGCAAATATAAATGATATTTAAGAAATATGCGCACACTTGCTTCTAAAACTTTTTCCTTCTAACACTTTCTGTCCCTAACACTTTCTATCTAACAATTGCCTCTCTAACACTTTCTAATCTTAATATACAAGTATCAATACTCTTGTTTAGAACCTATGTATTGATCTTGCTGCTGCTGCGAAAGAAAATACCATACATAACAATGCGAGCGGCTCTATGATTTTACTTGCCCTTTTTTATGATCTGCCTGCAAGAGTGCAAAGCAGCGCCGTCAAACCGGCGCACACTTGACTCCTATCTAATATGTGCGTGCGCACATTAAACAGGCGCAGACATGACGTCTCTAACACTTGCCCACTCTAACACTTTCTCTCTTTAACACTTTCTCCCTCTAACACTTTCCCCCTCTAACACTTTCAAATCTTTGTCTACAAGTATCAATGCTCTTGTTAAGAATCTATGTATTGACCTTGCTGCTGCTGCTGCGAAAGAAAATTCTCATACTTTGCTCACTGACCCTTACGATCATGAAATCATGAACGATCATGATCGTTGTTTATGGCTTGCTTACGGGTGTGCAAAACAACGCACATCAAACAGGCACTCACTAGACTCTATCCTTGTAATCTTTGCTTACTGATTCTTACTATCATAAAAATTCGTTTTTTATTGCATGCAGATGTGCGTTGAAAAGCATATTAAACAGGCACACAATCGTCTCTAACAATTCTTAGTAAAATAGCCAAAACAGATCCTTTGAGCACCGATTCTCACAAATCCTGGTGTGCTTGTTGCTGCTATTGTTAATAACAATGCGAGATAGGGATGTTTTCTCCTTTGACTATGATGTACAAACCAACCTTGACTGTGTTTTGATTTTTAACTGACAAAATTATCAATCCTTTGTTCTCAACCCCTCCTTTCACTTTGATACACTTACAGGTGTCCATCTGAACGCTGTAAGATTTTGATCTGATGAAATTATCAATCCTTTGTTCTCAACCCTCCTTTGACTTTGCTGCAGTCACAGGTGACCACGCTCGATCTGATGAAATTCTCAAACCTTTGTTCTCCACCCTTCTTTGGCTTTGCTACACTTATAGGTGTCCACGCTTGATCTGATGAAATTCTCAATCCTTTGTTATCCACCCCTGGTATTATTAAAAAGGGTCAAAAAATCATCGGGGGGTAATAAAAGGGTCAAAAAAAAATCAGCAGGGGGTAATTAACCTGTCAAAATTAATGGGTTTTTTGAGTGGGTTAGAACCGGCAATCTCCTACTACTGACGGTTCTTATTAAAGGGAGGGTGGTCCATAAGGACAACCTTAGTTAGGTTTTAGACATTTAAAATAACAACAATCAAAATTTTACAAAAAATTTCTTTATAGGTTTACATATCTTTTCAGTTTAACGATAGCTACCATGACTTTGACCGAAGCGACACTGAGACTGAACGACTACTCCCACGCGGACTACATACCTACATGTTGACGGAGACGTGACAATCTGGGACTCGTACACTTACATGGGACACACGACGAACTTGACCTCTTTTGAAACTTACATTGACGAGACTTGGACATTGATAGACAGCCTACCCAAGGACCATATGAAACAGGTACTGAAAACTGACTTACAACATATAGCCACTCTAATAGCTTCTCTGACTGTACACCACCGACAAAGACGTAGCATTAACATGATAGGTAGCGGCCTTAAGGTAATTGCAGGAACCCCAGATTTTGATGACTGGGAACAGATAAAATTCAAGCAGAGTCAGTTAATAGAATCCGAGAGTAGGCAGATAGAGATTAACAGTAAATTTCAAGACAGGCTTAATGACGTTTCAAGGGCTCTTAACGAAATTTTAAAGCCAGATTCAGAGGTCGAGCATTTTTATGCAACAATTTTAGCAAAAAACAGGATGATAATAACAAACCTTGAGGACTTAATCCTCACCGTTACACTTGCAAAATTAAATTTAATTAGCCCCCTCATATTAGACAGCATCGATATAAAGAAATTGTTAAATGAACATCTCACCAATATTAGCATAACTGACCTTTAAGAGGTCTCTCACATTAAAGCTTTTCAAAATTCCGAACTATTGTATTTCCTAATAAAATATCCCAAACCTTTGCTTAACTGTAAAAAAATAGACATTCTTCCTGTCCAGCATAATAATGTAATATTAGACCTAGAAGAAGAAAATACTGTGGCCGACTGCGGAACAAAGACCTTCGCTGTACGTGACTGCGCTACCACTGTGAGCACCACCTTCTGCAGAAGACTGTAAGGTACTACTTGCGCCCAACAGTTAGTATCTGGAAACGTCGCACAATGTGCCACACGCCCCGGACACTTAGCGCCCGTAGTAGTAATCGGCGAAGGCATCACTGTAATAAACAGCGCAACCATGCAAGTGGTAGACAGCGCCGGTAACAGCCAGACGGTTGCGGGAACTTTCCTCGCATCATACGACGATAACATCTCGTTGAATGGCACCCGGTACGTAAACCACCGGGGCATCCTGAAGAGGAAACCAGTGGTATCCACATCAGCCGTCGTGAACGTCACCCTCTTCAGGGAGCACCTAAGCCTCCGATATCTACATGATCTGACCATAAAGAATCTCGGACATATTGGGGATCTTCGATCAGGACTATCTTCACGGTCCTATGGCTGCTTAACGCTTGTCGCCTTACTCCTGCTCTTCGTGGTTACCTGGAAGCTATACCAACGCAGAATAATAAAGAAGAAACCCGAAGACGCGTTTCAGCCGAGAAGGGGAGGAGCTAACACCCGCAAGCTTGAGTTTGCTGACAACGTCGTTGCGCCGGATGCCGTCGCGACTGAGTTGCAGTTGAAACCGGAGCCGCACACGCGCAAGCTAGAAGCTCACGCGCAAGCAGCCTGATCGCCCGCTGGAGACGTCAACTCAGCATTCTGTTGACATTCCGGCCGACAGCGGTGGCTTCATGATGCGCTGCAGTCTGACTTAGCTTTAGTTTTAAATTTGTTCTCTTAACGTTCAAACGAACGTATTAATAAAAACAAATCGTAATAATCCTTTAACTAATAAATAAAGAGTAAATAAAGATAATCCTTTAATTAATTAATAAAGTGACTTCTTTTAATTTATATATATTTTATGGGGTCGGAGATGCTTCCTTCTGCCTGTTACATACTTTTGCACAAAACCATTATACCCTGATTTACCCATTTTATGGGTTCAGGGTTTAATAAAACAATTAAAATTAGGGAAAGGGGGCTGGGGCCGATTCGGGGGCGTGGCATCCAAATGTTTGCTGCAGATCTATGTATATGTCAATTGCTATCCTCCTACCACATTTGGTGACTCTAGCTCAAAGTTAGTAGAATTTGGTTAAAAGGAGTATGGGGGTGGTGTGGGTTGGGGCGGCATCCATTTTTTTGGGTTTCTACGTTTCTACAATCTTGGCACAAAATCTGTGCAAGATAAAGGCATTTCTGGTTTTTAGCTGCGGAGTGGTTGGGGAACGTTAACGTCGTTAACTGTTATCTTCCAACCAAATTTAGTGACTCTAGCTCTAACACCTTGGAAGATACACACATTACAATTTTAGCAAAGCGTGGGGGCGGCTAGGGCAGTATTGATATGCGTGGTTTGTTTGGGGTTTGTCATTGGCATTAAATTTGGTGGCTCTAGCTAAAAAACTGTAAAAGATATAAGCATTTCTGTTTTTAAGCCGCGGGGCAGCTGGGGCGGAATGGGTGGACGTGGCTCCAAAATTTTTCAGTTTATTGGGGGTCGTTACGAGTTATCTTCCTACCAAATTTGGTTACTCTAGATAAAACACCTTGGAAGATACACGCATTACAGTTTTTAGCGAAGCGTTGTGGGAGTTGGAGGGGGCTAGGGCAGTATGTCGACAACACCTATCTTGGCAACATATTTGGTGGTTTTAGCTCAAAAATTGTAGAAGACATAGGCATTTTTGTTTTATGTTGTTTTTATGCAGTTTTTTGATGGTTTATAGCAATTTTCACAAAAATTGGTAGTCCTAGCTGTAAGGGCGTCCGAATTAGGGGGATTTATCGATTTACCAGCCCCACAGTAATCGCAGAACTCCAATCTTGTAATTTTATATACCATGACATAGATAAATACATTTGCAAAGTTTCAAGTCTTCAACTTGAAGGGAAAAAAGTTGCTAACATACGGATGGACAGACGGACAGACACAATGACGGACATTTCAAAAACCCAATATACTCTTTACCGTATAAAAAAAACTAATAAGTGTTAGAACTCACGAGCGATGTGTTAACACCTGTTTTTACCTGTTGCTGATTGCTGTATATAAGCATAAGAAAGAAAAGAATAGTTTATTGAATTTAGTTATTATGCAATAAATAAGTTTCTTGGATATGAACGATAGCTTGCCTGCTTTACGTATTCTATGACCTTTTGATACTTGTCCTACCCAACAAAACTCATGCACTAGCAACAGATATGCACCAAGCCAACCAAGTATCTTAAGCTAAAAACTAGGCCTCTGCAGACACTTGTCCACAAAACTATTTTTCTTCACCCATTATTGCGCTTGAGGAAGTCAAATATCAGTTTTGCTATTGCTGATCTTACATACTCTTCCCAATTTTTACACTATGACACTTTCTAACAATAATTGACATACAGTTATGCAAAGATGTACACAAATTACAAAAGTGTATTCAGTAGTGCATTGGAACATATGTAAATGTAAGCGCGAGTTTGCCGCCGACACAGAAAAAGGAAAAATGTCAAAAATAACAAAAACCTCGATAAGCAGGCACAGCAAGAAATATATGTATGTTTCAAACGCGCTTGCATACAATATGTACCAACAACATTTTACTGTTCTTGCTGTCCGCTGACCCGCCGCCTCTCCTTTGGTCGACGGGCCGCTGAACGCAAAGGGAAACTGAACAAAACAACAACGTGCTGGCTTGTCTTAGCTGAGACGCACAAACTGCACAAAGAAAAAATACCCCTTGAACCAACACTCAATGATTGTCAGTGAAAACTTAAGTATATGATTTTAATGCTAGAATATAAACAAACACGTAGATTTGAAATTATATTTAAGAATTTTAAGTTTTGCTATTCAATTGCACAAAGTTCATATTAAGTTTATACTACCCTTCCAACTTGGACTGTATCAAACAGATTGAGGCAAAACTCTAAAATTTGTATTTTACAGTTATTCTCTGCCGCTACACCAATACAATCATACTCAGATGAATATGTATATGAAATTTTTCAGTCACTCCACGACAGCACTCTAAATTTGTTCTTAGGTCGAGACCAGCGCAGCACGGCACACTTCATTGTTTGCATGTATTCAACTGGCAGAAATAGATACTAGTGCCTATAGATTTGAACACATCAAAAGATAAGAATTTTGGGCTTAGTTTAATCCCGAAAGTAGGCTCACATTTGAAGAACGTATTGTGGGCTGAAGGGTTTAAATTAAGTACATGGTTCTCAATATTAGTATAAAGTACTAAATAACAAAAAAATTTGCCGATTTAAGCTTAATATAAGTACGAATTACTATTTTATACAACAACAAAAAATAAATGCATACAAAATCGCTCTCTCGCGTACACAAAATGTAAAGGAATCTCCACCCAGTGGCGCAAATGCCCATTGTTAGATCGATTTCTAATCGAGCACTTTGTGGGCGGCCCGCACAAAACGTTTACGATAACCTGGATTACGTTTACACAGCGATGGCCGCGATGTGAAAGGTGCGCCCAAAACCTATACCACTTGTGGTACAGGTTGTAAACAGCAGCCGAAAGGTTTCCGAAATGCGCTCGGCTGCCGATAAAACTGCATATACTTTTTATGAAATTGTAATGTAGATTGTGGGCAGTCTTCCACAAGCGGCATTACAATTTCGGAAAAGTATATTGCGTTTTAATGCACATGTTATACGACACATTTTTTGAAAGTATATTGAGTTGTAATGCGCGTGTTGTACGACTCAATATACTTAGAAATAAAAAGTAAATGGAGTTGTAATGCACATGTAATGCGACTCAATATACTTTGTGGAAGGCTGTAATGCGCGTTATATATGGACGCAGGGCTGAAATTGTATTGGGAAAATAAATAAGCATTTAATTCAAATTTCAACAAACAATATTGTCATAATTTTCCTGTTCTGATGTGTTTCTATTGTTATTTATGTTATTAAAATTAGTTTTAAGTTAAATGTCGTATTTTATTTGCCAAACGACCCTTGTGCGTTTTGAACGCTTGTCTTTTAAGTTTAATGTAGGTGCGCTCTTAACATCGTCTGCTTTGATAGCATCTGAAAATTTAAAACAATTAGTATATTTTGAATATTATGTAAATTTATGTGTAAATGTATATTTTTAATATTTATTATATCATAATGTTAATGTTTGTTTTAATTAATAATGTTTTTAATAATAATACTTTCCTGTATTCGTCCACTTTTAATACTTTTTGCCAGCTCTGTAAATCTTTTAACACACGGCAAAGCACACAACTGCACGCAAATGTATGTACATATGTACATAATAATGATCTTCCTCTTACTCATTCGACGAAACGTACTAGCCCATAGACAAGATTTTCGAATTTACTTCACAAACGCACTAACACAAAGACAAGATTGCCGAATTTACTTCACAAACGCTTCGCGTTGTTTCCAAGTCATAGCTAAAGTAGAGGTAAATTTTTCCAGCTTACAACTGTGCACACAAAAGTTGGCAAGTGTAATGCATAACTTTTACTGTAGCGATAATGCATACTGTGGCCAGGCCTAATTATGATGTGTGCCACTGGGTATATGCACAAATAGCTTGTATGTATGTATGTATTAATGAGCGTACAAATATGCAGTCGGCACAAAATTAACTGAACACGGAAATAAATTTTGCAGTGTTATTAAATAGTTATTATTATACATACACAATTTATAATTTCTGATATATGAATGTGAATAACAGTTGCACTTTGACCTTCTTGGAGAACAGACGTATTACTTCTGCGATTACCAAGGTGCCCAAAGAGCAATCGTAATACCTTATCAGCTTATAAGCAAAAACAAACAAGTGCACATAACAAAATACGAAAAATACAAAAACAACAAGTACAAGCAAAAACACAGCGGAGTGCGGGTGCGAGCCCTAAAACAAAAACAATGGATAAACCACCAGACATACACAGACTTACAACAACACCATTTCACAGCAAATATGCAAACGCAGACAACCCAAAATACATTGTGAACAATAGAAAAGACAATGAAACATTCGAAAAAGTATCCCCCTTTCTTATTAAAAAAACAATAGACTACACATGTGGAGGAGAAGTCGAATCTTGCAAAAAAACACGCGCCGGTTTCTTATTAGTTTAAACCAAAAACAACATACAAGCAACAAAATTACTCAAACTAAAAAACATGGCACATATAGAAGTTACAGTCGCTGAACACAAATCCCTTAGCCAATCTAAAGGAGGTATATACAGCAACGAACTGTGCAACATTGACCAAACAGAAATACTAGAAGAACTAAAAACACAAAACGTAATCGAAGTCCGCAAAATACTCAAAAAACAAGAACAAAACCTGGTCGAAACCGGACTTATCACAATCACTTTCGCTTCGCTTACTGTGCCTGAATCCATAAGAATTGGATACGAACGAGTAAGAGTCCGCCCCTATATCCCAATGCCGCTAAAATGTAAAAGATGACTGCGCTTTGGCCACCCAGCACCGACCTGCAAAAGCCCTGAAGAAATATGCAAAACCTGCTCCGGAAAAACACACACAGATGAAAATGAGACCTGTACCAACGAAAAAAGTTGCATAAACTGCATTAATAATCCAGAAGTGGATTACAAACACAGCCCACAAGACCGTAAATGCCCTGCATTCCTAAAACAACAGGAACTCGTGGCGATAAAAACAACAGAAAAAGTGGATCACAAAACAGCATTAACAATATACCACACGCGACACAGCCACCAACTAAGAAACAGCTATGCCAAAACCCTAGCCAGCCCGACAGCAAAACAAACCAGCAACACAGCAACATCAAATGGAGACACAACGTCATCAAACTGACCAACAACCACGCACTCTAGCACCTTAAGGCCGCCAACGAAGAACAACATATCACAACAATACCCACCTACCTACGACCTACCAATGGACTTACCAACTACGTCAGCCCACACACGCATCGCCAATACAACACAAAAATGCACACCTGCCAACAGCCTACACGCTGATGACATGGACATGGATCTAGATGATCCAGCTAACACAAAAAATCTAACATGCATACAATCAAAAGACAAAAAAACGAACAAAAATGTGTTATTTTAGTGTACCAACCATAACCCTATTTTGAGCCGAAATGCAGCTCGGCATTCCAGTTGCCTTAGCAACGGTAAATTGTTTCTAGCCGTTTCGCACTAGTGCTGCTTAGTTTTTTTTCAGCTAGACCTTGTTTTAATAACATCATATTATGGACAAAGATTAAAACAAGTTTAAGCTAGACCCAGCCTTAGACCTGCGCGCCGGTCGGCCAACCCCATCCGACCCTCGTACCTCACACAACTGCAACTCCAGGGTACTACCCACTTGTCGCTACACATGGAATCTACCCAAGAGGCAAGCGTCGCAGAATCCAGAGTAAAACTCGGAAGATTCGCTAGCATACCCCTCAGGTCTGCTCCACGTGGGCTTTATGGTGGGGCGCACCGAACCACTGGCGCAATGCCGACTCACTGAAAATGTGTAGAAAGGGGGAAAAGGGAATACGAAAAATACACAAATTTACTCTACATTTAACTCTTTATTATATTTTTTTGGAATAACAACTGTAAAGTAGTTATTTTGCCGGGGTACAGATCTCAGTCTGTCCAAAATCCACGTCACAAGATATTTGTATTTTATATCGGGGACGCTCGCGAAATGGAGGTAAGTGTCGTGATATTCAACCCGATGTTTTGAGAAAAACGCATCAACGAGCGTCTCAGCGGTTAGGGGTCGTACAAGGTCAACCTTTGTACCAACACCTCTAGTCGTGCAAGCCGTGCTGTCGCTTTATTAGATGACGACCACCGATTTATTTGGCACATTAACCCTTCTCTTAGCACTAGCAACCTCCAAACAAAACGCGTGTGAGTTTTTCCATGACCATACTTTCCTTTTATTTTTAAATTTTCTCCTATTTCTTGTGTCTTGACTTTTACTCCTACTTGTAACTCCTCTGGTGCGATCTTTTACTCCGCGGCCGCGTCTGTTCGGTTACGCGCTCTCTCACTCACTACCCTGCCGGTCTCGCACTACAGGTCAGCGCGCTTCTTCGCTGCCCTCGCTCGCGACAATTGGGTCGCGTGTCGCAAGCGAGCCCTCATACGTTTTTCGCCGGCTACGCTGCCCGGCCCTCTTGCTGCGCTGCTTTCTCTTCCCTTATTCTAAGAGTAAATTGTAATTCATTTGTGTTTATCTATTATTCATTTCATTTGTTTTTTCTTCTTAAGTCATATTTTTTGCCTTATGTCTATTAATTTGTTGTCTTCAAAAATCTTTCTTTGTCTTAAATCTATTTATTGTTTGTGTTCATAAGCCTTATTGTATCTATGTATGTGAGGGAGGTTCACGCTGGACCTACTTCACACTCCCCCCTTTCTTCGTGACAGTGACCCTCCCGTCCGGGTGTATGGTCACGGAGTAAACTGTTTCTCCTACTGTTACCCTAAGCCGGTCCCTCAATGTTCGCCTGCTACGTGCACGCAGTTCCCGTTTAATTTCCTCGATGGCCCGCTTGGTCACGATGCTTGTGTCTGGGTGGCACGTCCAATTCTTTGGGACTTCGGGTGGCGCTCCTGTGTTCTCGTCGGGATCTGCCGGGGTAAGGTTCTCCTCCCGCCGTGGGGTAAGGGGCGCTTGGCGTCGCTCGGTTGCGGCGCTACTCGACGGTTTGTCGTCGTCGTCGTCCGTTGCCTCCGACCATAGTCCCGGGGCCCATACTCGGCGTACGTTCGATTGTCGTGGTGTCTCCTTTGCTATCTCCTCTAGTCCCTCTTCCCATCCCAGCACACCTTCTTCCTCACTCTCTTCGTTGTTTTCAGTTTCTGGTTCGGCCGTGTCGTTGGGGCTCCCTTCCTCTCGAGCTTGCATAAAAATTGTGGTTGTCACCACCTTTTGCAGCACGTGGATGCCTTCCAGCGTGTCTGTCACCTCTTCTTCGTGCACGTATCTTGTTATGGCTGGTCCGTGCGCGCCCCAAGCCTCTTCCACCTTCATCAACTTCGTTTGACGGTGCGTCCCTTCCTCTAGTTTTAGTATTGTTCTTTGCTCATTTCTGTTGGGAGAAACATAATTGTGGGTTATTACGGAATTACTATTGAAATTTTAGTTGTATGTTTTGAAACGTTGTGGGTTAGTATAAGAGTTTTGTTGGGGTTTTTTTTCTCTGGTTATGCTTCTCCCCGACTCGATTCGGCTTCTTCTCCGTCTTGCTGGAAGGGTTTTAGCTGTGCTACGCTTGCAATTCTGCTTTTCCGATCCCCGTCTTTTGTCAAACGCACTACATTTGGTGAGATGAATTTCTTCACCCTGTATGGCCCCTCATACTTCGGTGCTAACTTGGCTGCGAATCCGTCGCTGGCCTTCGAGAGTTGGTGCGTCCTTAGCAAAAAAAGTTGATCGTCGGTCTCCATTCCCTTCGTCGCAATTTGTAATTTCTCCCTTGATCCGTTGATGCTCGCTGCTGGTTGCTTCGCGCTATGTCGAACACCTCCTTTAGCCTGTGTGCCTTTTGCTCCGGCCTTTGCGGTGTGCTTCCTGTTTCTGGCGTTCTCTCCTCGTACAACGTTGCTGGAAAACGAGGTTCCCTTCCTTGCATCAAGAATGCTGGGGAAAATCCTGTTGAGTCTGCGATGCTCGAGTTGACGGCTAACGATATTTCGGGTATCTACTGGTCCCAAGAACTTTGATTTCCGGAAATATCTTGCGCGATCATCGTCTTTACCGTCCTGTTGGTCCTCTCGGTCGGGTTCTCCTGAGGGCAGTATGGGGCGGTGTGTTCCATCTCTAACCCAATAGGAGTTCAAGTACGCTTAGTCCTCGTCATCCGCGCGGTGGCCCAGGTGTCTGTACAACTGTCCGTTTTCTTCCACGTAGTCTGTATACTTAGATGGTTCCTTGGCTACCTTTTCCAACATCTTTGGAATCCACCCTCCGGGGAACTGTTGAACCACGGCTTGCTGGAGCTGCTCCAACGGGTCTCGTGACAAAGCGTCTGCCACCACGTTGAGCTTGCCTTTCCTGTATTTGACGTCAAACTGGTATTACTGTAGCTCTAAAGCCCAGCGCGCTATCCTTCCTGTGGGGCTCTCAATTGAATCCAACCATTTTAATGCAATGTGGTCTGTGATCACCTCAAATCGGTATCCTATAAGGTAGCATTTGAGTTTCCTGATCGCCCACACGATCGCCAAGCACTCCTTCTCTGTGGCCGAATAGTTCGATTCTGCCTTTGAAAGTTTTCGGCTGGCGTACGCAATGACCTGCTCCTGCTGATCAATGGTTTGCGTGAGTACTGCTCCGAGGCCGTAGTCGCTCGCGTCCGTCTGCAACGTGAACTTTTCTCCGAACTCCGGACATGCCAGGACAGGAGCGGACGTTAGACACTTCTTGAGGCTGTCTAATACGGCTTGTTGCTCCACCTTCCACGACCACTTCCGGGACTTCTTCAACAGCTCTGTCATCGGTTGTACCACTGTTGTGAAATTGGGCACGAATCGGCGGTACCACGACGCCATCCCTAGGCATCGTCTAAGCTCTTTCAGGTTTGTGGGTGCCTTAAGATTTTTCATGGCTTCCACCTTTGAGGGGTCCGTCTGGATTCCTTTCTCGCTCACCAGATGCCCTAGGTATACTAGCTTTCTCTGGAAAAACGAACATTTTTTTTGATTAAGTTTTAGGTTGGCCTCTCTCAGCCGTCGGATTACTTTTCTAAAGTCTGCTATGTGTTGGTCTTTTGTTGCGCTGATTACTATTATGTCGTCTAAATAGGCGAACGCATGCGGCTCCATCTCCGGGCCTATCACCGTATCCAATGCTCTCTGAAAAGTCGCACCGGCCGAATGCAACCCAAATGGCATGACTCGCCATTGAAACAGCCGTCGACCTGGCACTGTGAACGCGGTGTACTCCCTGCTGCTTGCCGCCATCGGAATTTTCCAGTAACCGTGCTTCAAGTCCAGTGTCGAAATATAGCGTGCGTGCCTCAACTTTTCCAGTATGTGATTTATCCTGGGTACGGGGTATGCATCCGGTATAGAGTGTGCGTTGAGCTGCCTGTAGTCCACGCACATCCCCCACCGTTCGTCTTCTTACGGACGAGCACTATGGGCGCGCTGTGTGGGCTGCGTGACGGCTCGATTGCCCCCGCCTCTATCAGTTCATTCACCTGCTGGTCGATCACGCGTTGCATCGCAGGGTTTTTGGGGTAGTACCTCTGCTTGATCGGCTTGTCATCCCTCATGATGATCCGATGCTCGGCTACGTGGGATACGCTCTTCAATCCCTCGAAGAGTTGCAACTCTGTCCTTAAAAACTCCTGCGTGGCTGGTTCCAAGTCCGCTGGCCAGACTGATTCCTGCGCAGCGTCTTCTTCCGATGATGATCCTGCTTTAGGGTCTCCTGCTTGCGGCGCCTAGGCTCCTGCACTTTCCACCTGGCCTAGCGATGGCTCCTTGACGACTTTAACTGCTTCTCGGCCGGCCCCTTGCTTGGCTAGCGTGGTGTCCTTGCTACCGCGACTCTCTTGTTCCTTTACCCCTTCTGGCCCTAACTCGGCTCCTTCGATCGATTGACCTTGACTCTCAACAATTTACTAATTGCTACCTTCGATCCATCTGCTAAGTGAGTATTCGCGATCGCTGCGAATACTTCCCCCTTTGCCTTTATTTCCTCAAAAAAACTTTGGCTCACGAAACTTCGTGACGCCCCGGTGTCGATCGTCGCCTTCGCCATTCGGTCCCCGACCTTCACCATGGCGATTATGCGACTATTTCCGACTCTAAGAGGGCATTCTAGTTCCGGGACTGACTCGCGCCGGCGCCCATCCGATCCCGCTCCGGATGACGCGGCAGTCCGTTTCCCGCTCTCCTACCGCAGCACGCCAAATCGCTCACGCCTTGAGCACCACACTTTCTACAGAATACCACCTTGGGATTTGGGCATTCTCTTGCAAAGTGTCCCCCTTGTGAGCAGTTGTAGCACACGCGACTCACGACTGCCGACCTAACCTGTTCGCGCCCCATCATGTTGTTCGAAATTTCGTCGCACCTGGAGACGGGATGGCTAGCAGTCTCATTGCGCGCTAACCTGTGCTGGCGGGCTCCTAAACGGAAGGTGATGCCTTTGACCTTTGCCCGTACGTATCCCTCGCTCCTCCCATTTACGTCCTGTGGTGGTGACTCTACTGCTCATATAGCTGCCTTCCCACGCTGGCTGACTGCCCACGGAAGGTGATGCCTTTGACCTTTGCCCGTACGTATCCCTCGCTCCTCCCATTCACGTCCTGTGGTGGTGACTCTACTGCTCATATAGCTGCCTTCCCACACTTGCTGACTGCCCATCCGTTTCCTGGGATCCTCCTATACGGTTCGCAGATCAATGTGACATCAGGCACTACTGAGACATCCTTGCCGTTTGTCTCAGTAGTGCCTGAGCCGCCTCGCAGTGGTTAAGATTTAGTTCTACACAATTCATTTAGGTTTTTGAAGAGCCTTCTTGAATAGAGGACAACGCCCACTTCCCGCCACGTGCCTCCACTCAGCGTTCTTATCTTTGCAGAACATGCATTGTGGGTCGCTCCGACAATCCTTGGCTATGTGGCCCTCCTGTCCACACCTCCTGCACATCTTAGATCTGTCTGTCTCGCTGCTGCAGTTGCGGGCCATATGTCAAAATTCTAGGCATCTGAAGCACTTGACCACTGCGACGCGCTCTTTCAGCCTGCACCTCACCCAGCCAACCTTCAGGGATCCCTTTTCTAGCGCCTTGCGTGCGCTCTCGGCTGGCATCCTGATCGTTGCTACTTGTGTCTCTCATAAACCCTCCTCAGGTAGATATCCTCCACCGCAACCTCCGTCATCAGCTGGTTCTTCTTCTTTTGTGGTGCTCTCGTCCAAGTCTCGGCACTCGATCTCCACACGGTGCGAAAGGGTGCGGACCTCAACCTGTTCTCCCAGTGTCTCTCCAACCAGGCTCTTATAGTTGTCCGCTGCGCCTCCTGCTTTGGTGAGCTGAAGGAGCAACTTCCCCTTTTGGGTCCTCCTTATTCTCGCCACTGCGTCTCCTAGACCTTACAGCTTATCCTCCGCCTTCACTTTCCGTTGGATGTCTGCGTAGCTGATTTCTCCCTTCGTCCTGATGACTATTGCGTCCGGTCTTATCTTATCTCTCAGTCCCTTCTTCGTTTTGGGCGGCTTGCGCTTTGACGTCACCTTCTTCCATTCCGGCTCCTTCCGCACAGGCATACCCTGTGCTGATGTGGCCTTCTCTGGGTTGGTTACCACCTTGTCTGATTGGGTCTCCTGGACTTGCGCATCCTTCTCTTTCCTGCTCTTCTTACTGTCTGGTGTTCCAGCTACCGGCCCTTGTCTCCGCTTTGCTTCCACCGTCCTAATGAAGAGTGGTGATGTTTGCGAAGACTGGTTTGCTCTTATCACCGCCTTAGCTCTGTCGTCGTGCCTCCTGATGGTCACCAGCTCGAAGAGTGCTCTGAGCTTCTCTATCGCATCCCTCAAAGGCTGATGGATCGATCGCCGCTTTCAATCCTCCAGCATCTCCACGAGCTTGTTTATCTCCTTTCCGAGGTCCTGCAGTGGGCCGCTAATCGCCTGCTCCATTGGTTTCTCCAGACCCTTCGCCTGTGTAGCTGCTTCAGCTCCTAGCCCTCCTTCGGCCGTTGGGCTGGTTCTGCGTCTGAGCACCGGTGACCTTAGCAGCTTACTGCTCCTCCTAAAAGTTTGGTTCACTTTCCTATCGTTCTCTTCCGCCATATCATCCTGTGTTTTATTTGGGCTCATTTTCAATTCAATTGGGTCCCAACTCCGAGCCGTTATCGTTGGTCGAAGCACAATCGCGTTTAGTGATCCCATGGTTGTCTTTCATGCAGGGAGGCCATGCGAGGGTTGACAGATGCCTTTATGAGGTCATCTGTTCAGAGCCGGATCCGCGCTAGTCAGGAATGTTACATCTGAGTTTGTGGGCCCAACTGAATGGGGACGGTCCAACGATCGTACTTGGAGACCTGCCAAGGTTTTAGCGGGACGGAGGCAGTTGCGGCATTAGCCTGGCAGTGGTTTCGGCATGATTTCACTCCGCTTACTAGCATGCCAGAATACCGCACGCTGTCAGCTCGTGTCGTCAAATCCTTCCGTTTGCTACCAGTGTCCTTAACAAGACCATACTGGGCTAGGTCTTGATGCCACTTTAGTCGCCTCTTACGACAAGCCGTGGTCGGCTGAGGTGGTATTCTGTGCACCGCCACTCCACGGTGTAGAGTGTGCCTGTGTGTGCCGAAAACTGTGTGTCCAGAGTGTGCCTGTGTGTGCCGAAAAGTGTGTGTCCAGAGGGTGCCTGTGTGTGCCGAAAAGTGTGTGTCCAGAGTGTGCCTGTGAGTGCCGAAAAGTGTGTGTCCAGAGTGTGCCGAAAAGTGTGTGTCCAGAGGGTGCGTATAAATGTGCGTGTGCACCTACTTTTTGTTGCCACTATTTTCTGCACTGGCTCAGCAGCAGTCCCGAATTTTCACTATTGTTGTTGTTGCTGCTGTTGTTGCACGCTGCAGTCGCTGTGCACTGTCTGGTTACCCCTGTTGTTGTTGTTGCTGCTGCTGTGGTAGCGGCCGCTGCTTGCTGTTGCTATGGTAATATTATTTGTCCCGGTCGATTGAAAAATTTCGCGCAAAACTGATTTTGCTAAATCATGCCCTTTTGCCGGCCAGCTCGCATTCCTCTTCTTTCTATTATCCGGCTTTTTATCCGTTTCGCTATCCGTCTTATCCGAGTAGGGGCGAGCTTTTGCGTTTGCGCGCGCGCAACGACCAGCTTTTGCTCATTCGTGCGTCGATCGGGAGCAAAGCTTTTGCGCTTGCGCGCCAGCTTCCGAGAGTGAGCTGCGCAACGGCGAGCGGGGTGCATTTACTGTAATGTTGGGTAGGTATGAAGTCACGGACGAAACATAAAAATGTGCGGTAGTTTTGCTACCTCACAAGGACTAAGTCAGTTTTAGCTGGGTTCACCCCAAGTCCCTTTGATGTGGCCCATAAGGACAGTGTACGAAATGCTGTGATCTTGGGTATTTGAGGGTATTTGTCCGAGAAAGCAATGGCAACGTAATCCGGATAAGCGATCACAAGTCAGCCACCTCCCTCCATGAAGCGCAGCAAGCTATTAACTGCCACATTCCAGAGGAGAGGGGAGGGAACACTGCCGTACGGGGTACCTCTTTTTACGGATCTGGATATGGTTGGGGACTCCAATGTGGCCCTGACTATGCTGCTTTAGAGCAGTTGGTCAATCAGATCCAACCCGCAGCTCCGATAATGCCCTTATAATTGCCCCCGGTACGACGTTATTGAATGCGCCTTCAATTTCTAGAAAGGCTATAAGGCAGTACGCCTCGTAGGGCAGTGCTTGTTCTATTGTAGAGTCAACACCATGAAGCGCTGTCTCGGTAAATTTGCCTTTTTGTTGTGATAGGCGAAAAGGTCGATCGTAACTGAATTTCTGATATGTATGCCCATCACCCTCTCCAGTGTCTTGAGTAGAAAGGATGTAAGGCTTATTGGACGAAAATCCTTAGGCGTCGTGTGTGATTCATTTACAGCCTTGGGAATGAAGACAACTTTAGATTAAAGCAATGGCTTGCGGATCAAACCAGTCGTCAGAATATCTGAGAAGATTTTCTAAAGCCATTTTATGGCAAAGTCCCCTGCATACTGCAGTTGGACTGGGCTCATTTCGTCGGCCCATGGGATTTAAAAGCGAGAAGCTTCGAATGGTCCATGAGGTGATATCTCTGGAGAAAAGGTAAGGTAAGGTAAGGTAGAGTCATGCTCATGAACTTCTGTGTAAATAGTGCAGGTAGTGGCTCTTGAACTGAGCATCCGGTAAAGTGGGTTTCCAATAAAAGTTCCAGGGACTCAAGACTGGTCTTTGTCCACGAGTCATCGGGTTTTTTGAGAAAGCCTTCGGTAGCTTGAGTATTTGAGCCTGAACCTTCCTAAGCCTTGCTACGTCTGCAATGCTCTCGATTGTTGAGCAGAAATACTGCCATGTCGAGCACTTAGCTCGCCTGATCTTCTTTTTAAAGGAGGATTGGCTGCCTTCATAGAGATTTCATGACTGGTCGTCTAACCTCAACTTTGCTTTATGAAAGAGATCTTTAAAAAATGCAGCTTAAAATTGAAATACTAATATGTGATTTACAACAACTGTCTCTGCAAAAAAATTAGTATGATGGCATTGGTGCAGCGGCAGAGAAAAGTTTTCGTAAAAGACGAAGACTTGCTACTTGTAAGCTAACGAACACAACACGATGTTTGGACATGTGTCTGTTGCTTTGCGTTCGCTTTGTTATGTTTGCGCTTAGATGCGTAGAAGCAGAAGACAGACACTGTCGAGCCACGCAGCTCTGATGTTTATTTGAGTGCGAATACACTCTCACACACCAACAGTCTAATAAGGCGGGCTTCTTTAATAAGATAATAGACTGATGAATAATAAATGTTGGATAACCCAATAAAATCAAAATGATATTTTTGATATGTAGTGTAAAGTAGCTATTTTGCCGAGGTACAAATCTCAGTCTGGCCAAGGCCCGCATTACAAGTAATGATTTATAATTTGCTAGAACACATTAGCCATAATGGAGGTTAGGTCAATTAACGATACGACCCGAGGTCGCGCGACCAAATAGCCTGGGATACCATGGATGTATAAATTCGTTCGCTTTCTACTGATGAGGCAGATGCTGCTCCGTACGAATCGTGGACGGATCCGCCGATTAGTAGAAATGCGGGGAAGGGTGGCGCGCCGCGACTGAATACCGAGAGATGCAGTGCCGCACCGGTTGGGTGATCAGAAAAGGCTCGGGACGACTCCGCCTTGTCGCCGCCGGTCATCACTTAAATACTTTACTTCAACAAATCGAAACGTGGATCGGCAATACTCCGGCTTAGCTAGTCTTTCGCAAAAGTAACACGTGAAGGGGAGGTTTGGTGTAATAATTAAGTTTTATTCGGCTTCTTGCCTTTAACAATTGCTTAAACTTACCGCGTTTTGCTCTATCCTTTTGCTTTACTTTTATTATCGTAATAATATTCTTTATTCCTTCTTTACTATCTGTCGATCACTTAAATACTATCTGCTGTGGAAGCTTAACGTCCGTTCCGTGTTCGCGCTACTGGGTGACTCCCCTGTCGGTCTCGCGCTCGACCTGAGCTTGCCCTTCGTCGCCTGTGGATCGGGACATTTTAGGCTATGGGTCGTTATGTTCTCTCTGCTTATGCTAATTGTTCTTCTGTCATGTTGTGCTTATTTATTTAAAGTAAATAAAGAGTCTTCTAGGCTATGATGTGTACTAATAATAATAGAAGATAATAGATAATAATAATAATAAAGATAGATACGAGTTGTATGCATTATGAAATGTTGAGGAGGCCTGTGGGTAGCCTACCACACACCCCCTGTTCCTAAAACCGTGACCTGGCCGTCGGAGCGCATGGTCACATTGTCTGTCCTCTCCGCTGTCCTCTCACGTCCTCCTGCCCAGGTTTTTTGCTCAACCATCTTTCTATCTTCCTTATTGCCAAAAATGACAGTTCGTCACCCGCCGTTAGCACGATCCAGGCACTTGGTAATTTTGCCGGGGTTTGTTGGCTTCTTCCCGTTGCCTGGTCCTCCCTGACTATTGGAACGCTGGTTTCGCCAAATCGTGTCCCTTTGGTGGCTCCACTTGTTCGGTATTGGCTCACCTCAAAGCTATTCTTTGCTTTCCGTCCGTATTATCAGACTCTTCGTCGGTGCTATCATTCGCGTCGCTTACACGTCCATTGGCACCCGTTTCTTCGACACGTTCAAACTGCGTGTCCGACTCCTCACCGCTCTCATGATTATCCGCACGTGAATCTCGTCCGTGGGCACCCGTTTCGTCGGCACGTTCGTCCGCCGTGCCAGACTTTTCTTCGCTGCTTATCGAAATGAATTCGACAATCTTTCTCTTCTGAAATAATGATGAGATAGTTATAATCTTTGCTTGTGAATTAGTCAGATTGAATGTTGAGAAAAAAATGTTTTTTGAAAAAAACTCGTTACGGTGATTTGCTTTCCTGCTGTTCAGAGCGGCAAGTGGCTTTCGCTCAGTCCTGTCTCTTGTTGTTGGCTCTTTTCGAGGTCATCGGCCTCTACGTAGAAAGGCTTTCATTGTGAAATGTTGGCAGTCTGTCGTTTGCGTTCTCCCTCTTTCAGCAGGCGTACTTCGTTTGGCGAAATAAATTTCTTTACTAGGAAAAGTCCGACGTACTTCGCAGCTAATTTCGCCACGAATCCATCACTAGCTTTGGATTGCTGGTATGTTCTCAACAAAACCAATTTGTTGAGAACAGGGCGTTAATCTCTCCGCCTCAGGTTGTAATTTCTGCCCCGGTCTTTCGACGGTTTCTGTTGATTGCTTCGCGCTATGTCGAATACTTCCTTCAGCCTATTCGGCTTTTCATCCGGCGTTTGCGTTATGTTCTCCGTGCCTAAGCTTGGATGATAGACGAGGTTCCCTTCCCTGCATCTGGAATGCTGAAGGAAATCCCATTGAATCCGCGATGCTCGAGTTGACGACCAACGATATTTCGGGTATAAATACGTCCCACGAACTTTGATTTCTAGAAATATATTGGGCAATCATCGTCTTTACTGTCCTGTTGGTTCTCTCGGTTGGGTTTTCCTGAGGATGATTTGGGGCTGTGTGTTCCATTTCTACACCTAGTGACTCCAAAAATGCCTTAAAGTTCGGACTTCTGAATTGTACCCCGTTGTCGCATACGAATTTCATTGGTACCCCGAAACGGGACAAGATTCGCGAAAAGCCTTTTGCAGGGTGACTGCTGTCGCTCGTTTCAGCACAACCGACTTCCCCTATTTTGAAAACGCGTCGTTGAACACCAACAACATCGCGTTAGCCTTCCTGGAGCGTGGTAAGGGGCGCACGAGGTCCGCGCACAGGATTGCCATCGGCTCCGCCACCGAGCGGGCTAGCACGTGTCCGGCTGGTTCTTTTGTTCCGTAACAACCACATGATCGTCTTGCGAATTCATTGGTGCCCAGCCGGCGGTGCATAGTGGCATTCCAGTAACACTCACTTCCTATGGTCTTCGTCGACACACATCTTCCACGGGGTGTAGTCCTCGTCATCCGCTCTGTGGCCTACATGCCGGTACAACTGTCTGTTTTCCTTGATGTAATCTGCATACCTGGTTTGTTCCGTAGCGATCTTGTCCTTCATTCGCTGATTCCACTTTCCTGGGGATTGCTGAAACACGACCTGTTGGAAATTCTCGAACGGAACTCGCGACACCGCATCTGGCACCAAGCTGAGTTTTCCCTTCCTGTACCGCACGTCAAACTGGTATTGCTGAAGCTCCAATGCCTAGCGTGCGATTCTTGCCGACGGGCTTTTTATGGAGTCCAACCATTTTATCGCCATATGATCCGTGACTACGTCGAAACGGTATCCCTCCAAGTAGCACTTTATCTTCCAGGTTGACCAAACTGTCGCCAAGCACTCTTTCTCGGTCGCTAAATAATTTTCTTCTGCCTTGGAAAGCTTGCGTAAGCTATGACCCGATCGAGTTGGTCGATGGTCTGCGTTAACGCTGTTCCTAGGCCTTATTCACTCGCAACCGTCTGTAGGTTAAGCTTTTCGGCGAAATTAGGACATGCGAGAACAAGGGCTGTTGTTAGACAGGGCTTGAGGTTGTCTAACGCCGCTTGTTTTTCCGCACTCTACGATCATTTCCTAGCCTTTTTCAGCAAGGCTGTCATCGGCTCTACTGCCGTCGTATAGTTGGGTATGAAGTGCCTATTACAGGATGCCATACTAAGGCAACGTCTGAACTCTTTCAAGTTTGTCGGGGCCTTCAAATTCTTAATGGCTTCCACCTTCGAAGGGTCCGTGCAAATTCCCTCGTCACTCACCAAATGCCCCAGATATACCAATTTCCTCTGGAAAAACGAGCAATTCTTCCGATTCAGCCTCTGGTTGGCTGCCCTTCTACAGCGAAAGACCTCCTTCAAGTTTTCCACGTGCTGGTCTTTTGTTACGCTGATCACCATGATATCGTCTATGTAAGCGAACGGATGAGGCTCCATCTCCGGGCATATCACTGTGTCTAACGCTCTCTGAAAAAAACTCGCACCGGCGGAATGCAACCCAAACGGCATGACTCGCCATTGAAACAATACACGACCTGGGCGTGTCTCAACCTTTCCAGTATATGATTTATCCTGGGCACGGGGTATGCGTCTGGTAGAGAATTTCGGTGAGCTGCTTATAGTCGACGCATATCCTCCATTCGTTCGTCTTATTGCGGACGAGTACAATAGGCGCGCTGTGTGGACTGCGTGACGGCCCCTGCCTCGATAAATTCGATCACCTGTTGGTCGATCACGCGGTGCATCGCATGGTTTTTGGTTAAGTACCTCTTCTTGATCGGCTTATCGTCCTTCATGATGATTAAAGTCGCCTTCACTGGCAAAAAGTCCCCCTTGTGAGCAGTTATAGCACACGCGACTCATGACTCCCGACCTAACCTGCTCATGGCCTATCATACTGTTCGAGACAGGACCTTCTTTGGTACCCGAGGCCCATCGACTGGCTACACGCCGTTTCCCCGTGGCTCTGACCCGGAATGTTTTCCAACTCTGCGGCTATCTGCGTCAACTGGGCTAAATTTACTAAATCATTTCTACGAAAATATAACCGGTACTCTCCAGCAAGGTTCTCGTAAGCCCTGTTTAATTCCTGTTCTAGCCTGTTATTTGCGTGGCGCATTGGCTTACCAGATATTTTTTATAATTCACTACCACGCGTTGTCTACGGGCTCAGGGCCTTGTCCTCGAGTCTGTCAAAATAAAAAAAAAATTGTAGAAATTCCTTTTTAAATGCGACCCACGTCGCGTCTTTATGGCCGCTTGTATAAAACCAAAAGGCCACCATGCCAGTAAATGCTTTGCCCATCACCTTGGGCATACGATCTAACTCTATTTCGTACGTTCACGCTCACTGATCCAGTGTTTCTATGAACACGAGAGGGTCAGTATATCCGTCGTATTTTATCCCCTATTTTCGAACCTGATCGGGGACGACTACATATTGCCGGTGATTGCTGAGGAATTCATACCCAAAGCCCTTTACTGGTTCGTAGTCTACCTGCCACTCCTGGGTACTAGTCACAGGCAGGTCATAGGCGGCATTATATGTATGCCAGGGGATGGTCCGCTAGTGAACATCCCGTCGCTGGCCGGCCTATATTGCGCAAGGCTGGGCGGCAGGAGCAATCCTCCAGGTGACCCGATAAAGTCAGAAGATCGGATTCCGATCTGTGTTGTGGCCACGTCCCTTCAGCATGAACGCTGGGTGATTTCGGCCTTGCGGCATATTTACGCTCCAAATCCTCCAAGAGATTCCACGTTTGCGGACTGTTGTTCGCCTCCTTGATCGACGTACATACCCGCTTCTTTAAATCTTCAACCGTTCCGAGTCCGCCTAGGCAATATTCTTCAATTCTTATTTTCGGCAATAGTGCACCCAGCGATTTCCCACGCCTGGGTTGCTATAGTACTTCCATGTCAAATTTTTTTGAACTTCCATGTTCGTTTCTTTGAAAATTTTCCTCTTTATTAACTTTCGTTTACTTTTTCCGTTTAACTGTTCTTCCCAATTTTTATAGGTAAAACTTAATTAAATTATTTTAAAATTTTCGTTTAAATAAATTAAATTTGTATATTATTAAATATAATTTTTGTAATTAAATTTATTTTTTACATAATTAAATTTAATTTTTACTTCATTCAATTTTATATATATTTTTATTTTTTATATGAACATTTTAAATTTGTATTTATTAGTTGAATTGAATTTTGTTAAATTAATACCGATTTAATTTTTATTTATTTAATTAAACTCAAATTATTCCACCTTATTAAATTTAACTTAATTAATTCCGATATAGTAAATTTTATTTCATTGAGATTTCATTTGCACTTGTCATACTATTCTTAGTTACTTTCCCGAACACTCTGATCACTTTTATCGCGCAGCAACAGCCCGTTTTGCATTAGCCTTAACTCGGCCCCGTTACTTTAATCGGTGCGCCCGCTCCCACCGTCATTTTCGCTGCACGTGCGCGTCTGACTTAGACCAATTTCGTCGCTTAAAACATCTGGCACTTCTTCTCTTTTTTTATGACCGCCCCGTTATCTTAGAAGCGCGCAGTCAACAGGGTATGACTGGGTATATAGGTTTTCGCGAAACTTGAACTTTTTAGTAATATTTTTGGGCTTCATTACCAAGTCATATTACTCCTCTTTAGCTAATAGGTACCCGCTCGGGCGCTACTTGTAAAGAAGCTATTTCGCCGAGGTACAAATCTGAGTCTGGCCAAGGCCCGCATTACAAGAAATGATTTATAATTAGCTAGAACACATTAGCCATAATGGAGGTAAACTCAATTAACGATGCGATACCGAAAAGCCTGGAATATAAATGATGATGTACATTCGTACGATTTTCACTGATGCGGCAGATGCTGCTCCGTACGAATCGTGGGCGGATCCACTGATAAGTAGAAATGCGGGGAAGGGTGGCGCGCCGCGACTGAATACCGAGAGATGCAGTGCCGCACCAGTTGGGTGATCAGAAAAGGCTCGGGACGACTCCGCCTTGTCGCCGCCGCTCATCACTTAAATACTTTACTTCAACAAATCGAAACGTGGCGAGGCAATAGCCCGCGCGTGTTCATGTATATGAAGGATATATATTGATAATGTATTAACAATAGTTGATCTTATTTAGATGTTTAGTAAGTTTGGAAAGTAAGTTTGTTGAGCGGCTTCGACTCTTGGTTCAACTACTCAGCAACTTTTAATATGTCCTCCAGACGTACTATAACGGTACAACTTGCGTATATACTTTGGACTTGACAATTCTTCAGCTTTATGCTACAACTACAATGCGACTATTCTCATTCCCGTTTTCCATTCCACTGAATGCGCTACGCTCACTCTCACAGCGCTGTCCACTTGGCAATGATTATCGATCATCGCATATCGATACATATTGTTACATTCGGCCATCCTGATCACTTTCGTCTGTCCCAGATGACCACAGTTCTTAATTTTCAGACGCGTACTTCCACAACTTTATATTTTCTTCGCATGTTGAGGTTACTTTAGGGCCTTCTACTTGCGCAGCTTTCCGTACGTCGTATCGTCCGTTCCTTTTCACCTTAACTACTTCATATGGGCCGAGAAAGCTACTGGCTAGTTTTCTGCCTGCAACGAATTGGGTGCGTTTGATAGCCACGATATCTCCTTCCTTGTATCCATACTCGCTTTTGCGTTTACGATCGTATCCTTCTTTATATTTCTTCTGAGCCTGCTGTATATGTGTTTTCTTCACTTGCGTATTTCCGCTATCTCTTCATCAAAGTCCGTTATTAGTTCTTGTTCTATAATGTTGTCGCTGATCTTATTCTTCATGTTTACTCCAAACATTACTTGAAAAGGTGTCTTTTTGGTTGAACAATGAACAGCGAATTAATCGCCCTCTGCACCTGTCGTAACGGCTGTCCAAAAACATTGCACCATTCCTCCAATTTTTTCAAAACTTCGTCGCTGCCGGTGCTCTTTGTGGTGAACAGCCACACAAATTTTGAAAATCCATCTACCATTGCAACTATATATTTGTAGCCTTTCAATGTTGAATCCATGGGTCCCAAATGATCGATGTGAAGGGTATAAAGCGGCTTGTCCCCTTTTTCAATGTAGTTTAAAAACCCTTCAAGCTCCCCTAACTTTCTGTTAACAATAATGCAATTGACACAAGTGTTGATCAGCTGAGCTACTTTGCGTTCCATGTGGGGTATCCAGAACTGCTGCTGTAGAGAGTGCATAGTTTTCTGTATAGCGAAATGACCCATACTATGTGCGTCAGCTATTATCTCCTTTTCCATTGATTTGGGTACGACCAGCAATTCATTGCCGCTTACTCCTTTGTACACGATCCCACCTTTAAGTTTAAAATTTTCATACGGCTGCGATATAATGATTTCTGAAATGGCTTTAATGTAGCTATCCTTTTCTTGAGCAACTTTTAAACAAGCTGACACTGCTGAGGTAATGGCAAAAACGTCTTGCGGATATAGGCTGAGGCTGTCGACGTGTTTCATCCTTTTGCCTGAACGATGCTCGATCTCGTAATCAAAGTCCTGTAGGGCCAGAATCCACAGTGCAACTTCTCGCGGCATGTCTTTCTTCTTCACAGTTAGCGTAAAAGCAGAGCAGTCTGTAACCAATTTAAAGCGAAGACCTAGCAGGTAGTGGCGTAATTTCTGCATCGCAAGATATGCTGCTTCCACTTTTAGCACGTAGCTGTGGCGCTTTGAATCACGTCTTTTTGCTCCAATAAAATACTGGATGCTGCTGCTCTTCCAACTTTTTATACTCGATACCGAAGGTTAAAAGCATATTGAGTTTGTGCAATGTCCGTCATGGTCCAAAAATGCCTATATCTTCTACAGTTTTTGATCTAGAGCCACGAAATTTGTTGCCAAGATAGGTGTTGACGACACTCAACCAAATTTAAAAAAACCTTGGATGTCACGCCCATCTAAACTGCCCTAGCCGCCCCAAACCACCCCAACCTTTCGCTAAAAACGGGAATGCTTGTATCTTCAAAAGTGTTTGAGCTAGAGTCACCAAATTTGGTAGGAAGATAACTGTTTATGACCCCCAAAAACAGCCACCCCCCGTTCCCCAGCCCTATGCATTTTGAAATCAAAAACGCCCATATTTTCCACAGATTTTGAGCTAAAGCCACCAAATTTGGTGCCAAGATTGGTGATGAAGAGACCCAAAAAATTTGGATGCCACCCTCCACCCAGCCCCCCCTTCCACCATATTCCACTAACTTTGAGCTAGAGTCACCAAATTTGGTTGAAGGCTATCAATTGACATCATAAATAGATCTGTGGCAAAACTTTGGACGCCATGCCCCCCCCCCCCCATACCAGCCCCAAGCCCCCTCTCCACCATATTCTACTATTTTTAAGCTAGAGTTAGACCTCCATAGCGCTCTTTCAAAACCTTTAACAAATTTTGAGCTAGAGTCACCAAATTTGGAAGGAAGATAGCTTTTTGGCATCCCCATCTGCACCAGACAATCTTTGAGGCAGCGTACACCCCGCACCCGCAACCCAATGCAATCAGGTCTCTTTTATGTTTATTACTGGTATCGAGTATACCGCAGTCGGTTGCGTCCGACTGCAACGTTTCTACTTGTTTGTTAATATTGCATCGAATCCATCCTTGGAAGCGTCAGTATGTAATTCAGTCGGTGCGACTCGGAAGTATAGACGTAGGACAGGTTCCATCGATAGCGCGTTTCTTATGCAACTCATAGAGTTCAACTCGGTTGCCTCCATCTTAAAAACTGAATCCTTTTTCAACAAGTTAGTCAACGGCCATGCGATTTGAGCGTAAGCTCGAATGAATTTTCGGAAAAACCCTGTCAAACCCAAAAAGGATTGGTCACCTTTTATATTTTTGGGACATCAGAATCTCTGTATAGCGTGCGTCTTTTCTTCTCCTGACCAAATCTTGCCCATTTTTATCGTGTGTCCCAGAAAGACAATCTGATATTTTTTAAAATGACATTTTTTCCATTTAATTTTAAGTTTATACTTAGCTGCTTGATTTAAAACAGCTCTCAGTTTCGACATGCATTCCTCGTCCGTGTTACCGAATATATTAGTGTCGTCAATATACAACTGCATCGCCTTCAAAATCAAGTCTTCAAAAACGCAACCAAGAAGAAGGTTGAAAACAGCTGGCGAGTTGCGAAAACCATACGGTGCTCGATTGAATTCAAATAACCCTTTTTTGGTTATGAACGCTGTAAACTTGCGGCTCGACTCCTCGATTGTTACATTGAGGAACCTGTTCTCCAGATCCATGACTTTAAACGCCTTTGCGGACTGTAGCTTATCCGGGAAGCAGTCCTGAAGTACCATGCTGTTTAGTTGACGAAAATCAATGCAGATCCTGGCCGTGCCATCCATTTTCTTGACCACGACGACTCGACTGGCAAAGTTCAATAACGATTTGCGTATTTTGCCATCCTTCAACCAGACATCAACTAGTTTTCTGATTGACTCGCATTCCACAGCTGAGTGACGACTTGCTTGTTGGCGAAATGGTTTTATACACTCCTGGATTGTATTCGGCTATCATTGACTTAATTATCGGCTTGTACTGCGGGGGAGAATCTATGTCACTATCAGTTTCAACAATATTTAGGGTATTCAGTTGCTATGCTATCGTCGTAAAGTACTAAAGTGTTATTTTAAATATTTACAACAAAAACACGGAAGAATGTTTAACACAGCAAACATGACCCTGGGTATGACAATCATCAGACTTGACACAAATACGACAAAAGAAACGTAAAAAGTGCACTCACTAGCTACACTGTGTTATACACTATACTTTACGACGATAGCAACTGAATACCCTAATTATATATACTTAGCTTATTTGTTGTGGTGCGGTCTGGCTGCGCCACTGCTTTTGAAAAGCTGAATCGTCCTTCATCCAATGTAACACAGAAATGGGGTGCACAATCAAAGCCCAGGATCGCTTCATTTTCGATGTGATTGTTCGGTACAACAACAAACTTTTGCTTGACCTCGATTTCGTCAACGTATACCTTGCTCATGAATGTACCCAGAGGCTGGGTCTTAACATTTCCAAGCCCTCGACACATTAGATCCTGTATCCTCCAGGCAAGCGATTTGTGTACGGCTAAAAAAAATAATTTTCAAACGCTTGGACTCCCTTACGACTTGTACGCTTTTCACAACTTTTGGACAGTTTGTTGAAATGTGACCCCTGCCTGCACATCAAAAACATTTGGTGTCTTCTTTGCTATCTTTTCTCATGTGTTCGTTCGATCCACAATTGTAGCAACGTATATTTTTTCCAACGGGTATATTTTTCTTACCACTACTGTATTGCTTGTGCGGCTTTTCAGTCGTACATTTGCTCTCATACAACTCGTATTTTTCCAAAAAATCGTTGTATGATTTGGATCCGTATAACGAAAATTTAAATTCACTTTTAATATCTAGCCCATCAACTATATAGTCAATAATAGAAATCGGCATCAACTGATCCAAGTGCAGCTATTTTCTTCATTGTCAGTATGTATTCATGCATGCTCTCAATTTTCTTCTTCTTTCTGCGTGCCAGCCTTGTCGGCTCGTCGGCACTTTTTGACGCGCGCTTAAATTAATACGCTTTTAAGTTGAGAGTCGTAGGCCTAAGCTGCTAGCACTCTAAACTTCTATATTTAGCTATAATATTACATATTGTAATCTAAATCTAATAATAATAAGTTGCTCATATGTGCTCACCAACGCCGACTCCAGAAACAATTTAGCCATTTTGGTAATTTTTCCGCATGCCTGTACATACCGCTGTATTTCTGTAAGCTCATATGCATCTGCGTTGTGCTCAAAATTTGTAAACCAATTCTCGACTGGTATACTGGCACCATCGAAGTCCGGCACAATTTATGCAAAATATTTGTGCTGATTATTCATCCGCTTGAATTTTAAGAGTTAGCAGCTGAATTATTTGTTGACGGCTTCTTTTATTCTCTCTTTGCATCTCCGTTACTTGTTCTGCGCCAAATTCCGGATCAGGATGCGCTTCTTCATTTTGACAATTTGCATTTCCCTGCGTTGCCAACGAACGCGTGACAGTAACCTGTCGCTGTCTCTTTCCCTCATCGTCACTCATGCTTTCGTATTCACTTTCTGGTGCTTGTTTCGGCATTTAATGGCACTTTACAATTGTTTTAACTATTATTTTTTAAGGTTTAACGGTTGAGCCCCCAAATGTAGGATATTTATTGATAATGTATTAATATTAGTTGATCTTATTTAAGTGTTTGCTGATTAGTTTGGTAAGTAAGTTTGTTTAGCGGCTACGACTCTTGGTTCAACAACTCAGCAACTTTTAATATGTCCTCCAGAAATACTATAACGGTACAACTATATACAATTCTTCAGCTTTATGCTACAACTACAATGCGACTATTCTCATTCCCGTTTTCCATTGCACTGACTGCGCTACGCTCACTCTCACAGCGCTGTCCACTTGGCGATGATCATCGTTCATCGCATATCAATACATATTGTTACATATATATGGCCGCACGTACATATGTGTGACGCGGTTGTAGCTAGTCTTTCGCAAAAAGAACACGTGGAGGGGAGGTTAGGAATTATAATTAAGTTTTATTCGGCTTCTTGCATTTAAGAATTGCTTAAATTTACCGCGTTTCGTTCTAAACTTTTGCTTTACTTGTATTATCGTAATACTACTCTTTTATCCCTTCTAATACTATCTGCCGATCACTTAAATGCTTTGCTTAAATACTACCCGCTGCGGAGGCTTAACGTTCGTTCCGTGTTCGCGCAACTGGGTGACTCGCCTGGCGGTCTCGCGCTCGACCTGAGCTTGCCCTTCGTCGCCTGTGGATCCTGACATTTGAGGCTGTGGGTCGTAAAAGCCTGCGCTAACTCTCTAACGACTGCGGCCGCTTCTGTAATGTTATGCTTATTTATCTAACGTAATTGAAGTGTCTTCTAGACCATGATGCGAACTAATAATTATAAAAAATAATAGATAAAAAATAATAATAATAATAATAATGATAAATAAGAGTTTTATCTATAATGAAATGAAAGAGAGGCTCGTGGGCAGCCTACCTCACAGCAGTTCAATAATATATTTGGTATAAACAGCTTATTCTTTGATTCACAGATAGATGCACTCACAGAAACCTAGCTAAAACCTGATATATCTGATTATTCCGTTTTGCCTAATAAGTATAAATTGTACAGATGTGATCGCACCTCCCGCAAGGGGGGCGGTGTTCTCATTGCTGTTGACTCTTGTATTTTCTTAGTTCAGATTCATTCTCATGATCATACGGGTATTGAGTTTCTCTGTGTTAAAATATTATATAGCGGCCACTTACTGTATATTACTTGTTCATATATTCCTCCCCATTCTAATAATAACATTTACATATCCCATCTGAATGCCCTGCAAGTTATTTCATCGTTGTTGACGGATATGGATCAAGTTATAGTGGTTGGTGATCTTAATTTGCCACATGTTGTGTGGTCTGAGAATGACACATCTTCAGCGCAATTACCGGCCACTTCTGATGATTTTCTAGATGCATAACTGTAGAAATAAAATGTTAGATTTGATATTTGTTTCTGATTCTGACTGTAGTAGTGTTAGTAGTGCTTCCTGAAGCTACCTACTATCCAACCTAGAACTTTCCTTCTTAGCACTAGTCCAGCATCTAATAAATCTAATTAAAGACCCGTTGTTTTCGTAAAACTGAATGATCTGCTTAAGCATACTAATTGGTCTCAACTTTATGCTTTTAGTGATATAGAAACTGCCATTGCCATATTTTACAAGAACTTGAATTCTCATTTGGATATCTGTGTTCCCCTCACTTGGCCTTCAAAGTGAAAATAAACCACCTTGGTTTACGAGGGAACTATTTAAATTAAAAAACTTGAACACAAGATCCTACAAACGATTTAAGAAGTTTGGAAATACTATAGATTTTTACCTGTATATAATAGCAAATTCAAATTTTATTTCTGTAAACAATTCCTGTTACAATAATTATCTCAATCGTTGCAGATTTAATTTTTCCCGTGATGCCAAACAGTTTTATAAACTTTTTGACTTAAAACGTACATTTTCTTGCTTGCCATTTTCGGTTTACCTTGATACAAAAGCAAGTTCCGATCGAACAGTGGCTGATCTATTTGCTTAGTATTTTTAATCAGTATACTCATCAAGTTCATATAGTTGCAATAATTCCTATCCATTTCAAGTTCAAGCGTCAAACTGCATATTTGTTCCAGTTGTAACTGAATGTACGCTGCTCAGTGACCTAAGCAAAGGTTATTGCCTGGTCCAGATGGAGTACCAGGTTGTATATTTAAATATTGTGCGTATTCACTTTGTAAACTCTTACATAAATTATTTAACTTGTCGGTTGACTCAGCTGTGTTGCCTGGTATATGGTAGGAATCCCTAATTATTCTACTCCATAAAAATTCTTCTTTGTCCAACGTAAGAAACTAAAGGGGTATATCCAAGTTGTCTGCCATTCCGAAAGTCTTTGAAAAAATTATATGCTCACAATTGCAGCACTTAGGTGGCCAAACACAAAAAGTTTTTTTTAAATCGTCTGTATCCAAATCTATTTTTGTTACCTCTGGTGTTCCTTAGGTGAGTCACCTGGGACCCATACTATTTAATTTCTTTATTAACGATCTTCCTGCTAGTGTTACTAGCTCTCGTGTTTATATGTTTGCTGATAATGTAAAGCTTTGTTTCACCTATAAGGATGATTCCCTATGTAACTAACTACAATCGGACTTGGGTGTACTGCCGGCCTGATGCCGTTATAACTTACTTAATTTAAATTGTTCAAAATGTAAAATCATGTCATTTTTTCGAGGTACCCCTCATACTGCTCACTACTTGTTTTTGAAATTAAAGATTTGGGCATCACTCCTGATAGCAAATTAAAATTGTATTCTCACATATCGTCGATTGTCAATAAGACCATAAATGTTCTTGGCTTCATCAAGCGTTGGTCAAAAGAGTTTAATGGGACGGGATTCCCCAGGAAAGATTTGAATCTGTGCAGAAGAAATTTCTCCTGTTTGCGCTTAGAAGCTTTAACTAGGTTCCTGGAATGGACGAACCCCCGTATTCAAGTAGACTTCTTTTAATTAATCTTCCTTCTCTTTTGAACACTAGAATTATGCATGGTGTAGTATTTATCACTTATCTACTTAATGGTGAAATATCATCAGTTCTATTAAGTCGATTAAATTAAACGTTCCTATTGGAATTACCCGTTAATTTTAACCTCTTAGCCTTGATCGTTGCTCAAGCAACTATTCAATTCATGAACCATTTCGTGTTATATGTTCTGACTATAAAATGCTTTTTTCTCGTTTTTATACTCGATACCCTTCAAGCTGGAGACTTGAAACTTTGCAAATGTCTTTATGTATGGCCGTGTAAGATAAAATGTTAAGATTGGGGTTCCACGATAACTAGAAGGCTGGCAAATCGATAAATTCGATAACTCAATATCGATAAAGCCAAGTATTTCACACGCCTATACAGCTAAAACTACCAAATTTGGAGGAAAGATAACTACTAATAACCTCCAAAAAACTGATTTAAAAATTTTTGATCAACGCCCACCTATTCCGCCCCCAGCCAACCGTAGTTAAAAAACAGAAACGCCTATATCTTCCACAGTTTTTGAGCTAGAGCCACCAAATTTAGTGCCAAGATATGTATTGACGATTCCCAACCAAATTCAAAAAACTTTGGATGTCACGCCCATCTAAACTGCCCTAGCCGCCCCAAGCCACCCCAACCCTTCGCTAAAAACGGGAATGCTTGTATCTTCAAAAGTGTTTAAGCTAGAGTCACCAAATTTGGTAGAAAGATAAATGTTTATGACCCCTAAAAAACGGCATCAAAGTTTTGGAGCCACGCCCCCCCGTTCCCTAGCCCTCTGAATTTTGAAATCAAAAACGCCCATATTTTCCACAGATTTTGAGCTATAGCCACCAAATTTGGTGCCAAGATTGGTGATGAAGAGACCCAAAAAATTTGGATGCCACCCTCCCATACCAGCCCCCAGCCCCCCTCCACCATATTATACTATTTTTAAGCTAGAGTTAGGGCTCCATAGCGCCCCAGCTCATCTTTCCACACCTTTAACAAACTTTGAGCTAGAGTCACCAAATTTGGAAGGAAGATGGCTTTTTGGCATTCCCATCTGCACCAGACAATCTTTGAGGCAGCGTACACCCCTGCCGTATCCGCACCTTATTGCAATCAGGTCTCTTTTTATCTGTTTATTACTGGTATCGAGTTCACCGCAGTAGGTTGCGTCCGACTGCAGCGTTTCTACTTGTTTCTTGTTGAATTTCCTAGAGGTTTAACGTTGACTTTTTAATTTTTTGACCATAACTTAATTTCAGATTTACATATAATTTTAAATTTTAACTTTTAATTTAATTACTATCACTATAATTATTTTAAATTAATTTTTACTTCATGTCATCTGCTCATAGCTGACAATAAATAACTGCATATTTTAATAAGAATTACTTAAAGTTAAATAACATACCACCTTCCAATGTTATTTATGAGTCGATCCGCAAACTAGTTAATGTAAAAAACAAGTAAGAAGGATCTAGTCGGGATAGCCCGACCAGAAGATACCCTGAACACAGTTGCAGTCCTTGCGTCCTAAATAATGATCACTTTAAACAAAACTCATAACTGACTTAACTTTACGATATCTCTGGTGTTTCTTAACCGATTTGGACGAAATTTTGAGAAAAGTTCTATCGTTACCCATTACACCAACCCCCATTTTTACATTTTCCAAATTTGATATTTTTCTGTTATCGATTCTATGTGTATATCGAAAACCAGAGTAATTATCGATAATTTGAAGCAAACTTGTTCTGCTTATGGTATAGGAGAACTTATATTCAAAATCTGAAGGCTCTAGCTCTGGTAGTCTTTGTGATCTACGCGTTCATACAGACGGACAGACGGACGGACAGACGGACATAGCCATATCGACTCGGCTATTGATACTGATCAAGAATATATATACTTTATGGGGTCGGAGATTCTTCTTTCTGCCTGTTACATACTTTTGCACAAAACCATTATACCCTGATTTACCCATTTTATGGGTTCAGGGTATAATAAGTTTGTTTGTTAAAGGATGTGTGTGCACCTGTTTTATTTTCAGCACGTTTAGCCAGTATATAGACCAATCGTAGCTAAGAAACATCTTACAAACGCTGGTGTCACTTATTTTTAACCAAAAAGGTCACCAAAAAGGTCACCGCTGAATTACTTGGGTGCTTTGCTTCGACACATTGGTGTTTTGGTTCCTCATAAACTAAGTTGAATTGAGAATTAAAGGTTTTTTTTTAGCTTTGGGTCAACCTTTGCCTAATTCAATAGTTTACATTTTTGGTTTTATGCAGTTATAATTCTTATGCCAGGCAGTAGCCCAAAAACAAATTTGACATAAATTAGCGACATAAAAAACCACTATATCCTTTTATAAGATAAAAACTCGAGCAAACTGAAATGAATTCTGATCATGCTTAGCAGGCTATTTACGAGCTATGCTTTTTTTTTTATAACATGTAACGATAAAAAGAGTGCGAAGCTTACATGCTATGTTGAAGTGTGCAATAAAGAGAGAATTGAAATGGATTGAATTAGACCCCTTTTACATGATGAAGTTTTTTCATGGAGTTTTTTTTACAGTCATCTCTGATTTAAATTTATGGTCGATAAACATAAATCGTTTCCATCGATTGTTTTATATGTTAATATCTAATGGATTATTGATTGATAGAAGTAACAAGTAAATAAAGTGCGACAGCTGTGGCTGTTGAGGAATCGGTTTTTGATTGCGAAGCAGATATGCTAATTGTTTTTAAATTTTTGGATTGCTGTGAAACTACGTTAGCTACGCCAAACAAACGAAAGCGCAGGGAGTGGATTTGTCAATGGCGGCAGAAGAGTCCAGACCACGGGTCATTTTCATTTTAATGAAAGAGTTCACAAGCGATTTGTCTTCGTTCTATTCCTACATTCGGATAGATGAAAAAATATAAAATTTTTTTTAACGACCATCCGAGGGGATATTGTGAAGCAAAGCACAATTATGCACAAAACAATTGCCGCAGATGAAAAACTGACGAACTGACGGCTCATTTTATTATGATTAATAACAACACATAGTATTGTTTTGCTTGCATTAGTGGACGCAAGCTGTAAAATTATTTATGTAATTGTGGGCTGCATGGACGGATTCATGACGCACAAGGCCTTTTACAAATTGATTAAAAGCCTATTTTAGACAATGCCAGCAATGTGTATCCAGCAGACAGAATTATTGGATATGGACGGCGACATTTTTCACGATTTTAACGCTTTTGCTCTTGGAAAACATTTAACGAAACGTTATTCCTGTGGGATAAATGTAAAAGAAAGGCAAATTTTAAATAAACGGCGAACGCAGGAAATGTTAGTCAAGACGAAGACGGTTGGCACGTATTGTGAGTGCAAGTGACCGCAGCGGGTAGATAATTGATAAGCGGCCTACCCCAAGCAAGTGGAGGCGCTCTATAAAGTGAATAAGCATGAGACTCCGTGTGTTTTTCTATCAAAAGAGGTTATGGTGATATCGCGCGTCAACCTACAGCTACCCCTTGTTCGCCGAAATACGATCTGCGCGACTAGAGGCACCCCTGCAAGGGATTCCTTCTTACGTCTCCCTAGTCGCCCAGCTGTTTTGGCAACACCTCCCCGGATATAATACTATTTCCACAACGCTTGCCTCCAAATCACGAAGCGTCGTTGATCAAATATAAATATCTTGTTACGCGGGCCGTGCACAGACTGAGATCTGAACCCCGGCAAAAATAACTACTTTAAAGCACGCATTTTGTATTCTATCAAAAAGATTTAGAATTTTTCAGCAACGCATAAGCTTGTCGGTAAAAAGCGTGCTTATGACTAAAAACTCTTGACGATGAGCAAACGTCCACTATTATATCCCGAAATGCTAGGAAAAAACTTTTTCGGCAGCTGCACTGTTCGATGGTATAGTAAGAAGTTAAAATGCTAATTTCTATAATAGAGGATAACAGATTTCTTTGGTTTTCCACCATTCAAAAGGTTCAAAGTCTTCGCTTAAAGCAACTCTCTCAATTGACAACTTGGACTTGCTGGACTTGATTCATTTCTTAAAAAACTATTTTTGATGGAAGAATCATTTGTATCGCAACTAAAATTATTCATTTTATCAAAACAGAACTTTTTTATTTCTATAATATCCTTATGTTCCATGATTGCTGCGGGTGGATATAAAAAAAATGCTGCTATTTGTCAAATTCATAAATTTTCTTTATAAATCGTATTCACATTAATTGAAATTCTTTCCTTAAGAACCGATATTGATGAAATGTCTTCAGAGTTTGGTTCGCAAATATTCTTAATTTTGGCAATAGAGGGCCATACAAAGCATAATGAAGGAGAACTGAACGTTTGTAATTCTTTAAAGATTCGCGCGAAATCTTCAAGAAGAACTAAAATTATTCTTAAAGTAGATATGTTTACGCTTAAGAGGTTTTGACCCCCCTCAGTATCACCTTATATTTGATTAACTGTTGTCCACTTATCCACTATAGACTTAAGCATAGTTTAATTGGAATTCCATCGAGTAGGGCGATTTTCAATGTTGTGTTTAGTCTATGTTGCAAGTTTCCTTTTTTTTTAAATTTAACGATTTTTTACATGCGTGTAATAATTCTTGAAGCTCATATGATTCGGTGAATGATTTTTCTTATACATTTGAAAATAAATGTTTTCAACATCAAATTGTGAAAAAACAGTTTTCAGTTTGATTAAAATATTGTCACCTGTCGATTTTTCGAAGTGCATCGGTTACAAGATTAGAATAATGTCATTCATTTTGAAGTCTTTTAAATAGTGGAGAGTGACACCAAAAAAATGTCTGTTGACGTACTGATCCGTCCAGATATCAATGGTTGCCGATACTCCCCCATTATCCACTGCTTCTTTAAATTCATTGGAAATAATATTTCTTCAGCTTCCTTTTCTGCATTTCGGCTTAATGTCGTTGCGACAGGAAGTAGGTCGTCAATATCTACGTTCGTTCCATATGCAGCACCAATTTTTATAAAAAATTCTACCAGATTGCGAAAACCAGTCCCGTTCACTGCGCAAAACGGGCGACAATACTGAACAACCCATTCACTGCACTTCTCTATAGCTGTTTTTTTGTCCAAGCTAGAAACTTTTTTTGCATCCTTGGTCAGTCTTAAGGACAGACAACATTTGTGTCTCGACAAATTTTAAGTTTGGTTTGAAACAAATTTCAGCACTTTTCTGCATGTATGGCAATAAGTCCAGCCTTCAAGAACAGTATGGTCTTCTTGTAAAATGTCACACAATTTTGTTCAAATTAGGCTGGCCGCACACCGGAGCCGACAAAACGTTTTTTCATGTTTTAGTGTGTCGCATCTATCATAAAGCATCTATCTTATGGCTGCCCGCACACCGGAGCCAACAAACATTATAAATGTTTTGAGAAAACATTGTCGAATGCCGAATTTATATAGAGTTACACGCTTGCTTATGGAGTATCGCACACCAAATCAAACAAGCAAAACAGCATAACACAAAGACCAACAAATGTTTTTATTTTGTCGAATGCTATTGGCTGGAAATATGTATGGCTACGACAAAAATATATTTCCAAACCAAGAAACCTGCAACTGCATATTAACCAGCGTTTGAAAATGCTACTCCGTAGTTTTTTGTTGTGCTCTCGTTATTTTTTTTTTACTTTTTTGCTACGGCTCTTGTCTGATGTAGAGAAAATAACGGTGCTTTACGACCCAGCGATCGACAGAACGATCACAGAATTGCAGCACTCCGCGGCTGGCTAGCTGCAACCAAAAAGGGTTAAAATTTGTCATGTGCGTCCGTTAAGGCTGGTTCGCACTTTGGTAAGTAGTAAGTAGCGAGTCGAGTAGACAGTGTCCGAACAGCAAAATTTTAGGCAAGTAATTTAGTCAGCTCACTCGCTACTCGACTAAAAACAGAATAGAATCTCCTTTTTATACCCTGAACCCATAAAATGGGTAAATCAGGGTATAATGGTTTTGTGCAAAAGTATGTAACAGGCAGAAGGAAGCATCTCCGACCCCATAAAGTGTATATATTCTTGATCAGTATCAATAGCCGAGTCGATTTGGCCATGTCCGTCTGTCCGTCCGTCTGTCCGTCAGTCTGTCTGTCCGTCTGTCCGTCTGTCCGTCTGTATGAACGCGTAGATCTCAGAGACTACAAGAGCTAGAGACTTCAGATTTGGAATATAAGTTCTCCTATACCATGAGCAGAACAAGTTTGCTTCAAATTATCGATAACTACTCTGGTTTTCGATATACACATGGAATCGATAAAAAAACTATCGAATTTGGAAAATGTAAAAATGGGAGTTGGTGTAATGAGTAACGATAGACCTTTTCTCAAAATTTCGTCCAAATCGGTTAAGAAACACCAGAGATATCGTAAAGTTAAGTCAGTTATGAGTTTTGTTTAAAGTGATAATTATTTGAAGCATACTTTTAGGATGCAAGGACTGCAACTGTGTTCAGGGTATCTTCTGGTCGGGCTATCCCGACTAGAGCCTTCTTACTTGTTTTTTGTGCGAGTAGCGCGGCAGAGCTACTGTCTACTGGCCACTCAGCAAGTCAGAACGTTTTGAAACAGTACAGTTCATTATTTCCAAGCTGTTGTGGAGTAAACGTATCTCTTCGGTGGAATGAAGACACAACATATAAGTTTGTTGATAATTATTTACAACATGAGTGCTTATGGAATGTTAAGACAGCCAGCTATAAAAATAAGCAAATGAAGGAGTCAGCAATAAATGATTTGCGAAATGCAATGAATTTAGCTGGATTTACCGAGAAAGATGTTAAATTGAATGTGTGTTTCCACTTGCGCCAACAAAAAAATAAAACAATTTTCCGTCATTCGCAGCGTCCGAAAGTATTCTTTCGGATCTTCGAGTGCAATTTCTTGTAGAAGAAAAGTTCTATCGTTACCCATTACACCAACCCCCATTTTTACATTTTCCAAATTTGATATTTTTCTGTTATCGATTCTATGTGTATATCGAAAACCAGAGTAATTATCGATAATTTGAAGCAAACTTGTTCTGCTTATGGTATAGGAGAACTTATATTCAAAATCTGAAGGCTCTAGCTCTGGTAGTCTTTGTGATCTACGCGTTCATACAGACGGACAGACGGACGGACAGACGGACATAGCCATATCGACTCGGCTATTGATACTGATCAAGAATATATATACTTTATGGGGTCGGAGATTCTTCTTTCTGCCTGTTACATACTTTTGCACAAAACCATTATACCCTGATTTACCCATTTTATGGGTTCAGGGTATAATAAGTTTGTTTGTTAAAGGATGTGTGTGCACCTGTTTTATTTTCAGCACGTTTAGCCAGTATATAGACCAATCGTAGCTGAGAAACATCTTACAAACGCTGGTGTCACTTATTTTTAACCAAAAAGGTCACCAAAAAGGTCACCGCTGAATTACTTGGGTGCTTTGCTTCGACACATTGGTGTTTTGGTTCCTCATAAACTAAGTTGAATTGAGAATTAAAGGTTTTTTTTTAGCTTTGGGTCAACCTTTGCCTAATTCAATAGTTTACATTTTTGGTTTTATGCAGTTATAATTCTTATGCCAGGCAGTAGCCCAAAAACAAATTTGACATAAATTAGCGACATAAAAAACCACTATATCCTTTTATAAGATAAAAACTCGAGCAAACTGAAATGAATTCTGATCATGCTTAGCAGGCTATTTACGAGCTATGCTTATTTTTTTATAACATGTAACGATAAAAAGAGTGCGAAGCTTACATGCTATGTTGAAGTGTGCAATAAAGAGAGAATTGAAATGGATTGAATTAGACCCCTTTTACATGATGAAGTTTTTTCATGGAGTTTTTTTTACAGTCATCTCTGATTTAAATTTATGGTCGATAAACATAAATCGTTTCCATCGATTGTTTTATATGTTAATATCTAATGGATTATTGATTGATAGAAGTAACAAGTAAATAAAGTGCGACAGCTGTGGCTGTTGAGGAATCGGTTTTTGATTGCGAAGCAGATATGCTAATTGTTTTTAAATTTTTGGATTGCTGTGAAACTACGTTAGCTACGCCAAACAAACGAAAGCGCAGGGAGTGGATTTGTCAATGGCGGCAGAAGAGTCCAGACCACGGGTCATTTTCATTTTAATGAAAGAGTTCACAAGCGATTTGTCTTCGTTCTATTCCTACATTCGGATAGATGAAAAAATATAAAATTTTTTTTAACGACCATCCGAGGGGATATTGTGAAGCAAAGCACAATTATGCACAAAACAATTGCCGCAGATGAAAAACTGACGAACTGACGGCTCATTTTATTATGATTAATAACAACACATAGTATTGTTTTGCTTGCATTAGTGGACGCAAGCTGTAAAATTATTTATGTAATTGTGGGCTGCATGGACGGATTCATGACGCACGAGGCCTTTTACAAATTGATTAAAAGCCTATTTTAGACAATGCCAGCAATGTGTATCCAGCAGACAGAATTATTGGATATGGACGGCGACATTTTTCACGATTTTAACGCTTTTGCTCTTGGAAAACATTTAACGAAACGTTATTCCTGTGGGATAAATGTAAAAGAAAGGCAAATTTTAAATAAACGGCGAACGCAGGAAATGTTAGTCAAGACGAAGACGGTTGGCACGTATTGTGAGTGCAAGTGACCGCAGCGGGTAGATAATTGATAAGCGGCCTACCCCAAGCAAGTGGAGGCGCTCTATAAAGTGAATAAGCATGAGACTCCGTGTGTTTTTCTATCAAAAGAGGTTATGGTGATATCGCGCGTCAACCTACAGCTACCCCTTGTTCGCCGAAATACGATCTGCGCGACTAGAGGCACCCCTGCAAGGGATTCCTTCTTACGTCTCCCTAGTCGCCCAGCTGTTTTGGCAACACCTCCCCGGATATAATACTATTTCCACAACGCTTGCCTCCAAATCACGAAGCGTCGTTGATCAAATATAAATATCTTGTTACGCGGGCCGTGCACAGACTGAGATCTGAACCCCGGCAAAAATAACTACTTTAAAGCACGCATTTTGTATTCTATCAAAAAGATTTAGAATTTTTCAGCAACGCATAAGCTTGTCGGTAAAAAGCGTGCTTATGACTAAAAACTCTTGACGATGAGCAAACGTCCACTATTATATCCCGAAATGCTAGGAAAAAACTTTTTCGGCAGCTGCACTGTTCGATGGTATAGTAAGAAGTTAAAATGCTAATTTCTATAATAGAGGATAACAGATTTCTTTGGTTTTCCACCATTCAAAAGGTTCAAAATCTTCGCTTAAAGCAACTCTCTCAGTACAATAGCTTTCTATTTCTTCTAATGCCGAGAAAAGAAAAATTTAGTTTTTGAGTTTTAGAGGGAGTTGCCAATTGACAACTTGGACTTGCTGGACTTGATTCATTTCTTAAAAAACTATTTTTGATGGAAGAATCATTTATATCGCAACTAAAATTATTCATTTTATCAAAACAGAACTTTTTTATTTCTATAATATCCTTATGTTCCATGATTGCTGCGGGTGGATATAAAAAAAATGCTGCTATTTGTCAAATTCATAAATTTTCTTTATAAATCGTATTCACATTAATTGAAATTCTTTCCTTAAGAACCGATATTGATGAAATGTCTTCAGAGTTTGGTTCGCAAATATTCTTAATTTTGGCAATAGAGGGCCATACAAAGCATAATGAAGGAGAACTGAACGTTTGTAATTCTTTAAAGATTCGCGCGAAATCTTCAAGAAGAACTAAAATTATTCTTAAAGTAGATATGTTTACGCTTAAGAGGTTTTGACCCCCCTCAGTATCACCTTATATTTGATTAACTGTTGTCCACTTATCCACTATAGACTTAAGCATAGTTTAATTGGAATTCCATCGAGTAGGGCGGTTTTCAATGTTGTGTTTAGTCTATGTTGCAAGTTTCCTTTTTTTTTAAAATTTAACGATTTTTTACATGCGTGTAATAATTCTTGAAGCTCATATGATTCGGTGAATGATTTTTCTTATACATTTGAAAATAAATGTTTTCAACATCAAATTGTGAAAAAACAGTTTTCAGTTTGATTAAAATATTGTCACCTGTCGATTTTTCGAAGTGCATCGGTTACAAGCCTAGAATAATGTCATTCATTTTGAAGTCTTTTAAATAGTGGAGAGTGACACCAAAAAAATGTCTGTTGGCGTACTGATCCGTCCAGATATCAATGGTTGCCGATACTCCCCCATTATCCACTGCTTCTTTAAATTCATTGGAAATAATATTTCTTCAGCTTCCTTTTCTGCATTTCGGCTTAATGTCGTTGCGACAGGAAGTAGGTCGTCAATATCTACGTTCGCTCCATATGCAGCACCAATTTTTATAAAAAATTCTACCAGATTGCGAAAACCAGTCCCGTTCACTGCGCAAAACGGGCGACAATACTGAACAACCCATTCACTGCACTTCTCTATAGCTGTTTTTTTGTCCAAGCTAGAAACTTTTTTTGCATCCTTGGTCAGTCTTAAGGACAGACAACATTTGTGTCTCGACAAATTTGAAGTTTGGTTTGAAACAAATTTCAGCACTTTTCTGCATGTATGGCAATAAGTCCAGCCTTCAAGAACAGTATGGTCTTCTTGTAAAATGTCACACAATTTTGTTCAAATTAGGCTGGCCGCACACCGGAGCCGACAAAACGTTTTTTCATGTTTTAGTGTGTCGCATATATCATAAAGCATCTATCTTATGGCTGCCCGCACACCGGAGCCAACAAACATTATAAATGTTTTGAGAAAACATTGTCGAATGCCGAATTTATATAGAGTTACACGCTTGCTTATGGAGTATCGCACACCAAATCAAACAAGCAAAACAGCATAACACAAAGACCAACAAATGTTTTTATTTTGTCGAATGCTATTGGCTGGAAATATGTATGGCTACGACAAAAATATATTTCCAAACCAAGATGCAACTGCATATTAACCAGCGTTTGAAAATGCTACTCCGTAGTTTTTTGTTGTGCTCTCGTTATTTTTTTTTTATTTTTTTGCTACGGCTCTTGTCTGATGTAGAGAAAATAACGGTGCTTTACGACCCAGCGATCGACAGAACGATCACAGTATTGCAGCACTCCGCGGCTGGCTAGCTGCAACCAAAAAGGGTTAAAATTTGTCATGTGCGTCCGTTAAGGCTGGTTCGCACTTTGGTAAGTAGTAAGTAGCGAGTCGAGTAGACAGTGTCCGAACAGCAAAATTTTAGGCAAGTAATTTAGTCAGCTCACTCGCTACTCGACTAAAAACAGAATAGAATCTCCTTTTTATACCCTGAACCCATAAAATGGGTAAATCAGGGTATAATGGTTTTGTGCAAAAGTATGTAACAGGCAGAAGGAAGCATCTCCGACCCCATAAAGTGTATATATTCTTGATCAGTATCAATAGCCGAGTCGATTTGGCCATGTCCGTCTGTCCGTCCGTCTGTCCGTCAGTCTGTCTGTCCGTCTGTCCGTCTGTCCGTCTGTATGAACGCGTAGATCTCAGAGACTACAAGAGCTAGAGACTTCAGATTTGGAATATAAGTTCTCCTATACCATGAGCAGAACAAGTTTGCTTCAAATTATCGATAACTACTCTAGTTTTCGATATACACATGGAATCGATAAAAAAACTATCGAATTTGGAAAATGTAAAAATGGGAGTTGGTGTAATGAGTAACGATAGACCTTTTCTCAAAATTTCGTCCAAATCGGTTAAGAAACACCAGAGATATCGTAAAGTTAAGTCAGTTATGAGTTTTGTTTAAAGTGATAATTATTTGAAGCATACTTTTAGGATGCAAGGACTGCAAATGTGTTCAGGGTATCTTCTGGTCGGGCTATCCCGACTAGAGCCTTCTTACTTGTTTTTTGTGCGAGTAGCGCGGCAGAGCTACTGTCTACTGGCCACTCAGCAAGTCAGAACGTTTTGAAACAGTACAGTTCATTATTTCCAAGCTGTTGTGGAGTAAACGTATCTCTTCGGTGGAATGAAGACACAACATATAAGTTTGTTGATAATTATTTACAACATGAGTGCTTATGGAATGTTAAGACAGCCAGCTATAAAAATAAGCAAATGAAGGAGTCAGCAATAAATGATTTGCGAAATGCAATGAATTTAGCTGGATTTACCGAGAAAGATGTTAAATTGAATGTGTGTTTCCACTTGCACCAACAAAAAAATAAAACAATTTTCCGTCATTCGCAGCGTCCGAAAGTATTCTTTCGGATCTTCGAGTGCAATTTCTTGTAGAAGTGTCGAAGTCAATCCAGAGTTATTCCTTTTTTGAATCCATTTTCGGACCCATACTTTTTTCTTTTTCGGCACTACCTCCATTTCTTCCAACTCCTCTGCAACGGTCACAGCCATCAGCATTATTATTTTATTTATTTTTTGCGCTGCACACTCATCTCGCTGCCGACCGCACACTACTAATGCACTGTACCAATCAGTTAATTTTATAAGTGCGAACAGTTTTTGGCGAGTAGCTACTGTCTTCCCGACTCGCTACTTACTACTTACCAAAGTGCGAACCAGCCTTTCAATTTCTGGCTTGGCCTGTTGGTCGACAATTGTGCAGTACGGATGTACCCAACACATTTTAGTCGATTCGTGACCTTCACAAAATTTACCAAACAAAAACTTAGTCGGCTCCGGTGTGCGGCCAGCCTTACGCTTTTGCTTTTGTGTTTTGAGGCGACAGTGTATTCACCACGTTTTATTTTATTATACTCGATACCGAAGGTAAAGAGTATATTGGGTTTGTGCAATGTCCGTCATGGTTTCTGTCCGTCTGTCCGTCTGTATGAACGCAACTTTTTTCGACACCCTTCAAACTAGAAACTTGAAACTTTCCAAATGTCCAAAAAACTGCATCAAAAATTTTGAGCAGCAAAACTGCATGAAAGTTTTTTAGCCACGCCCCCCCCCCCCCAGGTTCCCGAGCCACCTGTATTTTGAAATCAAAAACGCCTATATTTTCCACATTTTTTGAGCTAGAGCCGCCAAATTTGTTGCCAAAATAGGTGCTGAAGAAACCCAAAAAAAGTGGATGACGCCAACCACCCATACTGCCCCCAGCCCCCCTTCCACCATATTCTACTAACTTTGAGCTAGAGTCACCAAATTTGGTATGAGGATAGCAATTAACATCATAAACAGATCTGCAGTAAAACTTTGGTTGCCACTCCCCCCCATACCAGCCACCAGCACCCAGCACCCCTTCTACCATATTCTACTAACTTTGAGCTAGAGTCACCAAATTCGGTTTGAGGATAGCTATTGACATCATAAATAGATCTGCAGCAAAAGTTTGGATGCCACGCCCCCCTTACCAACCCCAGCCCCCCTTCCCACAAATTTTACTATTTCTGAGCTAGAGTCACCAAATTTGCATGAGGATAGCAATTGACATCATACACAGATCTTCAGCTAAAATTTTGATGCCACAACACCCCCCAAATTTGGAAGGAAGATAGCTTTTTGGCATCCCCATCTGCACGAGACAATCTTTGGGGCAGCCTACACCCCTGCCGTATCCACACCCCATTGCAATCAGCTCTCTTTTAATCTGTTTAACTACTGGTATCGAGTATACCGCAGTCGGGTGCGTCCGACTGCAACGTTTCTACTTGTTTTACTTACGCTTATTCCTAAATTCGTTTTGAGTGGAAGTGCGACCGGCACGCGTTGCCTAAAAATGAATGAGTGCCTGCACAAAAAAAATTAATGGGTGTTAGAACTCACGAGCGATGTGTTAACACCTGTTTGTATCTGTTTTATTGCTATATATAAGCAAAACAAAGAAAAGAACAGTTACTTGAATCTAGTTATTATTGCAATAAATAAGATTCTTCGATTTGAACGATAGCTTGCCTGCCTTGCGTATTATATGACCTTTTGATACCTGTCGTACCCCACAAAACACTTGGACTAGCAACTGATATGCACCTAGCCAACCAAGTATCTTGAGCTAAAAACTAGGCTTCTGCAAGCACTTGTCCACAAAACTTTTTTCTTTCCCCATTATTGCGCTTGAGTAAAATAAAACAACAAGATTTTGTCTTCCAAGGCAGTCAAATATCAGTTTTGCTATTGCTGATAATACATACTCTTCGCAATTTTTACCCTATGACACTATCTAACAATTCTTGCCATACAGTTATGCAAAGATGTACACAAATTACGAAAGTGTATTCAGTAGTGAATTGATACATATGTAAATGTTAGCGCGCGTTTGCCGCCGACACAGAAAAAGGAAAAATATCAAAAATAACAAAAACCTCGATAAGCAGGCACAGCAAGAAATATATGTTTCAAACGCACTTTCATACAATACGTACCAGCAAGTTTTTACCGTTCTTGCTGTCTGCTGACCCGCCACCTCTCCTTTAATTGACGGGTCGTTGAACGCAAAGAGAAACTGATCAAAACAACAACGTGCTGGCTTGTCTTAGCTGAGACGCACAAACTGCACAAAGAGTAAATACCCCTTGAACCAATAATCTATAATTGTCAATGAAAACTCTAATATATTATTTTAATATATATATTGTTTATTAAAATATAAACAATAATCAATGCTAGAATATAAACAAACATGTAGAATTGAAATTATATTAAAAAATTTCAAGTTTTGCTATTCAATTGCACAAAGTTCATATTAAGTTTATACTACCCTTCCAACTTGGACACATCGTTAGCAAGACTTTGTATTTTACAGTTATTCTCCGCCGCTACACCAATACAATCATACTCAGATGAATATGTATATGAAATTTTGCAGTCGGTCCACGACGGCACTCTAAATTTATTCGTCAGTCCAGCACGGCACTTTAAATTTGTTCGTCGGTCGAGCTCGTTACAGCGCGGCACGCTGCATTGTTTGCATGTATTATCAAATGGCAGATATGGGTACCCGTGCCTGTAGATGTTAACACATCAAAAAAAAAAAACTCCCCACTCACATAGGCCTTATATTGGCCCGTTATGATGCCGCGTCTTTAACTTATTCCGCAGACACTATTTATACAGACACAGAGTGTACCACACCGGTGCAAAAATCGTTAAAAGGTGCATTGATTTCACACTGTAAAGCAACGATATTTTAGATCGATTACTGTGTGAAAAGTACAGAGTTGCGCAATTATGCATTAAATATACAAAGGATTAAATCAAAAGTAAATACAAATAGCTTTAATAATAATAAGAATGTAATGCAATGCAGTAATAATGAAGTTTGAACTGCAGTCAAATAAAAATTTAGTACATATGCAATGATGAACATGTCTGGGAAAAGAATCGATACCAAAAATACTCAAAGTTGAGCAACAATTGCGATCCTTTATGGATTTGTCTTTTGCTTTTCATAAAACTAACATGAAAACAACAAATATTGTACAAGCGAATGGTGCTGTAAAATAATTGGTACATCTCGAATACAATTATGAAAATGTTCTAATTCGAGCTTGGTTAGAATTTCCGACATAGCCTTAAGTTAAGCAGGAACTAAAAAACAACAAAAAATTCGCTGCACATGCAATTAATCGAAATATAAGCTCCAATAAATGTGCGAACAATACTGTTTGCAAGACGAAAACAAAAAAGATAGGAGGTTTTTGATGAAATTGTCACGAATATGAAAGCGGCATTGCCAAGAATTAGTTTGTTGCATTATTGCGTGTAACAAGTCTTACTCGACAATATTAAGTAAATGCTATATTAACAATAAAGCTTATCACGGCTCTAAAAGAGATTAATTGATGGTTACTTTAAAAACGGCATTGCAAAGACTTTCTTTGATATTTTTGGAAACAACAAATATAACTCTTAATTATTTCATAATAGAAAGACCATATTTTACTTTAAATTGTCAGGTACTAAAAAGTCATGTTCAGGATCCTAATAATTACATATGCACAAAATGTCATTTCTTTCTTTTATCATAAGCAAGTAATACCGAAAGTATTGACAAACCCAAAATTAAATGCATTATCATCATTTTAAAAGTGAAAATTTCAGAGCAGGCATAGGAATTTGTTATAATTACCATTTACATTTCACCTAATACAAACAAATTCAATCATTGACTTCATTCACTCAGCTTTTAAACAAATGCTAAAATTCAGTACCCCTTCTATTAACTGGATATTTAGATTAAAATTTTGCTCATCAATCTGAAAATCTGTTATAGAATTTCAACTAGACCAATCAAAATTAATAATTTACCTTAAAAGAAATTAAGCTACAACTAAAAGCAGCACAACAATCCATGCCATAGAAATAAAAATTGAAACTCTAAAAATTTAATTTCTTAAGAGCAACCATAATCAAATCATTTCTCTTCTTCCTGAATAATAATATGAATGCTTCTATTTTTATTATTATTATCGAAATAAATCTGTAACACAAAATAAAATTATTTATATATTCCATGTATAAGTATATATATATATTAAAACACAATAGCACTGTTAAATTATTAGAGTATTTCACATTCATCGATAACCATAATTTTGTTTTCTTTTTGTTCAAATACACGAATACACGCACATACTTGCAAAGAATTATATTCTTTATAGAAGAGTTATTCTTTAATAGAAGAATTAACTAACGCATCTTGGACACTTTTATTAAACATAAGTTCTACTGTGGATATGAAGATCAATCAACTATTAATAATTAAAGCAATTTCTCAATTGTTAACTTAGCGCCAACTTATTAATGAAAGTATGCAATTATAAGTTATTTTCAATGTACATTATTACTTATTATGAATTATTATAGTTACTTACATAAAAAGAAAAAGATTTATGAACAATTACTAGACATAAGTTTAGAAGAGAAGCAAATGAAACGAACAGAATTATTCTAATTAATTACTTACGCACACATGATTAAAACTAGTTATTTAAATATAAGTCATACATAATTTATAGACATAAGACGAAATTAAATTAAATATGTAGAATAAGTTTGAAAAGAAGAGAATAAATATAAGTTAACCAATGCATTAGAACGCAGCGCAACAAGAGAGCCGAAATGCAAAACCGGCGACAAAAGAGCGTTCAATCAACTACTTAGGTTGGGTAAGGTTAAACCAACTGACCCTACCAGTCAGTGGTTCGAGATGGTTGGGACTTTCTCTGTATGTGGTTTTGCGGAGTGTTTGTACTTCGTGCTTACGCTAGAAGATTTTTGGTTTTTGCTTGCATTCGGCTTGATCTGTTATGCCTTATCTTTTCACGTGTACTGCGACTAGGCAGTGCACTGTGGTCGATTTAAGCAATCTGGCGGACCGAAATTGAATTTTTTACTTTTAAAAGATTACAAAACGAGTTTGTGAGTCGATAGCTAAATGGTTATTTAGCAAATCGATAACAACCAAATCGATAATTGCACTTTAAATTATCAGCTGTGAGCTTTTCATCACAACATTTGTTGAAACAGCTGTTGAAAATACAATGTGTTAAGATTGCGCACGTGTGCAAATTGTGCTGCAAAATTTAAAAAAATTTAATATTGACTTGGTTTTTTGCTTTTTTCAATAATAAAGGTATGTATTTACATAACAATAAATGTTTTGTGACCTGTGGATATATGTTATAATAGTAATTTATGGTAAAACAAACAACTTTGTTATCTTCTTAAATGTGACTATTCTTTAACTTCTGTAGAGTATAAATAGTGACGCCGGCATTTGCTGTCGAATATACTATTTTTATAAATTAATGTGGTTCGTGTTCTTTGTGAAATGTCCAAGATCTACCGCAGCCATGTGCATCTGCTCACAAAATTTTATTTTTAAGACACCATGTCAGTCTGCAAGCGTAGTCTTTTTTCAGTATGGCGCAGCGAAAATGATTCTCGAAAAAGATGTTCAGCTCTGGAGAATTATATTTATTTAAATGCTATTGAAAAATCGAATTGCACTGAGGAGGAGCATGGCTTAATAGCTAACAGCATTCAAAATTTTTGCAAAAGGCTTTCTGCAATGTGGAAAGAATGCCATAGAGTTTTGAAACGATTCGATAAAAAATACAAAGTTTGGTTAGACGAAGACTTAGTCATTTTAAAACAAAAAACTCACACAGGTTCAGGTCGAAAACAAAAGAATTTTGCAGATTGCAGCGCAAAACATCAGGTAACCAAAGTTTCGGAGCTAGTGAATGGCAACACATGCAATGAACTCATGACAGCGACACGCGTCAGTTTGTACAAAGCTGGAAAACGGAGCGCATCGCAAATAGTTTCAATGGCAGTCACTGATTCCAAAGCGTCTACAAAAATCAAAAAGAATCTGGAGTTAGATCCACCGGTCCCAATTAAGGTCACTCCAGACGAAGCTTTGGCCCTGTATATTGATGGAGACTTGACCAAGCACTCCTATAAACTTTTGCAAGCTAGTGCAAAAGAGAGAAATTGTAACATCTACCCAGCATACAATGTTTTACTATCTGCCAAAAAGAAATGTTATCCAGACAAAGTCAATATCGAAGAATGTTGTGCTGAAGTTCGTCTGCAAGAAATGCTAGATCACACAATTATACGACTAGTTGAAGCCCACCCGGATATATTTCGGCAAATATCTGATGAAAACAAATATGAAAGTTTGACTGTCTTTTACAAATGGGGATGCGATGGGAGTTCGGGACACTCAACCTACCGGCAGAGCTTTACCAATTCTGATCACAATATGGTAGATCAACATTTATTTGCTATTTGTATTGTGCCACTACAATTACAACGGGGAAGCAGCATACTCTGGAAAAATCCCCGGCCATCATCAACACGGTATTGTAGACCACTCAAAGTAATGTTTGCAACGGAGTCTGAAGCTTTAGTTCGTGCCGAAATTGAATATATTAAATCTCAAATTCTGAAAATTGAGCCCACCCGTCTCAGCTGTTTTGAAGTTCAACACAATTTGCAGCTTACAATGATCGATGGCAAAGTATTCAGCGTGATTGCAGAGAGTTCTTCGCAAGCATGCGGCATATAAAAGGCCACGCCCAAAATGATGAATGACCTAGATCTCATTGCGAGTTTGACGAAAAACGAAGACTATATGAATTTGGATTATCGACTTTACATGCTGGATTCGCTGTTTTGAGTGCTTGTTACATGTGGGATATCGACTTCCAATCAAAAAGTGGCAGGTCCGCGGCTTGGACAAGAACATTGTTAATAAAAGAAAAGAAGAGATTCAAAAAAGGTTCAGGATCGAAATGGCCTTATTAGTTGATATCCCAATGCAGGGCTCTGGCAACACAAACAGTGGCAATACAGCTCGAAGGTTTTTCGAACAACATGAACTGTCTGCTGAAATAACTGGCGTAAATGAAAACTTAATAAGAATACTTGGTGTGATTTTACGCAGTATGGCTTCTGGATATGCCATAAATATTGACAGCTTTCGTGAGTACGCCTTACAAACCGCAAAAATGTTTGTAAGTGAATATCCTTGGTACTACATGCCAAGCTCGGTACATAGAATATTACTTCACGGAGCTGATGTTATTGAATGTGTACCACTTCCTATTGGAATGATGTCGGAAGAAGCCTTGGAGGCAAGAAATAAAGATTTTCGAAAGTTTCGTCTAAAACATTGTCGTAAAACTTCACGCACACATACAATGGAGGATCTGATGAACTCATTATTAATTTCTTCAGATCCCCTAATAACGAGTTTAAGCAAAAGTCCGTTTCGCCATTCAAATAATGATATTTTATTGGATAGGGAGATAAAAAATCTACTTTGTTTATAATTAAAAAAAAAATTTAAAATTATTTTTATTATTAAATTTAAATATATTTTTATTGGAATAAAAAATAAAACACAACATTTTAAAGTTTTTTCATAATTTGGTCATCGAAATAAACAATGTTCAAATTATGATAAAAAGTTGCATCTTTGACAAAATAAAAAACTCACATAAATTCAAAAAAAAATTTTTTTTTGCTGAACATTTTTTGCTAACTATATTTGCAACTGAAAAAAATTATTAAAAAAAAAAAAAATTTTACCCTAAGAGGTATTAATTAAACGCTGCTAGATGAGCCTTTTCGACCACTGTGCAGTGGCCTGTCATTAGATCCGAAAGCCTTCGGCAGTCAGGTCTTTTATTTCGTATGTTTTGCACATTATTTAAGAGATTTTGCAGTTAGAGGGGTTTGTCCACCTCAGTGCAACTGAATCCTGTGGCTTTATTTTCCATATAGGTAAATTTGAACTTTCCTTTAAAGTCCCGATGGCTTTTAATCGAGTCGATGCGCACTTTTTTAGAGGTGCTCAGTACGTCTAGTGTTTCCCTGCTCGCCAGGACATTCTGAGAACTTATGTGGTGGGCCTGCTAGGGTTTAATAGCCGCCTGACTGTCCACGAATATGTTTACTTTTTCATGTGTTGTGTTTGTTTTTAGGACTGCTTCTGCTGCTTTCCTTATTGCGAATAGCTCCGCTTGGAATATGCTGCAGTGGTCTGAGAGTTTGTTTGTCAGGCTCATGGATGGTTCAGCGCAGTAAACTGCTGCTCCGGCCCCCTCCCTAATTTTTGAGCTATGTGTATATATATGTTAATGGCCGCCTGTTGTGCTCCTGAGCGCCAGTCATCTTCTCCAAGGGTAATATAGTCATATACTCCTAATGTTGCCTATCTTGCAGAGACGTTGTGATATCTTTTTTGCTACAAGGCATCTCTGTACGTCCATGGGGTAGACGTTCAGAATGGTCTGTAATGCTTTTGTTGGTGTAATCCTCAGCGCCCGTGTGATGCAGTTCATGTCGCTGGGTTTTTTTTATTGGTTTTGGTATGTGGCTTTCCACCATTCCGTACAGCAGTATAGGGCGCAAAATTGAGATAAGAATCTAGTGTATCAGTATTGGTGAGAGTCCCCAAGTGCTACCCAACATCTTTTGCGATGTATAGAGGGTATTGGTGACCTTTTTCACCTTTTCTTCCACATTGAGCTTCCAACTTAACGTGCTATCCAAAACTATCCCTAGGTACTTGATACACCCTTTTGGTATCAGCGTCTAATTGTTTTTTTTTGGTGGAGTCCAGCGAGGTACCTTGTATCTCTTGGTGAAGAGAATGAGGTCAGTCTTGTCCGCGTTGATACTTAAACCTGCTCCCATGCTTATGTCGTCTGCATAAGCGGTTATCTTCGGTGCTTTTCATCTGAATTTTCGTAGTAGGTCGTTTACCACTAAGTTCCACAGCAGGGGTGAAAGCACTCCTCTTTTGGGTGTGCCACACTTTGCTTCCCTTATTGCGGCTGTGGTTCCACGTTCCGCTGGTATTCTTCTGCAACCTAGAATGTTATGTAGCAAGGAGCTTACTGCTTCTGTTGGGGTCACAACTCTAAGACTGTGCATTATGGCTTCCGTTGACACATTGTTAAATGCGCCTAAGATGTCCAGAAATGCGCCAAGGGCGTATACTTTTTTGTGAAGTGCTTTCTCTATTTTGGGTTATCTTTGCGTTCTTTTTGATGTGGAGATTTATCAGTTGTTTTTTAAGCGTTTTTAGCAGGAATGAAGTCAAGCTAATAGGTATGTAGTCTTTAGGCAGAACGTGGCTACATTTTCCCGCTTTGGCCACTGGCCTTTAAATATTTCACTCAGCTATTGAGGTATCTTTTGTGTGTTTGTTTCAACTTATGTGCAGTTAGAAAAATACGCCTCTAGGAGCACATTCGCCACATCTTAACTGCTTTCCGTCCATCTGCCGCCTTCAGTTTTTAATTGGCTTTGCACTATCTGTTGGCGAGCTAGCAGCTTATTTCACCTTGTGGTGTCAGCTGTCTTCTCGATGCCTCAACAGAAGTTTTGCCATGCGTTTCTTTTGTCTACTCGTTCTTTTTTCTTAAAGTCGCGAAGCAATGTTTTGTATTCGATCCATAACATCTCTTCTTCCGATTGTTTAGCGAGATCGAATATTACGTCTTGTCTTTGTTCCTTGAGTTGTGGAGTCCACCATAGGGGCTTGTGTCTCTTCTTTTCTTTGAATGGTCTACACGTTTTATGATATGCCGTCACCAAATATTTATTGAGTGTCTAGGGATTTTTCTAATTTATTTGGTAAGGCTATCTTTGGTAGTCGCGGTAGGATTCCATCAGTATTGGCTCATTTCTGCCATCTTCCAGCGCTATAGCCGTGAGGTCGTCAGTACTGTAATTAGACAATAAGTAAGCATAGATACCTCACCGACGCGAGGGAAATATCTAAGATGTTGGACGAGGTAGAACCAACGTAAGCTGTTTTTTCCCCCTCGTTTGTTTTTTTATTATACTCGATACCGAAGGTAAAGAGTATATTGGGTTTGTGCAATGTCCGTCATGGTGTCTGTCCGTCCGTCCGTCTGTCCGTCTGTATGTTCGCAACTTTTTTCCACACCCTTCAAGTTAGAGACTTCTAACTTTGCAAACCTCTTTATCTATGGCATAGTAAATTAAAGTGTCAAGATTGGAGTTCTACGATAACTAGGAGGCTGGCAAATCGATAAACTCGATAACGCAAAATCGATGGATCCAGCTATTTCGCAAGCCCTTACAGCTAGAACTACCAAATTTGGAGAGAAAATAGCTACTAACAATCCCCAAAAAACTGCATCAAAAATTTTGGAGCCACGCCCACCCATTCCGCCCCCAGCCCCCCCGCAGTTTAACACTAAAAATGCCTATATCTTCGACAGTTTTTTAGCTAGACCCACCATATTTGGTGCCAAGATAGGTGTTGACGATCTCCAACCAAATTCATAAAAACTTTGGATGCCACGCCCATCTATACTGCCCTATCCGCCCTCAACCACCCCAAAGCTTCGCTAAAAACGGTAGTGCGTGTATCTTCCATAGTGTTTGAGCTAGAGTCACAAAATTTGGTAGGTAGATAACTGGTAATGATCCCCCAAAAACTGCATCAAAGTTTTGGAGCCCCACCCACCCATTCAGCCCCCAGCACCCCCGCAGTTTAAAAACAGAAATGCTTACATCTTTTACAGTTTTTGAGTTAGAGCCACCAAATTTTGTGCCAAAATAGGTAATTATAACCCCCAAAAAAATTCATAAAAACTTTGGATACCACGCCAATCCATACTGCCCAAGCTGCCCCAAACCGCCCCAATGCTTCACTAAAAACGGGAATGCGTGTATTTTCCAAAGCGTTAAGGCTAGAGTCACCAAATTTGGTAGGAAAATAGCTATTAACGATCGTCAAAAAACTGCATCAAAGTTTTGGAGCCACGCCCCCCCGTTCCCCAGCCCCCTGCATTTTGTAATCAAAAACGCCTATATTTTCCACATTTTTTGAGCTAGAGACGCCAAATTTGATGCCAAGATTGGTGATGAAGAAACCCAAAAATTTTGGATGGCGGCCCCACCCATACCGCCCCCAGCCCCCCTTCACCATATTCTACTAACTTTGAGCTAGAGTCACCAAATTTGGTATGAAGATAGCAATTAACATCATAAATAGATCTACAGCAAAACTTTGGACGCCACGCCCCCCATACCAGCCCCCAGCCCCCCTTCCACCATATTCTACTAACTTTGAGCTAGAGTCACCAAATTTGGTATGAGGATAGCAATTAACATCATAAATAGATCTGCAGCTAAACTTTGGACGCCACGCCCCCCATACCAGCCCCCAGACCCCAGCCCCCCTTCCACCATATTCTACTAAGTTTGAGCTAAAGTCTCCAAATTCGGTTTGAGGATAGCTATTGACATGATACATAGATCTGTAGCAAAAATTTTGATGCCACGCCCCCATACCGCCCCAGCCCCTACCTTTCACAAACTTTGAGCTAGAGTCACCAAATTTGGAAGGAAGATAGCTTTTTGGCATCCCCATCTGCACCAGACAATCGTTGAGGCAGCGTACACCCCTGCCGTATCCACACACCATTGCAATCAGCTCTCTTTTAATCTGTTTTACTACTGGTATCGAGTATACCGCAGTCGGGTGGGTCCGACTGCAACGTTTCTACTTGTTTTAAGATAAGTTTGTAGTATGAAATCAAGCAGTGACTCACCCCTGTCGTTGATGTCCCCGCTTCCCCATACTGTGTGATGTGCGTTAGCGTCTGCTCCCATGATGAGGGGCTGCTTTTTTGGCTCCGTCACCAGGCGGGTGAGCTCTTGAGCTCGTCGATGTCATGCGCCATATAGCAGGATGCCATCAGTATTGGCTCATTTCTGCCATCTTCCAGCGCTATAACCGTGAGGTCGTCAGTACTGTAATTAGACAATAAGTAAGCATAGATACCTTACCTTAATAGGGTCACGGTCCTTGCTCTACTCACTGTTGTCGGGCAGAGTCTGAGGTTGTTTTGATAATAAATTTCAGAAACCTTGTTCCTTAAAGCTTTCCAACGCTCCTTGACTAAGGCGACGTCGGCGAACTCGGTCTCCAAGGCTATCAGAACCTTCGCCGAAGCCAACTTGCTTGTATGCAGGTTGACTTGGATGATCCTCAGCTCTATTGTTGGCTGTGCCATACTCCACGGATGGGACTTCCACGACGGTAATATCTGAATCCTCGTCGTCTTCCCGTTCGAGACTTTTGGAGGCAGGGGAGCTGCCAGGTCGCTCTCAACCTCACCCGCCTTCAACGATTTCGTGTTTTTGTCATGTGGGTGGTGCTTTTTGAGTCACTAGACACTACTCACGCCCCACGCCATTTATCCGAATTGCCCGTACAGTAGATTGTCGGCCTCCTTGTTGATCTGGATCACCATTTGCTGACCCTTGCTATTGGGTTTCTCAATATGGATCACTTTCCAACCAACCCTTCCACTACCTCCAGTTTGGCACCCACCCACGGAGCGTCCAGGGCAGCCACGACCCACTTCAGGGTGTGGTCATCCTTGCAGCTCAAAACTTTAACGCCGAAGAGACAGCCCACTCCTCGCCCATACGTCTCAGAAGCGCATAGAATCTCCAGCTCCTTCCGCTGTTCGGGCTTCATTTAGCCGTTTGGCTCGCTGCGGTCGCTGGGTGCGACGACTTAATGTCGCCTCACCACATCACTGGCCGTCGGCATTGCCCGCGACACTGGCTTTTTGCACCTCTGCTTTGGTGGTTTCAACGGAGCGCTGGCGTTTAACGGCCAAATTCTCCTCAACATTATTGGCAAAGCCGACGTCCTTCGGCATCGTGCTTTGCCTCATCTCGTTATGAGACCTACCCTCCTTACTGTAAGCTGAGCCCTGATCTTAAAGCCGGCCTTATGCTGGGCTATCATGCCTGTCTTTGACCTTACTGCCAAGGACCTGGAACCAAGACTTTCTCCACACCCTCCCAATGCCGAAGTTTTTGAGATATATAAAGCTCAACTTAGCTAGACATCGTACTTCCTCTCCATTGGTGAGGGGATTCACAGTTTGTTTTTGGGGCAGGAGGCATCTGTTGCATTGGTCAGCCCCTCGCTATCGCATTGCCGAAGCTTTTGAGTGGTTTGGAGCCCACCTTTGCCTGGTCACGATGCCTTTGCTTTGGTTTCCCCTTACCCTCTTAGTGTATAAGTAAAGAAATCACCTAAGCTGGGCTACGGTGCCTGTTTCCTAGGCCTGCCCCCGCACCCACGCAGTGCCGAAGCCTTTGAGTGGTTTTGTTGGTTTACTTTGGCCAGACGTCGCACTCCGTAAGGCAAATCGCACCGAGTACCTTTCGTTGTTTCGAGGTAGCAGGATACCCATTGCCCACCCGGCAACCTCGTAGAGGGTTTACTTGAGGATTTTTGCCAGCCAATCAACTATTTATAATTGAATCAATTTCTCATTTGTTTACTTAGCACCATCTTATGCTGATTAAAATATGCAATTATTGCAAATATATTGTTGAAAAACATATGCAAAATAGCACTTACATGTTATAAGGGTATCCAACGTTTGTCATGCGCTAGTTTTCAAAAAACGTAAAAAAATTTGTTCAGTTGATTTCACTCCTTATAACATAAGTTTTAAACATATCATTACAGATTCGTACAACAGGAACTTATGGTGATAGAAAATTTGGCAGGAAACGAGGAAAGTTCCTCAAGCGTCGAAAATAATGTTAATAAAGATTTTTTAGGAGAAAAACGAAATTTAAAAAACTTGAACACTTTCGACTTTGATAACTTGTTTTCGTTTTTGGCTGAGGCTGCAAATACTCCAACTGGGACACTTATTGAACGAAATAACATAAAAACTATAAGCTTGGATCTGGATCTAGATGACGAAGTAAGTTCTCAATGTATTTAATGCTTGCCTTCAATATGAAAAATGTAAAAAGTATTAACAGATACGTAAGTCATGAGATAACTCATTTTTGTTTGTGACACAGTACCTGTTCGATTTCTATGATCTCATCAATATACATAACTATTTCACTAATCTGATGATTAATTATTACATACGAATGTTTTTAACATATTTCTTCAAGTCATATCGAAACAATCCATGTAAAATTAAGTATTTTTTACAATCAGCAACACCCAGAAAGCTTTGTTTATATATATATATATACATATATATATATATATATATATATATAAGCCCATATTTGTATTCCCAGAAACCCAAGAAAATATTATTACGAAGAAGTTTATATGGTATACTACATAAACAAGTTTGCCGCTCAGCTCGTAAATAACATTGAAAGATGGTATGTTAAAATATTATTTGAGCAAATTTCTCATATTTAAGCTAAGTGCCAACTTACGCTAATGCAAATCATTAGTGAACTTCATATCCTTGATAGCCTTTAAATTTTAATTTTTTGTTTTTCTGTCCGGGCCGTAAATAAGTCTGAAGGGCAGGCTACACAGAGCTGCCTATGTGAGGAGCATGTAATGTGCAAATTTAATCCACAATCTTGAAAAGATTGTCCTCGAGCTTTGTTGATAGTCATTGTGAAAGCGATTCACACCGGTAACAGCAAGAGATTGAATTCGAATGTCTTATCTGTCGGGATCATTTGAAAACGCGGCAACAATACTTCTTCACCTTAGAATTTTTCAGTCAATGTTTTTGACTGATATGCTAGTTCCGTTGCAAAGTCGTGGTGGATTTATGTTTCGTAGAGTGAAAGCATTGTCAATTTTCATTTAAGAACGTCATGCTTGGCAAATCTGCTTTTCGCTTTGTAGGCAAAATTTTACACTAAAAACGTGAAAAATGGGTTTGTCAATCAGCAATTTGAATCTCACAATGTTTCCAATCCAGTTGAACCGACTTTTTACACACGGATTGAATGATTTATATTGGTGGTGAAAAAATCTGCTTCCGAAAACTTTTAAAATTTAGTTTAGTTCCACTCACAGTTGACTAGGAAGACTGAATTTTAGAATAAATGCGCACACTTTACGTTGCAAGTATATTTTTTGGAATTCCTACTGCCATTTTGAAAAAAAATTCAACTCAAAATGAAATGCATATATGCCACGGCAAAAATTGATCCGTTGTCCGAATCTATGAACGGAATTTTTTTTTCTACACCCTTCAAGCTAGAAACTTGAAACTTTTATCTTTGGCAAAGTAAATTAAAGTGTCCAGATTGGGGATCTGCAAAAACTGGGGGCTTTAATATCGATAAGTTCGATATCTAAAATTCGATAAGTCCACCTGTTAGGACGCCCTTACAGCTCGAGCTACCAAACAGAGAACTGCAACGAGTTAAAAATTTTTGTTCATACTCGAGTACTGACGCGTACTTTGCATGATTCGATCGGTTTGATTCATGTACTGGTATCGAACCGTTCGTGTTCAACTCAGCGTCGACGATCAAGTTTGAATCACTACTGAACAGCCCATACTGATTTGTCAACGAACGTTCGCTTCACACGCAACAACCGTAAATCAATCATACTTCGTGTTCGGGCTGCACATCAAACCCGAAGAGTGATTTACTCATACCATTTGCGTACGCGTGTCCTCGCAACTGCATTGTTTTGCTGACAAGTCATTAGAAAAAATAAGATTTATATTATAGAATTGTTGATTAATATGGATCAAGACAATAAAACAATCGGTTGACAGCTTAATTTTTCTAAACTCAGTTTATAAAAATAATAATGTTGAAATTTAATTAACCTGTTTGGTAGCAGAGAGCTGCAACGAGTACGATTAGGTATGATCAAACACTCATGCCAAATAAAAAATCAAATCAAGTCAAATCACTTACCAAACAAGTTCGATTGATTCAACATGAACCGTCTGGTGTTCGACAATCACGACCGAGTATCGGTATGGGCTGCTTCGGTTACAATCAAACCGACTTAGCTCATTGTTGTTGACGATTCATCGAATCGAACAAACTGTAAGCAACGAGCAAAGGCGATTTTACTCGAGTAATGTTGGATTGATTTTAATCATCTGAGTCACACTCGAGTTAAAATGTATGATTTTTGGAATGAAGCGTTTGGAAGGAGGGTTTGATGCGTACACACAATGTACAAAAGAAAACATATTTACAACAAGTTTAATAATATTTAATGATTTGAAATAAAAAATATAAATAAATAATAAATCTTATTTAACAAAATTATAATAATTTTGATTAAGAATATAGTTACTGAGAACCCCTAAAAAACTTAGGAGCCCCACCAACCCATTCCACCCCCAGTCTCCCGCAGTTTAAAGACATAAACGCTTATATCTTCAACAGTTACTGAGCTAGAGCCACCAAATTTGTTGTCAAGATAGGTGTTGACAACCCTCAACCAAATTCATAAAAACTTTGGATGCCACGCTCGTACTGCCCTAGCCGCAGCATTATTAAATCAGAAATGCCTATATCTTTTATAGTTTTTGAGCTAGAGCCATAAAATTTAGTGCCATGATAGGTGATGAAGAAACCCAAAAGATTCGGAAAACTTCCCCACTTATGTCACCCCAGCCACCCTTGCAACACCTTTTGCAATTTTTGAGCTAGAGTCGCTAAATTTGGTGTAAAAATAGCAATTGACGACGCTCAAAGATCTGCAGAAAAACTTTGGATCCACGCCCCCCCATACCACCCCCAGTCCTCTATTCAACATTTTATAACTTTGAGCTAGAGTCACCAAGTTTTGTAGGAGGATAGCAATTGACATCACAAATTTTGATGCCACGCCCCCCCCCCCCCCCCATAGCTCCTCTGACTTGAAAGCTTTTATGTCAAAAGAGCTTATAAGGAATGTTAAAAATGTATAATGTATTCGGAGGGCCTTTGATCAAACAACATGATAATCAAAATATTTATAAGGGTTTTCATTTAAGCTTATATCTTAGTCGATCCTACTAGATGCTAGTTATTTTCAAAAATTAGCTTATAGATATGCATGATTTGTTCTCATTTACAATATCTATTAATTTATCCGTTTTATCATCTTATTACACACCTTCTTGAAACCGTTTTTCAGGTAAGCACCATCATACTCGTCGCTCAATATGAATGCTGTAATGATTTCATAGTTTTTAAATCTATTTTTTACAAAATTTGAGTTTTCCGTTTATTTAGTAGCAATTCTATGCCTTAAGAAAATGTCTTTAAACATTTTTTCTTACAATTATTACACTAACTTTTATGCATCTAATTTTAACTGCTCTATTACATATCAGATTATTCTCATTAAACAATTGACTGAACATTAGCTCTGTAATGGTTTTGTCAACGTATCATTGATTGGTTATATAAAAGTAACGGTTAAACAAGAACCTGTTTTTGAAACAGTTTGACCGGAAGGCTGTTATATCTCAATACATATAACAACCCTCCAATCAAACATTTAAAAAAAAAACTTGTTTTTAAAACCGAAAAAAACCAAGATTTTGACACTTAAACATGTGCGTAGTAGCTTCTGAAATTGGCAGCAATCGCGTTTACACACACAGTACAGCTGGGTTGGCTGTGCTATGGCAGCTCATGTCGTAGCGAAACCAGCATGCCGAATGACATCGAATTCGCCCACAATTCACGAAGCAACAAACGGCAGTCCCCCGAGAGAGTAAAATTGCCAGATTCCAGAAATGTTAAGTTGGTTGGATTTTAGCTGTTTGAACCCTCTATAAGTATGGATTCTTGTTGGTAATATTACGATACGCAGCAGTAATTATTTATTTATTTATTTATTGTCAACTATGAGCTGCTGACATGAAAATAAAATTAATTTAAAATAATTATAATAAAAATAATTAAGTTTAAAGTAAAATTTAAAAATTATATGTAGTTCTGAAAGTAAGTTAAGGTTGAAATAAATTTAAAGTTAACGTAAAAGCTCTGGGAAATTCAGCTAGAAAATAAGTGGCCCAACATTTGTTGCATGGATTGGGAAAAACTAAGAAAAACCCAATAAGACCAGATGCTGCAGTACTTCCGTTGGTTTATGAGAAGAAGTTAAAATTTAAGAGTTTTATTGATAAGATAGTTTTTAATAAAAATAAAAAAAACATAAACGCAAAACAATAAATGAATAACGTGTCTACTGTTTTCAAAAACCGTTAATGAATGAGTTGGTATCAGCGAGGTCTATTGTATTCCCTTTTAAGTCTATAGCATTTCCATCAAAACCAGGTTCTATACTGTTATGTGTAATAAAATGTATAACTTAACAACCTTATACTATGTATAACTTAACTTAACTTATGTATAACTTAACAACCTTATACTATGTATAACTTAACTTAACTTATGTATAACTTAACAACCTTATACTACTCCTTCTTTACTATTCACAAATACTATTCACACAGTATGTATACATTGTACGATCTGGCAACTTTGCACTTCTTTTTATGATATTCATATACTCATGAAATAAACAGTCTATAGCCAGCACTCAACGTGATCGTTTCTGTTCCTCCTCCCAAAACGTAACAATTGGCGACGAGGTAAAAGAAGAAAAATCAACCGCAAGAATAGGACATTCTTATGTATAACAGTAAAATCAACCGTAAGAATATCACATTGTGTATTATTGTGCCGCGAAGTCGTTGATCTTCATCAGATCAACAACGAAACTGGATGCAAGAAATGATGGAAAAAAATTTTCAACAGCAGCTAGTTCACCAGTACTACAAAGTGAATTATCTATCTGTATGTGTCCTCCGTTTCATAAATTCGACAAAGAAAATCGAAATTGGGAATCATACATTGAACAATTATCGCAGCCTTTTAACGCATATTCGGTTAGTGCAGATCAAAAACAGAAAGCCTATTTCCTTTCATGGTGTGGAGTTTATATATTCGAGCTATTAAAAAATCTATTCAGTAACACCAACTTAAACGTATATACAAACAAAGAGCTCAAAGACAAACTAACGGAACATTTCACTACAAAACGGCATTTTGTCGCATACACAAACACACAGAGAGTGGGTAGCCGACTTGCGCGGGATCGCTCGTGAATGCCAGCTTGTGTGTAACGCTAACGGTTGTTTGTCAAGATATGTATATGAAATGATGCGATATCAGATCATAGAACATACGCGTTATGACGCCGTTCGGGCGTCTGCACTTCAAAAGTCAGAGCCAAATCTTGAAAATGTGCTCGTAATTGTAAAACCTATGAGACATTAACAAAAACCGTTGCAGCGCTGAAAGAGAGCATACCGAGGCAGGATCCAATCAATGCGATCCACTTATATACAAAAAAGACAGCAAGCAGCGGAAGTGAGGTCAGACCATACAAAAGTGACTTAAAGTCTTGCTCTGGCTGTGGTGAATCACATCAAAGAGAACAAGTCAGAAGGCTCTAGTCGGGATAGCCCGACCAGAAGATACCCTGAACCCAGTTGCAGGCCTTGCGTCCTAAAAGTATGCTTCAAATAATGATCACTTTAAACAAAACTCATAACTGACTTAACTTTACGATATCTCTGGTGTTTCTTAACCGATTTGGACGAAATTTTAGGAAAAATTCTATCGTTACACCAACCCCCATTTTTACATTTTCCAAATTCGAAATTTTTTGTTATCGATTCCATGTGTATATCGAAAACCAGAGTAGTTATCGATAATTTGAAGCAAACTTGTTCTGCTCATGGTATAGGAGAACTTATATTCAAAATCTGAAGTCTCTAGCTCTTGTAGTCTCTGAGATCTACGCGTTCATACAGACGGACAGACGGACCGATGGACAGACAGACAGACGACTCGGCTATTGATAGTGATCAAGAATATATATACTTTATGGGGTCGGAGATGCTTCCTTCTGCCTGTTACATACTTTTGCACAAAACCATTATACCCTGATTTACCCATTTTATGGGTTCAGCGTATAAAAATGCAAATTTCGCGTAGCAGTATGCCGCAAATGCGGAAAAAAGGGCATACAGCTGTAGTCTGCATGTCAAAGCATGTCAATTCAAATAATGCGCAGTATAAACAAGTAAGAAGGCTCTAGTCGGGATAGCCCGACCAGAAGATACCCTGAACCCAGATGCAGTCCTTGCGTCCTAAAAGTATGCTTCAAATTATGATCACTTTAAACAAAACTCATAGCTGACTTAACTTTACGATATCTCTGGTGTTTCTTAACCGATTTGGACGAAATTTTGAGAAAAGTCCTATCGTTACCCATTACACCAATCCCCGTTTTTATATTTTCCATATTCCATTTGTATATCGAAAACCAGAGTAGCTATCGATAATTTGAAGCAAACTGGTTCTGCTTATGGTATAGGAGAACTTATATTCAAAATGTGAAGTCTCTAGCTCTTGTAGTCTCTGAGATCTACGCGTTCATACAGACGGACTGACGGACCGATGGACAGACAGACAGACGACTCGGCTATTGATAGTGATCAAGAATATATATACTTTATGGGGTCGGAGATGCTTCCTTCTGCCTGTTACATACTTTTGCACAAAACCATTATACCCTGATTTACCCATTTTATGGGTTCAGGGTATAAAAAGCAAGCAAGAACGAAGTAAATTAAATATAAAATATTGATGCACAGTGGCAGAGGTCTAGTAAAAAGCCAACATAGCTAACAAGTAAGAAGGCTCTAGTCGAGATAGCCCGACCAGAAGATACCCTGAACCCAGTTGCAGTCCTTGCGTCCTAAAAGTATGCTTCAAATAATGATCACTTTAAACAAAACTCATAACTGACTTAACTTTACGATATCTCTGGTGTTTCTTTTGAGGAAAATTCTATCGTTACCCATTACACCAACCACCATTTTTACATTTTCCAAATTCGATATTTTTTGTTATCGATTCCATGTGTATATCGAAAACCAGAGTAGTTATCGATAGTTTGAAGCAAACTTGTTCTGCTCATGGTATAGGAGAACTTATATTCAAAATCTGAAGTCTCTAGCTCTTGTAGTCTCTGAGATCTACGCGTTCATACAGACGGACAGACGAACGGACAGACGGACATGGCCAAATCGACTCGGCTATTGATACTGATCAAGAATATATATACTTTATGGGGTCGGAGATGCTTCCTTCTGCCTGTTACATACTTTTGCACAAAACCATTATACCCTGATTTACCCATTTTATGGGTTCAGGGTATAAAAAGTAATTGATCTTGAAATACTTTAGCAAGTGATTTCATTTCAAATGGACTCCGGAGCCACAGCATCAGTGATAAACTCCAATACATACGCGCTGTTGAATAAGCCAAAATTGCAGAAGTGTTCCCGAGTATTACATGCGTTTGGTCATACACCAATAAAATTACTAGGGAAGTTGCACACTGTCGCAAAGTGTGGTGAAAAGAAAACACAAATAACCATCATCGTGGCAAATATTGAAACGTCAAACAATCTCTTTGGTATAGATTTATTAAACATATTTTGATTCGATTCGAGGTGCAAAACAATAAAGTAATTGACCTCTGCAAGAAATACAATGAAGTTTTTGAACCAGCCATAGGTGTCATAAAAGACTTCAAAGCCAGTGATTTTTTAAAATCTTCATCAACTTCAAAGTTTTATAAAAGCCGCCAAATTTCGTTCGCACAGATAGACAAGTTTAAAGCAGAAGCGGGAATTTGGAAACCAATAAAATTCAGCAATTGGGCATCCCCAATTGTGCTCGCACCTAAGCCGGGTGGCGATATTCGTATTTGTGGCGATTTTAAGCAGGCTGTTAAACAATATCACCACATCATACGTCATGGTAAGCAGTTTAGCAAAATAGATCTGAAGGATGCCTATCTTCAGATGGAATTGGATGAGGCTGCAAAAAAAATCATGGTCTTGAACACACCATTGGGCCTATTTCAATATCAGCGTCTACCATACGGAATTGCCAGTACACCAGCAATGTTTCAAAGATATCTCGAACAATTTCTAAAAGGGATAGAAGGTTGTGGCAACTATATAGATGACATCATGATCTCAGCACCTACAAGCGAAGAACATCTTAAACGAATTGATCAAGTTCTCAGCACTCTTCAGGAGAGCGGTATCAGATGCAAAAGGCAAAATGTTACTTTTTCAAAGCCGAAGTCGAATATTTGGGGCGAAGAATCAGCGCAAACGGAATTCTCCCAGACAGCTCAAGCTTAGAGGCAGTTAAACTTTTGGGTTCGCCTTCTAATTTACGACAGTTGGAAGCATTCATGGGATGGCCAGAAAAACTTCAGCATGGCAACGAAGCCTTATTTCCGGAAGTTTGCTCTCAACATCATTAACGAGTTTTACATGAAGGTCATTGGGGCATTGTTAGAATGAAACAGTTAGCTAGGCAACATATTTGGTGGCCTACCATTGACGAGGACATAAAAAACATTGCTCTGTCATGCGACATCTGTAAATGAAACAATCCAGCACCACCAAGAGAGTTCCAAAGTTGGACAACAGCAACAACAGCATGGGAGCGAATTCATGTCGACTTCGCAGGCCCAATTTTCGACGCTAGGTGGCTTATATGCGTTGACGCCTACTCACAGTTTCCATTTGCAGTTCAAATGTCGTCTACCATCACAGATAGCACGATCGCTGCATTATCCTCAATTTTCGCAATAGAAGGATACCCAAAGACCATGGTAAGCGACAACGGACCACAGCTTAAGGCTGACGCTTTCGAAGAAATTTACAATCTACACGGTATAAAACATATAAGAACAGCACCGTTCCATCAGCATCCAACGAATGCAGAACGTTTTGTGCAGTCTTTTAAGTCCTCAGTCAAAAATAACCTGCAAGTCGGTATAGCAGTACGAGTAGCAGTAACTAAATATTTTGTTTCGACAGTGCTAAGTCAACTGTTTGAGCAGCCTTTGGAAGCTACGCAGTCAGTAACAAAGTTCGTTGTAAATGAAACGGTCTTCGCTAGAAATTATTCAAGGGGAGAAAAGTGGATTAAAGACAGTATCGACCGCTCAATTTGAAAAATGCTTTTCATTGTTCGAACAAAAAATGGTTTTATCAAGCGCCATTTCAACCGGTTAAAACCAAAGTTGTCAGTAAACAACGATACCAAGAGATCCCCAGAGTTTTTGTGTATTCCTGAAATTCCATAGCCAGCTTCCAGCCAAGCACCACAAAGACAAGATCAACCGTTACCTACGCCAGCTGTTCAGCATCCTGATCCTGTCCCTGGTCCTCCTGAGACATAACAGCGCCCAACCAACAACCGATGCAGATACAACAAACTCGACGTTATTCGGGTATACCAGTACGTCAAAGCAATAGGGTTCGCCAAGAAGTCGATCGTTACAAGCCTTCAAGACTTCAGAAAACCAAAACAATTGCATCTTTCATAAATTAAAGGAATAGATGTGTTATGTATAATAAAATGTATAACTTGACAACCTTATACTACTCCTTCTCTACTATTTACAAATACTATTCACAAAATATGTATACATTGTACGATCTGGCACTCATTTTTATAATATTCATATACTCATGAAATAAACAGTCTATAACCAGCTCGAGGGCTTTTAAGACTCTAATTTAGTTTATATGATATTCTAGAAAAATAAATGTAATTTCCTTGCTTAGGCTATGCATACTCCTATTATGTATAAGGAGTATTCTTTCTCCTGAGAAACATTTTGCTACCTGAGGCCAGGTTTCATTGTTTGCCTAAAGCGACTCCCTTTGTTCTTTAGTTCCTATCTTATTGCGTCTCTTCCTACGCCAAACTTCGGCTCGACCGCATTTAGGAGTGTTCTGCCCCAATTGGTACAAAGAACTATGTATTTAAATTTATATATGTATATTAATATTATTGAATATGTAAACTTTTCTCTATTTTTATGTTTCAATACTTAAAACATGCTTATGATAGCTAAAATAAGAAATGTTCACCTTTGATTCAATATTGGTTAGTTATCTGGAAAAAACGGCATGAGGAGCTGTGGAGTTGTTCGTGGTTGAAGTATCCGCTGAATTATTCATTCTTATTGTCGAAGTTAATATTAATATCTCAACCCAAGGTAACAGGCAAGGTCAGAAAATTGTTGCCTAATTCTCATGTACCAGCTTCCGTGTACGGCAGTAGAATATAGTGCAAGAATTTGATTATATTTTTTGCTGTTTGATTTGGTGAAATGTATACTACAATGCAATGTATTTTAAGGCCGGATAATAATTCTAGTTCAGTACAGCAACCTTGTCCAATTGTTTCGGTACCACATGAAAAAGATGATGATAGTGTGAGTGTAATATTCGGGTTTGTATGAATCGCTCGATTATTTTCTATATTTCGATATATCGCAACTCCGCCAGATCGTTGCCCTTATCGTTTGTACAGATTGTTTATTCAATACCACTTTTCCTTGAGAAAATTGGAAATTAATTTTTGTAATTGTTCACTTAAAAAAAATCCACATTGAATGGGCAATTTAGAGAACACCGATCAGCTGTATTTTACTGTTTCAGCCCGATCAGCAGTGCAAATTTAGTATGGAGACAGCCCGATCAGTTGTGCACGATTGGTACGAACACAACCCGATCACCTGTGCAAATGTAGTACGGTCAGAAACCCATCGAGCAATATTGGATCAGCTGTGTCAATAAAAAATGTAGCTATGTTAGGAACTTATAAAAACATCAAAAGGCACACGCATTTCTTCACAGATTTGTTTTTAACGAATCAAAAAGTCTTACATTTTTATACCCTGAACCCATAAAATGGGTAAATCAGGGTATAATAATTTTGTGCAAAAGTATGTAACAGGCAGAAGGAAGCATCTCCGACCTCATAAATGGCGACCACTTTCGCCGCGTTCATTTTGATTTTTTTACACTTTATACATACCCAAATGAAATCTTATTTATAAAGGAGTTAATCGAATTTGTTAGCTTTCGAACAGTATATAAAGTATAATACTGCTACATATAAAGATTTTAAATCCATAAGTAAATAAAGTTTTAAGCGCAATACATTTTTCATAATTTTTCATATGCGTGTTTTATGTGTACATGTATTAGCAATAAGTGCGAGCAGGCGCGATAGTGATAGCTAATGCGTCTAGTGCTGTTTCAGTTGCCCCTGGGCACAGTGGCGTTTCAAGGCAAGCGGCGGGCCAACGCACTATGAGCATTTTTCCAAAAAACATTAATTAATAGCTAGGAAACCATGCAAGATATATAGATTTGGTTTTTTGCGTTAGATTTGTAAGAACCAAAGGAAAATTATTTTTATAAAATTGGCTTGTTACCGCCACGTGTTTTCAACATATCAGGCCCAAATCTGGGAGTTAAGCTTGTTGTTACAATACTACAATTTTTTTAAAAAATCATCGTTTAGGACATGTAAAAAATGAATAAATGACAGTTTTTTTTTTTTCACAAGTGCAGCAACCAACAACGATAAAAGCTTCATTCGCACTTCATTTCTCATGTCGTCTCAACTTTTGACTTATACTGATTAATGCAAACCAACTTAGAAGGGTTGTATAAACTCAATATGAACTTTGTGCAATTAAATAGCAAAACGTGATTACTTCAATATTATGTCTGTGCAATATGTTTGTTTATATTTTGGCAATAAGGTAGGGCGTTCATAATCAATAAAACATGTTGTATATAATTTAACAAACTAGCACTTAAATCGACGTTTTTTGTAAGTAATTGAAATATATTATCTATATATTAAATTATATATTTGAGTTTTTTTGTTGACGATTATTAAATATTTGTACAAGGGGTATTTTTAATTTTTTTTTTTGGGCCTCAGCTACGACAATCCAGCACGTGTTGTTGTTGGTTTATGGCTGTTTTTGACTATTATGTATGTATTTGATTCGGGAGGCAAAATGAGTGTGTGTTTATATTCACAAAAATAAACCAGTGCAAAAAAGTCGCTACCAATATACTAAATAGAATGTAAATATGTATAATAAAATGCCTCCTAAAAAGCGCCTATATTTTACAAAATATTTTGAAAGTAAAATGAAATAAGTGTGTGTAGAAAATACATTTATATTATTTATATTTGTATGAAATTTATCAGGAGAGAAAACAAACCCTTCTAGGAACTTATGGAAACTACATTCAATCGTCAACCTGGATTGATATGGTTTGCAGCATACATTTAAAAATATATTTTACTTAATTTAAAATCATTGTTTTGTCATTACGTCTATTTTGTTTGATAAATTTGAAATGGAACGTATTCTACGTAAAATCTAAGCGGCCGTGTTAGAGACACAGCCCGTAGGTCAAACCGAAAGCACAGACCGTCGATTTTCAGTTTAGACACTAACCTTATCGGATTTGGCTGCTAAGGGCTGCCACCTTGCCAGACTAATTAAGCCAAGTGGTTTCAATACGTTTTGTGTTTAAAATACATTGTTTAATTTATTTATATAGTAATTGACTGATTTTAGCTAATTGAAATACAAACAAGTAAGAAGGCTCTAGTCGAGATAGCCCGACCAGAAGAAACCCTGAACCCAGTTGCAGTCCTTCCGTCCTAAAAGTATGCTTAGTAGTAGGGAACTGGCGGTTCTGCACCACTCAAAAAACCCATTAATTTTGATTTTTTTTTTTGACCCTTTTAAAAAATACCAGGGGTGGAGAACAAAGGATTGATAATTTCATCAGATCAAGCGTGGATACCTGTGAGTGCATCAAAGTCAAATGAGGGGTTGATTGGTGTAGAACCGCCAAGTGTATCAAAGTCAAAGGAGGGTTGAGAACAAAGGATTGATAATTTTGTCAGATCAAAATCTTGCAGCGCTCAGATGGACACCTGTAAGTGCATCAAAGTCAAAGGAGGGTTAGTACATCATAGTCAAAGGAGAAAACATTCCTATCTCGCATTGTTATTAACAATAGCAGCAACAAGGACACCAGGATTTTTGAGAATCGGTGCTCAAAGGATCTGTTTTGGCTATTTTACTAAGAATTGTTAGAGACAATTGTGTGCCTGTTTAATATGCGTTACCTTGCACACCTGCATGCAACAAAAAACTAATTTTTATGATAGTAAGAATCAGTGAACAAAGAATGCAAGGATAGAGTCTAGTGAGTGCCTGTTTGATGTGCGTTTTTTTGCACACCCGCAAGCAAGCCATAAACAACGAATTTCGTGATCGTAAGGGTCAGTGAGCAAAGTATGGGAATTTTCTTTCGCAGCAGCAGCAACAAGGTCAATACATAGATTCTTAACAAGAGTATTGATACTTGTAGACAAAGATTTGAAAGTGTTAGAGGGGGAAAGTGTTAGAGGGAGAAAGTGGGGGATAG
>JAWNNU010000006.1:0-19063 GCA_035044585.1 Scaptomyza polygonia
TAATAATAAATACCGGTCCCACCCCACAAAACACCTGCACTAGCAACTGATATGCACCTTGCCAACCAAGTTTCTTGAGCTAAATGTGAGAAGCCGAATCAATTGTACAATATTGATCATGGAATTTAATTTATATACGTATATTTAATTAGTATAGAAACATAATTGCATTTAATTAAATTGTCCTCATTCATAATCATCACAGCAGGGCAATGAATGACAATGCCAATGCTACGCATACAAATATACATCCACATGTATACACATAGGGACACACACATGCTTATGATACCTAGTCTAAAAATAAAATGCAAAAACCATTTAAAGGCCCAAGTCCGCCAAACCTGCAAACATAATAAACGCACATTTGCACATATATGTATATATGCATATATGTATGTATATGTAAATGTAAAATGGGTATACGCACTAGTGCCTTGCTGCTCTAGGGCTAGCGGCAAAAGCGATACGCAAGCAGGTATACAAAGAAAAGAGACACAAGAAGAGAAATAAACAAGCTATGCGCATTGCGCACACATACAGTATGGCTCATGTATCTCAGAAACCAGCAAGTAGACTGACGCGAATCGGTTGCCAATTTCGCTTTTTTCCCGTCAAATCTGCCTTTTTTTGATGAGCAGTTGCGCGAGAAAGTTTGAAATTTCGGGAAGCGGGAATTCTGGACTTTTTAGAAATGTATTTGGCTTTTTTCCGATTTTTTTTATGTCTCCAACATCGATATAAAAGTATTAAAAAAGTGGTAGCTGTACGATTATTTAATCGATATTTTAAAATACCGTCTCTAGTTTAAGGCAAACTATTATCTCTATATTAAAATTGCGCGTAAACGGTTATTCTTATTCTTATTATACAAGATGGCTTTTATTAGAGCTAGCGGTTTCACGAATCTTGGACCAGTTGGAAGAGCTTAAACTGCATTTGGCTTAGCGGAACGCAAAGAAAAATGCCACAAAGCAAATATTTTACACCAAATGTTCAAAGATGAAAAAAACTATCTCTATTTGCTGTTCTTGAAACAAATTCTCTCAAATCTGGAATCATACCACCAGAAGTGGAAATGAGTATTTTTCAAACTGACGATTTTGAAAATTTTGTTGACAAAAATTTGTACATAGGGTACGAATTTGAAAAAAAAAATAAAATCTCTGAATGTTGACCCTGATTTCGAAAAGGAACTCCGCGGCACTTGCACAAATTTTCTAATTGTGCTTATTAAGCAACTGAAACAGAGGTAATTTATAATACTTTACTATTTTTAAATAATAAATTTATTTTGTTTTTAATTTCAGGCTACCAGATAATTTCGAAATTCTGAAGCAGGTCGACAGTTTCTCCGTCGAGAACATTTTGCGGGCAAAGAAAAATAGCATTAACGAAATATTGGAATTCTTTAATGTAGAAAATATTTCTCAACTTGAGCGCCAATTCAGAGACATCAATTTAGTCAAATGGGAAAACGTGAGCGACACGACTAAGTTTTGGATAGAAGTGTACAATTATAGAGACTCAGGTGGCAACCATAGATTTTTAGAGCTGGCGATGGTTGCGCTCCATATTTTGTCCTTGCCGTGGTCAAATGCCAATATTGAACGGGTTTTTAGCCAAGTTAATATCATAAAATCTAAGCTAAGAAATAGGATAAACCTGATTGGTACAAATCTATCGTACGATAACGAATCGCAAGATGGTCTTTTTGATTTAGATCACCTTATGACAATTCTCTAATAAACATTAAAGAAATGTTTGTAAAACCTTAAAGAAACAAGAAAGATTTTTTTCCGCTTTTTGCTGTAATTTTTCAGCTTTTTTTCGTATTTCTCCCCGTTAGAAACAGCTTTTTTTTTAATCAAAAGTTGGCCACACTGGACGCGATATGCTCACGACTCACGACTTAAGCAAAACTAGCCTGCGATATCTCTAGGAGAGCGTGGTAGCTGGTAAACCACTTCACAACTCTATATCAGAATTTTTGCATTTGAACGCTCTATTATATGAATTCTTGTTGGTAAAACTCATATGTACATACTCTTCCCAATTTTTACCCTATGGCACTTTCTAACAATCCTTGCCATACAGTTATGCAAAGATGTACACAAGTTACGAAAGTGTATTCAGTATTGCATTGGTACATATGTAAATGTAAGCGCGCGTTTGCCGCTGACACAGAAAAAAGAAAAATATCAAAAATAACAAAAACCTCGATAAGCAGGCACAGCAAGAAATATATGTATGTTTCAAACGCACATGCATAAAATCTGTACCAACAATATTTTACCGTTCTTCTGTCCGCTGACCCGCCGCCTCTCCTTTAATCGACGGGCCGCTGAACGCAAAGGGAAACTGAACAAAACAACAACGTGCTGGCTTGTAGTAGCTGAGTCGCATAAATTGCACAAAGAAAAATTACCCCTTGAACCAACATTCAATAAGTGTCAATGAAAACTTTAATATATGATTTGAATATATATATATATTGTTTATGATAGAATATAAACAATAAACAATGCTAGAATATAAACAAACATGTAGAATTGAAATTATATTTGAGAATCTCAAGTTTTGCTATTGAATTGCACAAAGTTCATATAAAGTTGATACTACCCTTCCAACTTGGACTGTATCAAGCAGATTGAGGCAAAACTCTAAAATTTGTATTATACAGTTATTCTCTGCCGCTACACCAATACAATCATACTCAGATGAATATATACATGAAATGTATATGAAATTTTTCAGTCGGTCCACGACACATTGTTTGCATGTATTCAACTGGCAGAAATAGATACCCGTGCCTTTAGATCTTAGCACATCAATAATAATAATAATATAAAAGCAAAGTCAAATTTTATTTTTATAAACACTTCCTGTTACAATAACTATCTCAATCTTTGCAGATTAAACTCTTCCCGAGATCCGAAACAGCTCTATAAATTTGTTACTTTAAAACGTAAATCTTTTTGCTTTCCATCCTCGGTTTACCTTGATAATACAAAAGCAAGTTCCGATCAAGCAGTGGCTGATCTATTTGCTGAATATTTTCAAGCAGTATACTCATCGAGTATAGTTGCAATAATTCCTATCCTTTTCAAGTTCAAACGTCAAATTGCATATACATATGTATGTCCCAGTTATAGCTGAATGTACGCTGCTAAGTGACCTTAACTCTATCAAACCACTTTGTAAACCCTTACATAAATTAATTAAGTTGTCAGTTGACTCAGCTGTATTTCCTGGTATATAGAAGGAATATTTTATTATTCTACATCATAAAAATTCTCTTAGTCCAACGTAAAAAACTATAGGGGTATATCCAAGTTGTCTGCAATTCCGAAAGTCTTTGAAATAATGATATGCTCCCAATCGCAGCACTTATGTAGTTCAATTTTATCCTCTAACCAACACGGTTTTGTTAGGCAAAGATCTACTGCCACAAAACTTCTTTAGTTTACCTCGCGTGTTATCAAAGGGTTTCAGGCCAAAAAGCAAACTTACGTCGCGATGTTTATATTGATTTAAGTGCAGCATTTGATTCTGTTAGTTATTCTTTGTTGCTTCAAAAATTAAACATTATTGGATATTCCGCAAAACTCTTGTCGTGGCTATCTGACTACTTACGTGGCCGAACACAAAAAGTAGTTTTTAAATTTTTGTACCCAAATCTAGAACCATTGCTATTTAATCTCTTTATTAACGATCTTCCTGCGGTTATTACTTATTCTGTGTATTTATGTTTGCTGATTATGTAAAGCTATGTTTCACCTATAATGATGATTCTCTTTGTAACTTACTTCAGTCGGACTTGGGTGCACTATCGGCCTGGTGCCGTTGTAATTTACTAAATTTAAATTGTTCAAAATGTAAAGTCATGACTTTTTGTAGAGATACGCCTCACTACTTGCTTGATGCTTAAATTCTTGTCAGCGTTTTTGAAATTAAAGATTTAGGCATCATTCTTGATAGCAAATTAAAATTTGATTTTCACATATCGTCGATGGTCAATAAGGCCATAAATGTTCTTGGCTTCATCAAGCAATGGTCAAAAGAGTTTAATGATCCCTACACAACTTAAACGCTATATACATCTCTAGGACGTCCCATCCTGGAGTATGAATCTTGTGTGTGGTCCCCGCAATACGGGACTCACCGGGATAGAATTGAATCTGTGCAGAAGAAATTTCTTCTGTTTGCGCTTATATGTTTTAACTGGGTTCCTGGAATAGAAATACCCCCATATTCAAGTAGACTTCTTTTAATTAATCTTCCTTCCCTGTTGAATAGTAGAATTATGCATGTTGTAGTATTTATCACTAATCGACTTAATGGAGAAATCGACTCATCAGATCTTTTAAATCAAATAAAATTAAACGTTCCTATTAGATCTACCCTTAACTTTTTACCCCTTAGCCTTGATCGTTGCTCAAGCAACTATTTAATTCATGAACCATTTCGTGTTATATGTTCTGACTATAACAGGCTTTATTCCCTTGTCTATCTGGTGACCTCAACTCCAGTACTAAAACAATCGATCCTCTTTTCTTCACCTTATCGTAACCACTAATCACTAATCTACCGCTGGTCTGATTCGGTTTTTCTGAGTTTTTCCCAATCCACGCAACAAACGTAGGGCCACTATTTATACTCGGTACCGAAGGTAAAGAGTGGGTTTGTTCGGGTTGGATTTGTCCAATGTCCGTCATGGTGTCCGCCCGTCTGTATGAACGCAACTTTTTTCTACACCCTCCAACCTAGAGACTTGAAACTTTACACATATCTTTATCCATGGCCGGACAGATAAAGTGTGAAGTTTGTTGTTCTACGGTAACTCAAAATTGATAAATCCTCCTATTTCGGACGCTCTCATAGCTAGATATATCAAAAGTTTTTGAACAAGAGCCACCAAATTTGGTGCCACGATAGGTGATGACGACCTCCAAACAAATTCATACACATTTTGGTTGCCACGCCTATCCATACTTCCCTAGCCGCCCCAACGCCCGCAAAAAAACGGTAACTGCATCAAAGTTTTAGATCCGCACACCCCCGTTCCCTAGCCACCACGCAGTTGAAAAACAGAAATGCCTATATCTTCCACAGCTTTTGAGCTAGAGCCACCAAGATTGGTGATGAACCAACCAAAATTTGGATGCCGACCCCAGCACTAACATTGAGCTACTAAATTTGGTAAGAGGATAGCAATTGACATCATACATAGATCTTCAGCAAAAATTTGGAATGGCACGTCACAGCTTTGATGTCAACTTTTTAATAATTCCAACCTTAAAATACTTTCAGATCTTCATATAATTTTATATTTTACTTTTAATTTAGCTATTTTACAATAGTTGTATTTGTTTGTTTTGCATTAGTTTTCATTTCATGTCAGCTGCTCATAGTTGACAATAAATAAATATATAAATAAATAAATAAAAAAAAAAAATCAAGTTAAGATGAGGGTAACCAACAAGTCGTGTTTTACGTTGTTAAGTTGATTAGATTGTCTGTTTTTATGTTCATGTTCACGTTAAGATAAGTACGGGTAACTGTGCCTAAAGCCACAGAAGTGGTTCTAATAAAACAATATATAAGTATTTTTGGTGTTCATAATTATTTAATATAGTACCTGACAAATGCTTTATAAGCTGCTCCTATGTTTAAATATCTTTGTTACTTGCGCCATAAAACAGACGAATAACAATTGACTGGGATTTTAAAAAATTTTAATAATTACATTGAAATGAATATACATTTGTTATATTACAGTTCATCTTTCTCCAGGAGGGTATACCGGTGTTTTGATGGGCCCAGCTCCTTAAATTTTGATTCAGGTGGTGATGTTCCTCTTCCGTTGGTATGATTTGTCACTTCATCACTTATAGGGTCCGGCCCATAATGAAACTCCCTATTAAAGTATGAAGAAAAAGGTTCAGTCGCATTTAGTTTGCAAATGGTTGTACCATACCTATGCAATTTTCCACTATAGAGATCTCCAAGAAATTGCTTAAGCTTGCCAGGCGAATACATGTCATTGAAATGGGGAAACAGGTACATATGCTTAAAAGAGTCGATAGCAATAACAGGAAGATCATCTTCTGATTTGCCCAAGTGATGCAAAGGGTGCGCAAATCTCTTGCCATCCGCAGTGAGAAAGTTAATATTTTCTGAAAAAGTTAAACATAAACGCATAAAATCATAAATTATTTTTGAGATTCACTTGCTAATTTTAACGGAATATAATTAGATTGTCTGAAAACTTCCTGGAATAAACAGAAATCTTTGATGTTTTCAAAAACGTATAAGCTTCAATGTTGAAGTTTTTTAAATAAAAATAGGTGGAAACATTGATTAAAAAGTGAAAGTTTTAAAGTTACGGCCCATTACCAGCAAAAAATATTTCATTTATGGAAAGTGCTCAATTTTTACGATAGGTTCCACATAAAGTAAGAGTGAACAGCTGTGCCAAATACTTGTATGGCAAATGTAAATATTTGCTGGTCACCTTGTTTGATTAAATTGTTTATTGTGAAAGCTAAAGAGCTAAGACGAGTCTTGAATGAACCCATATTTACTAAAACGAGGTGAAAAGGGACGCCTTAAAAACGACGTAGACTCACTCGCATAGTTCTGCGTACACCCCTAAAAATTTTCAAAATCAAACTTTAAACAGAAATTGTTCAGTCCATTATGCATATATTTAACCAATTCATTTTTTAAACGTAACTTTAGTTTATTGTCTTCAATGACGTATATATGCTAGAAATATTCAACAATGTACTGCGTACAGCTATTTACAGCTGTGTGGAATGCAAGAATATGCGATTACCGTTAGCTTTTTCGGCGTCGATCTTCTTAAATTATCTTATCATAGCATATCACATTACGCAGCTGAAATTAATATTTTGCATCACTTTCCGGAGAATTGCAACATGGAACAAAAAGGCACAGAAATGTCTGTTGAGGAAGGGAAATCTTACAGACAAATTGGTGGTCTGGTTGGTAGAGCCCACTCCTCTATCCAAAAAGTTATTAACAATTACAACTCGACTGGCAGTATATTGTCTAAGGCTCAATCTGGCCGTCCGCCTTTGCTAACAATCCGCGAGCAGAAGACTATTATTAAGTCTATTCAGCTTAACCCCAGGATGACAGCTCATCAGGCACAACTGCAGATGGAGAATGGTTTTTCCAAAACAGTTTCAGATGATACTGTACGCCGTGTCATAAAAAAGGCTGACTACCACAGTAGAGTCGCCCGCAAAAAACCACTGATATCAGAAGTCAATAGACAAAAGCGCTTAGATTTTGCCAATGAGTACATTTCCAAGCCTCGGACTTCTAGAATAAAGTTATTTTTTCTGACGAGAGTAAATTCTGCATATTCGGAATCAAGGGAAAAGTTTTGGTATGGAGGAAAAGCGGAGAAGCATTCAAAAAAGAAAACTTAGTTGGCACGGTTAAACATGGAGGAAACGGAATAATAGTGTGGGGGTGTATGGCTGGAAGCGGTGTAGGAAAATTAACTTTTATCGAATCAATCATGGATCAAGAACAACATTTTAAAAAACAATTTGAAGCAAAGTGCTGAAAAATTTGGTCTGCAACATGAATATTGGTTCCAGCAGGACAACGACCCAAAGCACACGGCACAGAATACAAAGCTTTGGTTGCTGTATAATGTTGAATATCAGCTGCGAACACCTCCCCAGAGTCCTGATCTCAACCCTATTGAGCATTTGTGGGATCTTCTTGAGAGAAAAATCCGAAAACTCTCAACAGCACCAAATAGAATGCTCAAGGATGTTATTGTGGAGGAATGGGGAAAAATTACTGCAGACGAGACACATAAACTCGTTGATTCCATGCCGAGACGCATTGCAGAGGTTTTTGCACAGAAAAGGATACTCTACGAGCTATTAAAAAGGGTTTTCTTTTAAGTCTAAGTAAACTGTACGCAGACTTTTGCGTGTACATTTTTTCGTTGTGTTAAGTTTAAAATAAATAATAAAATATAAAACATTGTTGAATATTTCTAGCAAATATACGTCATTGAAGACGATAAACTAAAGTTACGTTTAAAAAAAACTAATGAGTGTTAGAACTCACGAGTGATGTGTTAACACCTGTTTGTACCTATTTGATTGCTATATATTACCATAAAAAAGAAAAGAATAGTTTTTTGAATTTAGTTATTTTTACAATGAATAAGGTTTTTGGATATGAACGATAGCTTGCCTGCTTTACGTATTCTATGACCTTTTGATACCTGTCCTATCCCACAAAACACATACACTAGCAACTGATATGCACCTAGCCAACCAAGTATCTTGAGCTAAAAACTAGGCTTCTGCAAACACTTGTCCACAAAACTATTTTTCATCCCCCATTATTGCGCTTGAGTAAAAAACAAGATTTTGTCTTCTAAGGCAGTCAAATATCAGTTCATACATACTGTTCCCAATTTTTACCCTATAACACTTTCTAACAATGCTTGCCATACAGTTATGCAAAGATGTACACAAGTTACGAAAGTGTATTGGTATATATGTAAATGTAAGCGCGCGTTTGCCGGTGACACAGAAAAAAGAAAAATATCAAAAATAACAAAAACCTCGATAACCAGGCACAGCAAGAAATAAATGTATGTTTCAAACGCACTTGCATACAATATGTACCAACAACATTTTACCGTTCTTGCTGTCCGCTGACCCGCCGCCTCTTCTTTAATCGACGGGCCGCTGAACGAAAAGGGAAACTGAACAAAACAACAACGTGCTGGCTTGTCGTAGCTGAGACGCACAAATTGCACAAAGAAAAAATACCCCTTGAACCAACATTCAATGATTGTCAATGAAAACTTTAATATATATATATATATTGTTTATGCTAGAATATAAACAAACATGTAGAATTAAAATTATATATAAGAATCTCAAGTTTTGCTATTTCCAACCTGGACTGTATCTAGCAGATTGAGGCAAAACTCTAAAATTTGTATTTTACAGTTATTCTCTGCCGCTACACTAATACAATCATACTCAGATGAATACATATGTATATGAAATTTTTCAGTCGGTCCACGACAGCACTCTAAATTTGTTCGTAGGTCGAGACCAGCGCAGCACTGCACGCAGCATTGTTTGCATGTATTCTCAACTGGCCGAAATATATACCCGTGGCTATAGATGTTAACACATCAAAAAGAATTGGTTAAATATATGCATAATGGACTGAACAATTTCTGTTTAAAGTTTGATTTTAAAAATTTATAGGGGTGTACGTGTATATGCGAGTGAGTGTAAGTTCTGAGATAAGTTGCACATATGTATGTAAATAATCTTATACCAATAAGAATGTAATACTTATAGAGGGTTCAAACAGCTATATTCCAACCAACCTAAAATTTCTGGAACCTGGTTATTTTATTCTCTCGCGGGACTGCCGTTTGTTGCTTCGTGAATTGAGGGCGAATTCGATGTCATTCGGCTTGCTGGCTGCGCTACGACATGAGCTGCCGTAGCACAGCCAGCCCAGCCGTGCTGTGTGTCTGAGTGCGATCGCTGCGCGCAGTAGCTTCTGAAATTGGCAGCGATCGCGCTCACAGCTGGGCTGGCTGTGCTACGGCAGCTCATGTCGTAGCGCAGCCAGAAAGCCGAATGACATCGAATTCGCCCACAATTCACGAAGCAACAAACGGCAGTCCCGCGAGAGAGTAAAATAACCAGGTTCCAGAAATGTTAGGTTGGTTGGAATATGCCTGTTTGAACCCTCTATAAGTTTTACATTCTCATTGCTTATACATATTTTATAGTTTCAGAATATGATATACACCCCAGCGGTGTTTTACCAAAATTTCCACATGCATGAGACGTGTTTCAATTGGCTATTTAATTTGGTTGAGCCGCACTTGGTGGCAATAAGGAATACTCGTCCTGATGCAATACCATTGAAAGCCAAGTTAGCAATGGTTTTTGAGTGAGTATGTTAATAATGTAATAAAAGTACACAATGAACAATGGTACAAATTATTTACATATTTTGCGACTGGAGATCTGCAAAGCCATGTTAGCTGTATATACCGTATTAGTCCGCAACATGTTGGTCGGACGATTGACCTTGTATGTAATGCTCTTTGCATTGTTTTGACAGTTAGCTTAAATTTTCCGCCAGGCAACCCTCTCAATGGAGTTGAAACACCATATTTTGTTGTTGCAGACGATGCATTTCCTCTGCACAACAGGATTTGGCTGGTGGTTTATATTAAAAAAAAAAAATTTGAATTCATTTTAAACTAAAATTTTATTGTTTTTCTTTGTCTTCTTCATATTTCTTAATTCTGCTATATATTAAATTAGTTTTATCTATTTCCACATCGGTTGCGCAATTTGGCGGAAGTCGGCTTAATAAGTTATTCCAAAATGGAAATATATCGCGATTTGCTGGTTCTGGGGCATTCATAAATTTATCTAATATGCCCACCAGTTGGTGATCGGTGTGATCAACCTCCTTCGTCTTTGGCTTCTTTGCCAAAGCGTCAGCAGCCGGTGACGCCAAAGACTCGGCAGCCGGCGACGCTAAAGGGGTCGAGCAAGTCGCTGGGCTAACACTTTCAGTTAGCATACTGGAAAAGGTGCACCTTTCCGCTGCCAAAGTTGGCAAAAATCCATATACTGTTCAAACTCCCAATCTATGGCGTCCCCAACACTCTGCTGTTTTTGCCGTGTTCCACCAGCGCTTCCACTTTTCAGTTTTTTCCCCCGATGGTGGCGGAAGCTATCCTTCAACCCGTTCCAAGCGGCCTATATGGTTATGTCGAGAGAGCATGCTCGCTCAATTTTTAAGAGCCTGTTGTTAGTCGCAAAGCAGCTGTCAACGTGGTAAGTTGTGAGTGCGGACGAATTTTTCGGGAAATTTTTAGGTTATTTTACTTTTTAAAATAAAAAAATTTAAAAGTGAAAAAAAGCAATGCCGTCTTGTGCAATTTGTCACAAAATACTTGTTGTTGGGGAAAACAAGTTTGTAAGAGTCCCAAAAAATTAAAAAAATATAAATAAATTATAAATTAAAATTACAAAAAGATAAGCAAAGGATAATGGGTCACAAAATGTTTAAAATTTTACTATAAAATTGTTAAATAAATGCTTTTAATATAATTTATACATTTGAATTTTCTTTCTTTAAAGTTAAAAATTAACATCACAATATACATATATTAATACAGTGGACATATTGAGGCAAAACTCAAGAAATGCCGATTTACAATTTTGTGAAAATAACAAGAATACACACCACGCGTACAGCGTTGCCGAAAAGCAACAAAAAATAGTAAAAAGTACTTTTGGGTGTTGTACTTTTTGTTGCATTTGGGGAACGATGCGCCACGTTTACACACGCGTACACACATACAAACTTGCTGTTTGTGGGCAAAGACATATGCGTTCATAGATTTTTGAATGGCGAGACATTGTTGTTGCTGCTTGTGAGAAATAATTTATCTTGCATGGATTTCTTTGATATGATTCGATTATAAATTAAAGACATTTATATGCAATCATCACATCGGTTATAATGTGTCATTGTATTTTTAATATATTAGCGGATTAAATGTAATTATGTTTGTATATGTTTTATTAGTTCTAAGTTATTTCAATAGTTATAAGAAACCTGTAATAAATAGTAATAAATATAGCAATTAATAATAAATATACACATATTGTTAACATTGCACTTCTTTATGTTCCTCAACCTGTTTATAAAGTGCCAAAATCGTAAAAGTGCGACAGGTCAGTTAATGCCATAACAATAACCACTCATACAAACGAGCTGGATATACATACACGAACACACACATGCAAGTGCAAGGCATAGAGAAAAATATAAAAAATCTAGGCAAAGCACAAAGCAGGTAGCCCAACCAAACCAAACTCACACGTATTCATATACTAATGCTTTTTGCCTGTTGGTTGCCTACCCCCCGCGCGCCCTCTCTATCAATAAACAGCTCACACTGGCTACGAGCTCGCTCACATATGCACGCATACATATACACAACGATTGGATCCAGCGCCTCGAGTCTGCTGTTCCTCACCGTTCGCAAGCAAAGCAGGCAAATGAATGACTTGCAGTTTTTGCGCTGCACACTTTGTCTGCAAAAATTTGATGCGAGAGAGTTCTGCAAAGCGCTCTTTTCGCCCTTTTGTCTGCCTGGATCTGGATCAGTACTAGTGCGAACTGAATGATAAGATTCGCCGTACTGAATAAATGCTCTATGTTATTTTCTGCTTAGTGGTAAAATCTAATCTTGAGTTTTTTATTGAAATTTCGTTAGATTGTAATTCACTATTATAAATTATTATAATATTATTGATTAATAATAGATTCCGGCAATTCCTTGTGAAGATTACATTTGGTTCTATATAATTTGTTTGAAATTTTTTATTTGTTTTTGTGTATTTACACTCTGTTGATAGTTGTTTGACAATACCTATTATACAATTATTAATTATTTGATTTTTGGTTGGTATAAACTTTGTTATTAATTATATAGCTTTCCTGAATTGTTTCTGTTAGAATATTATTATACTCATCTGGGTATGGTGTTATATCGAAAATAGGTGTTTGAATAATTTCTTGAGGTATATGTGATATAATATAAATTTCTTTTGTATCAGATTTTAGCCAAGTGGATGTTTTAATGTTAAGTATTTTGTCTGGTGTTATGTGTAATAAGGCATCATGCTTAAGAATTTGGGGTTAAATATTCCTAATCTTGTTAATTGCATTCCCATCTCTACGTCTTCTATATATTCGGTGAAATGTTCTAAGTTGAACATTAGCATGTCTAACTTATTCCTTTTTTCTTCTTTTGTTTTATACGTTTTCATTGTTTCAATTAATTTGTTTATTGTGTCTATTACATGATTTAACTCATTTACTTGAACGCTGTTTTGGTCAAAGTTTTTAATTTATTGTTCTAGCTCATCTTTATCTTCTGAATCTAATGTTCCAAATAAGTATTTATAAGTTTATTAATCCTCTCTTTTGACGTTTTAATATTGCTATGCCATTGATTTCTCTTTTTAGTTTTTCGATAAGACAAATGATTTTGGTTTCCTTTTCAAATTCCTTGGTTTGTATACTGTTTTGTTTACTGTTAAACAATGATATTCATAGTTTGTGGGTATTTCCATTACTCCCGTTTTAAATATTAAGTACCCGTTGTTTGCTGTTATTGGATTGATTTCAATGCTTTGGCGTTTGATAGTTACCGTTGAGAATGTTAGTAATATTTATAATATCTTTATTGATTTAGATGATTGATAGTTATTGGCCTTTATTCATTCTGTCATGTCATTTTCTGGTTCGCTGCAATTAACATATTTACTTGCATTAGTTTTCTTTTTCTTTTTGAATTTTGATTTATAATGGGTTACTTTTCTACCTCTATGTATTTGTTTCCTCATAATGTTTTCCATCTCGTTTTTCGTTCAATTTCTATATTTGTCGTTTCTTATTGGCTTGTGTGCTAAACATGTCGGCTGGTGTACTATTAGTCGTCTTGTGTTTATTTTCTGAGTTTAACCACTGCTGTAATGCTGCACATATGAATGCTGATTTCTGCTTTGATTTCTGTCGGTTTTCTCATTAAATCAAATACTCTTAAAATAGCACGTTTTGCTGATAACCAGTCTCTGCTTTGAATTTCGATTAATGTCGCAAATTTAAAATATATGTCTATGCATGACAGAAATTGTTTGTTTTCAACTAGATAAAAATCCATAATATATTTTTTTCTAATGAAGTTTGTCTCTGGGGTTAATTCAAATAATAGTTTCGTAGTTCTGGATGTAATAATTCAATTAGGGTGTTCACTTTGTGTTGCGAAATTGCAAAATCACAACAGTGCAAACCATCCCAACAACAATTTGTACTGAAAACCATTTTGCTTTTTCGCAACACCCCTGCCTATGACTAAGAAATCGTTGCGATTTCGCAACGATTTCAGTGTTGAAAAATTATACAAAAGTGAAAAAGTGTTGCGCAATACAAGCAAATTTCTGGTATTTTTTTGTGTAATTTTGTGCTTTAGGTGCTAAATCAAAACAAACAGCTGTTCATTGTAAGCGGCTGCTAAAAGTAAATGAGGGTTGGTTTTTCAAATCTTTGTTAATAAACGAATATAAGAAGAGATATGCTTGCTTTCGAGAAAGAAAAATTTATGTGGGCAAAAGAAGTGGAGCAAAAGAAAATGTCTGTCGAGGAGAGACGCGTTCGCGTTGAAGAGGTACGCCTTGAAAACGAGTTTAAGCTAAGGCAAATGGATCTGGAGCAGAAGGAACGTGTATTAAAATACGAAATAGACCTTAAATACGCCAAAAAAGATTGAATAAACTTATAGAATCTTAAAAAATTTATTTGTTGCATTTTTTTACGGAAACATTAGATCAAATATAGATAATCTCTTGCTTTCAGCTGCCGAAGTACCTATTTCATTTGTAATAGGCAATGGATCTTGCTTATTAACTTGGTTAAATTCTTCCTGCACATTATCTTGATCCCCTATTAAAATATTATGCAGAATGCAGCACACGAGCACCCAGTCGCAAAGAAATGACCTCTCGCCATCGCATAAGCGAATCCGAAGTTCCTTCAAACTATTAAATCTTCCTTTAAGAAGACCAAAGCAGTTTTCGACTCTGACACGGTATTGGCTGTGCCTCTTGTTAAATTTAACTCGCTTGTCTAAGTCCATTGCTCGCGAGTTGCTCCTAAATGGAGTAATTAAAAATGTTGACTGTGGGTAAGCTGAGTCACCTGCAATCCACACTTCTCCGGTAAAAAATCTTGCACTGTATTTCCCGATTGAACACTTTGGAATCATGGTAGCTGCCTGGATTTCCAACAACAGCATCCCTAATTCTTAACTTGTGGTCGCATATAACCTGCAGCTTTACAGAATACATATTTCGACCTATATACCTTCAATTGCTTCAATTTCTTCAATTGCTTGGGATGCTGTCCATTCTATAAGTGAATCTTTCACGCTTTTAAAAGGCATTTTGAAATTTATTTTTTTGTTGCAGCAATGCGAACAGCTGTTTGTGCAAAAGTAAAACACTTAAACACTCAAATTGAGTGTTCACAACACCAGTGTTGCGATTTCGCAATTTCGCAACACAAAGTGAACACCCTAAATGTGTATATTTAATATAAGTTCTTTAAACTCTGCGTATGTTTGTATGAGATTTAAGTTACTTTTCATTGCTTTTATTTTGTTTTCTGGGTTAATTATTTCTACATATGCTTTTTGGAAAATTGGAAAATCTTTGTTCTCATGAAAGTATAATATATTCTTTTTTATATGTTATTCTTTTATGATTTCCGTTGCTTTAGCGTTCGCCATTTCTGTGTATATTATTTTAACATTTTCCTTGTGAAAATAATTAGTTACCTCTGTCTCATTGTCAATCCCCTAAATTCATTCAATTTGCCTGTTATAATAATTTAAAGGTCTTTCTGAGTTTTAGATGTAACCTTGATAGTCTTCTTTGGCACTATAAATTGTTGCACAAGTTGTTTGACTTTCTTCCTCTTCTAAAAAATTTTCGATTAGTTGTACGCGTGACAATGCGTCCGCTGCATGATTTTCTTTTCCTGTTAAATACTTGATTGTGTAATCAAATCCATTTAGTTTAATTTTCCACCTTTGGAGTTTCAAATTGGGTTCTTTTATATTGTTTACCCATACTAATGGTTTGTGATTGCTTAAAATCTCAAATTTCTGTTTCTGAATGTTTTTGTTGCCCATACAACTGCTAGCAATTCTTTTTCTATTGTTGAGTAGTTTATTTCGTGTTTGTTTAAAGTTCTACTCGCGAAACATAATGGCTTATGATGTTGTGTTAGGACAGCTTCTAAGGCTACGTTAGTTGCATCCCTTGTTAGACAAAATGGTTTGCCTAACTCGGGATGTATTAAAATTTGGTCAGATGTTATAAGTAATTTGAATTTTTGGAATGCTTATATGTATGATTCATCTTTCATATCTACCTTTGCAATTTTTTTCAATTAAAGTGTCATGGGCTTAACTATGTTTGCAAAATTGGGAATGAATTTTCTATAAAATCCACATAATTCAAAAATCAGTTTCCTTTTTTAGAAATTAACACTTGTTAATTGCAATTATAAGTTGGCTTCCCTTAGTATTGTGAATAACGTATTTAGTGACAAAATGCATTCTTCCAATGAAGTGGAGTAAATTATAGACCAAACAATTTTTGTAGATTAGATCTTCAAGTAAATTGTTCATACAACGTTGAAAAGTTGCTGGTGCATTTTTTAGACCAAACGGCATACCTGTGTATTCGTAATGCCCATGTTTAGTGGAAAATGCTGTTTTGGTACCGACTAAGGGTCCATTTTGATTTGATGATAGCCTTTTGCTAAATCAAGATTTGTGAAATATTGGCATCTACCAAGTTTATCTTAAATTCCGTCCATTATTGGAATCGGGAATTTGTCGTTAATTGTGATTTCATTTAGAAATCTGTAGTCAATTACTACTCTATTGTCTTGTTGCCTGACGCATCTAATTTTTTTGTAATTACCATTACTGGCGAATTATAATGTGATTGAGATTTTCTTATTATCCCTTGCTCTAACATTTCCTTGACTTGCTTGTCTATTTCCACGTGTTGTATTTGTGAATACTTATTCGGTCTATTATAAATTGAATCTTCATGTTTGGTTACTATCGAGTGCTTAACAGTACTGGTGAAAGTCAAATTGTCCCCTTCATGGTACTGAATATCTACAAATTTATGTAATAACTTAGAAACAACTATTTTTTCTGCATCATTAAGTGTTCTAGTCGAAATTCATTTGATTCTTTTAATTATTCGTTTATTGTGAAACTGAATTCTAAGTCTTCAACAGAAGGTGGATCTGGGCACTCTGGTGCTGATTCTTCCCCCAAATTTAAATATGGATCATACTTAAATATGATCTGTATTTTCCTAATATTACTGCACCCTCTTTATAATCAATTTTTGCCCAACAAGCTTCTAAATAATTTCTTACAAGTAATAAATCATATCGATTTAAAAACTTATGTAAATAAAATTTTAGAAACTATTAAACCAAGCACGTGTAGTATCTAATACCTATGTTTTTTGTGTAGGTTATACACATTAATGCCGCGCAGAGAAAGTATATGTATATGATATTTTAAATTTATATATGTTAATGTATGTCGCGCGAATTTCGATGATCAAACTCTTAATATCGTTCTTTTTGTTCAAATTTTTTGAACGAATAATTTGTTTGGTGTGTACATAATACTATTTATACCTAATTATATATACCCATTATTTAAACCTAGCTTTTTTCTTTTTATAGAGTAGAATATCTTAAAGAGTAAAAAAGTAAAAATTGTGAACGTCAAAGGGCATATTCTAAAAAATGAAAAAAGAAAAGCAGTATCAAATGCTGAACGTCAAAGGAAATTTCGTCAAAGTATTGCAGAAAAATCGTATGTGGGTAAGTAATTTGATTATATAAATAGTTGATTGAACTACATATCCACAGAAGCACTTACATTTTATTAGTGTGTCCAACATTCGCTTATTTATTCTCTTATTATTAATGAATGTCGTTAATCGAACAAAACGAAAACAGATTTGCGGTGGGCGATGAATGTTAAATTCTCTAATAATTTCTCAGTGCTAGTGTGGATATGTTGTTCAACAATATATTTTCAATAACTGCATATTTTCATAAGCGTAATTTGGCGCTAAGTTAACAATTGAAAAATAGCTTCAATTATAAATAGTTGATTGAACTACATATCCACAGAAGCACTTACATTTTATTAGTGTGTCCAACATTCGCTTATTCATTCTCTTATTATTAATGAATGTCGTTAATCGAACAAAACGAAAACATATTTGCGGTGGGCGATGAATGTTAAATACTCTAATAATTTCTCAGTGCTAGTGTGGATATGTTGTTCAACAATATATTTTCAATAATTGCATATTTTCATAAGCGCAATTTGGCGCTTAGTCAACAATTGCAAAATAGCTTTAATTATAAATAGTTGATTGAACTAAATATCCATAGTAGCACTTACATTTTGTAAGTGTGTCTTACAGTCCTTATTCCATTCACGTATTATTAAAGAATCCCGTTATGTTATTCCGAAAAAGAGTAAACTCAAGTCGTGCGTCGGAGCTGACACACAAAATTTTTTATAGAGTAGAATATCTTAAAGAGCTAAAAAGGAAAAATTGTGAACGTCAAAGGGCATATTCTCAACGTCAGACAGTTTTAAAAAAAATGAAAAAAGAAAAGCAGTATCAAATGCTGAACGTCAAAGGAAATTTCGTCAAAGTATTGTAGAAAAATCGTATGTGTATAAGTAATTTGATTCAATAATCAAATTTAACTTTACGATTTCATCACTTTTTTCACAGGATTGACATCTTTTCTTTCGGTGAAATTGAACTTGGAAATCAATAGGGGTTTTCACACGCAACGTTGTTATTCGTTATTCGTTATTCGTTAAATTTGTTAAAGGTTGCCAACTGTGAAGACTCGTTTTTTACGTCAGCTGTTAATCGTTAAAATACCTACTTTCAATCAATTATTTGCAACACAACTGACAAAACACAAAGCAAAAAACAGCTGATTAGTGTTTTACCGAATAACAAGTAATTTGTCGGGGCTGCCAGCTCGTTAAAGTGTTATTCGTTAAGCCGGCAAATTGTTAAATTTACAAAAACAAAATACATGTAGAACTTTAACGAATAACGAATAACGAATAACAACGTTGCGTGTGAAAACCCCTAATAATGATCCAAAAGAATCAACAACAAAATATGGGACCATCATTGACCAAGTATTTTCGAGATATTTAGAGGATATCAAGTCTCAAACTTATGTTCCTATTTTAGTTACCATAAACCTATAATTTCAACGATACAAATTCCTGAATAGCCTACATTGTATTGTATTGTATTGTAAAACTATAATAATTAAAATAATATTT
>JAWNNU010000010.1:0-182674 GCA_035044585.1 Scaptomyza polygonia
CGGACAAGTATAAGAGCCTGGTTGGAGAGACACTTGGAGAACAGGTTGAGGTCCGCACCCTTTCGCACCGTGTGGAGATTGAGTGCCGAGACATGGACGAGAGCACCACCAAGGAAGAGATACGCATGGCGTTGAAGAGCCAGCTGATGACGGAAGTTTCGGTGGATGATATCTACCTGAGGAGGGTTTATGGGGAGACACAAGCAGCAACGATCAGGCTGCCAGCCGAGAGCGCGCGCAAGGCGTTAGAAAAGGGATCGCTGAAGGTCGGCTGGGTGAGGTGCAGGCTGAAAGAGCGCGTCGCAGTGGTCAAGTGTTACAGATGCCTAGAATTCGGACATATGGCCCGCAACTGCAGCAGCGAGACAGACCGATCGAAGATGTGCAGGAGGTGTGGACAGGAGGGCCACATAGCCAAGGATTGTCGGAGCGACCCACAATGCATGTTCTGCAAAGGTAGGAACGCTGAGTGGAGGCACGTGGCGGGAAGTGGGCGTTGTCCACTATTCAAGAAGGCTCTTCAAAAACCTAAATGAATTGTATACAACTAAATCTCAACCACTGCGAGACGGCTCAGGCACTACTGAGACAAATAGCAAGGGATGAGCATACGGATGTCGCATTGATCTGCGAGCCGTACAGGAGGATCCCAGGGAACGGATGGGCTGTCAGCAAGTGTGGGAAGGCAGCTATATGGGCAGTAGAGTCACCACCACAGGACGTGAATGGGAGGAGCGAGGGATACGTACGGGCAAAGGTCAAAGGCATCACCTTTTACAGTTGCTACGCACCACCGAGCTGGGATCTTGGTCGCTTCCAGAGCATGTTATCCAGCCTTGTGGAGGACGCACGCGGAAGGACCCCCATAGTCTTAGCGGGCGACTTCAACGCATGGGCGCACGAGTGGGGAAGTAGGTTGACGAACGCCAGAGGAACATACTTGGTGGAGTCCCTAGCGCAGCTGGACGTAGTCCTGGCCAATGATGGGTGCACGGAGACATACCACAGGGCCGGACGTGGATCGATTATCGACTTAACGTACCTCAGCAGCTCTCTCTGTAAAAGAACGAAGTGGAGGGTGGGTGGTGAATTCACGCATAGTGACCACCATGCGATTCACTACAGGATTGGAGGAGTAAAGATACAGCCGCCGAAACTAACGGGCCCGAAATGGAAGGACAGCAACCTGGATGAGGAAACGTTAGTGGATTTCGTACGGAAAGTTACCTGCTCACCCGCACCGGGGGAGAGCAAAGCGGACAAGCTCTCCAAGCTCATAGAAGAAGCATGTGACTGCTCCTTGCCAAGAAGAAAACCAAGCAGAAGAGGAACACCCTGCTATTGGTGGACCGAGGAGATAAGCACACTGAGGAAAGAGTGTCTGCGAACGAGAAGGCGATCCCAACGGGCCAGAGGACACACGGACCAAGGAGCCAAGGAGGAAGAGTTTAAAAGGGCGAAACGTGCTCTTAAACAGAGGATTAAAGCTAGTAAGAGGGACTGCTTCCGGAGAATCTGCGACGAGGCGGAGGTCGACCCGTGGGGTACTGCCTACAAAGTCGTGACCAGGAGGTTGAGAGGCCAGACCACGCTACGCGTGACATGCCCAAGACTGCTGGGCACTATCGTGGAGGCATTATTCCCGCACGAGCCGCTGAGACGTGTGCAAGAGCAAGGGCATCACGCTGGCCTACCTGAACCAGTACGACCGGAGGAAGTCATCTTGGCAGCGGGCAAGTTTGGTGACAGGAAGGCACCGGGCCCTGACGGCGTCCCCAACAGGGTTCTCAAAAGGATCGCGCTGGTAAGGCCGGACATCATGGCGGAAGTTTACAACGAGTGCCTGCTGGAAGGAGTGTTTCCAAAGCAATGGAAACGGCAACGCCTTGTACTGCTGCCCAAGGGGACGAAACCCGTAGAAGAACCCTCAGGATACCGCCCAGTATGCCTGCTGAGCACGGTGGGTAAAATATTCGAGAGAATAATCTACGGTCGCTTGCTGAAAGTAGCCGAAGAGAAAGGAGCACTGTCAGAGCACCAGTTTGGCTTCCGTAAGGCCAGGTCAACGGTGGACGCAATAGAGATGGTGGTGGAGATAGCCTCAAATGCAATTGCAGGAGCGAGATGGCGAGGGGGGACGAAGGAGTACTGTGCGGTGGTAACATTGGACATAAGAAACGCGTTCAACTCGGCCAGATGGACAAGGATCCAGGATGTGCTCGCGCGAATAGGAGTACCAGACTACCTCCAACGAATAATCAGCAGTTATCTGTCGGAGAGGGTGATCGAGTATGACACGGACGATGGCTTAAAGCGGCACACTGTTGCGACGGGGGTTCCACAAGGGTCGGTCCTCGGACCCCTCCTATGGAACTTGATGTACGACGACGTCCTGAGACTACAACTTCCAGAAGGGTGCAGACTGATCGGATTCGCAGACGACCTAGCGCTTGTGGTAGTGGTCAAAAAAGTCGATCAGGTTGAAGCGGCCGTTAACGCGGCAGCCGAAACAATCGCGGAGTGGCTCATGCAGGCCGGACTGGACCTAGCATGCCATAAGACGGAGGCAGTGCTCATAACGAGCAGAAAGGTTTTGGAGTTCGCTTCCTTCAGAGTAGGCAATGCGCTCGTGAAGTCGAAGGAAGCCATCAGGTATCTCGGGGTCATGGTCGACAACCGATTGAACTTTCGAGCTCACATCGAATATGTCACAAGAAAGGCGCTCAGGACACAAGCGGCACTGGCAGGCATGCTGCCGAACATTGGAGGACCGAAAGCAGGTAGAAGGCGACTGCTGTCGCAAGTAGTTTCGTCAATTCTACTGTATGCAGCGCCTATATGGGCATCGGCGGTATCCACAAATACGGGCATGAAGAAGAGGCTGGCGGCCCCGTACAGGCTGTCGGCGCTACGAGTCATATCTGCGTTCAGGACGGTTTCCGAAGATGCAGCTCTAGTGCTGGCTGGAATGGTGCCTGTGGACATCCTGGCGGAGGAGACGAAGCGGATCCGCATAGCACGGCGAGACATGGGAGTGACCGCTGCAGAGGCCAAGAAGGAGGCAAGGCAGGAATCCCTGGCCAGGTGGCAGAGGAGGTGGGATGCGGCCAGCGGAGGTAGATGGACGCACCGCCTGATCCCAAATGTCAGCGACTGGCTTGGCCGCGGAGTTGGGCAGGTGGACTTCCACCTAACACAATTCCTCTCGGGCCACGGAGGATACAGGAAGTATCTCCACCGTTTTAAACACGAGGACAGCCCGGTGTGCCAGTGCGGCCTAGGGGAGGATGAGGACCCGGAGCATGTCCTGTACAGTTGCAGACGCTTCACCGGAAAAACAAGTACAGTGCCATCACCAGAGAACTTGCTGAAGTTCATGACGGAGTCGGAGGACAACTGGGAGAGTATGCGTCAGCTCATAATAGGCATCCAGATTAATCTGAGACGATGCGAGAAAGAGAGACGTGAAAGGGTGCAAGCCTGAACAGGCTACCGCCCCCCGCGAAGTAATACTTTACGGTGGGTCCCGCGGGGGATGCGGTGTGTGGGGGGGGGTGAGTTTAGTACGTAGGCGTCGACGATTGTCGACGAATCGTGCATATTGATGGACCGCCAATATCTTTTGAAGATTCTCACCTGCTGGCGGAAGAAAAAAAAAAAGAAAAAAAAAAAAAAAAAAACACACACACACACACACACACACACACATAATATAATACTGTAAACAATCATATTAAGAGATATATATTCCGCTGCGACGGAAAATAAAGCTTCAGTCTTATTTTGACACACACGAAAGACAGTCTTTGTGCTTGGAACCATTAAAAAAAAACAACGAAGCCGCCGTCTAGGAACGTAACTCGGTTGCTTCTTTTATGAACACACCGTTTACCGTCGTTCATTGCTGCTGCACTATGGGGCACTTTGTCTGTCATTTATTCATTTTTTACATGTCCTAAAATGAACTACTTGTTTATGCAAATCTCTTGTAAAAATTATATAGTAGTAGTATTATATAAACAAGCTTAACTCCCAGATTTGGGTCTGATATGTTGAAAACAAGGGGGCGGTAACAAGCAAAATTTATAGAAATTATTTTCCTTTGGATTCTACAAATCTAACGCAAAAAACCAAATCAAAATATCTTGCGTGGTTTCCGAGCAACTAATTAATGCCAGTTTTTTGGCAAAATGCCCATAGTGCGTTGTCAGCGCAGGGGCAACTGAAACAACACTATATGCACAGTCTATCCGCTATAGTTATTATTATCGCGCACACATAAAACACGCATATGAAAAGTTATGAAAAATGTATTGCGCTTAAAATTTGATTTACTTATGGACTCAAAAACTTTATATGTAGGCGTGGCTTTACAATTTTTGATGCAGTTTTTTGGTATGATTAATAGCTACCTTTTGCCCAAATTAGTAGTTCTAGCTGTAAGGGCGTGCGAAATAGGAGGATTTATCGATTTCGAGATATCGAATTTATCGATTTGCCAACTCCCAGTTATCGTAGAACCCCAATATTGACACTTTAGTTTACTATGCCATAGATAAAGACATTTGTAAAGTTTAAAGTCTGTAGCTTACAGGGTGTGGAAAAAAGTTGGGTTCATACAGACGGACGGACGAACAGACACGATGTCGGAAATTGCACAAACCCAGTACACGTTTCCCGTCGGTATTGCTGCCTTTTTGTAGAAGGCATCTTATTTAGTTAGACTGGATGAAGGATTTAAAATGCATTCTTGCTTTCAAAGTATTGATAATTTTAAACAAATTTTTTCAGAACTTCAGCCCCATCAAAGGTTCTTAATGTCAGTTTCTATTTCCTTGACGTTCTCCACATGTACCTCAACTAAACTGGGGAGTTCCCGGGTTGAAATAAAAGAGCTGCTTACATCGTTAAGCAGGGTCTGACTGTATAGAAAAATTAATGGCGGTCTGTATACTAAGCAATTCATCATGTTATGATTTTTAGCAACGTTGTTGTGCTTGAGCCAGGAATGATTTCTGAGTTGGTGCGACTAATTTTTGCCGTGACATTTGTGCATTTCATTGTGAGCTGAATTAATTTCTATTGGCAGTAGGCAGTTAAAAAATCTACTTTTTACGGAAAGCGAAATTAGAATTTTTCACATTCAGTCTATCCAGTTACTCGTGAGTGGGTTCCCAAAGGCCGATTTTTTTGACGTCGTTTCCGTACAATTATTTCTTCAAGTACCCGGTGAGACTCGCTTTCGCAACTATCAACGAAGACTATCGTTGCAAGTGTGTGGATTAAATTTGAATAATCCATGCTTCTCATATGAACAGTGCTCACGAGTCGGAAAAACTTCCGAATTATTCGTTTACGCAACAGATGGAATAACAAGAAATATTGTGTATCCCACAGCGTCTTGAACTGAAGCAAACCCAATTGAACAAGATCAATAATATTCAGTGATGACTTTGACGACAGTATTTTCACCTAAATTTGCAGCTGCGGTGACAACATACTAAAATGTTTAAGGTCGGTTTTTCTGAAGCTTTTTTTAACCGACCAAAAATGTTAGCATTTACATTATTCGCATCGGTTAAGTCGAAAATCCTATCACTTTTTGTTGTTACACGATCTGGTCACACTTCTCTATTTAATTCAACACAAACATATCGAGCCTTATTTGCAAAAATAACATATGCGCCATTTTCCGAAAAAAAATTTTTAATGCAAATTTGTTTATAAGTATCGCATCTGCATATTAAATTTCAAGTGTACGTATTAACTATAACGTAAGCTACACATAAGAATTCTAAAATAATAACAAAAAAATCTCTCCTGTAAAATTGCGTTTGGCGCATACGTTATTTTTGTAAATAAGGCTCGATATATTAAAAACGTAAACAGCTTTAAAATGGGTACAGACGATATTATATAAGAGATTGTTTGTATTTTATCCGCGATAGCTCAAGCTAAGAATGCTGTCACTGTCACAAGAGAAGAAAAATAAACCACGCACTGTTTGGAGCAGATTTTGGCTCGTGCGTCGCAAACAGGGAAAAGAAATAGCCGCGTTGGTCATGAAGGAGCTCCAACATGAGGATTTGGAAACTTTTCAAAACTCAATAGAATTTCCCCATCAACTTTTCACCATCTTTTGGGAAAACTGCAATGCAAAATTCAAAAGCAGGATACTGTAATGAGCCCGGCGATTCCCGTAAAACGAGACTGCTTATGACGCTGCGGTGCTTGGCCACTGGTGATTCGTTTCGGAGTCTTTCGTGTTTCGGGTATCCTTCCCTGCAATAACTTTAACTATTTAGGAAGGTGTTAAAGCTATTATAAGTTCACTTGCTGGAGAAGAAGTCTGACGGCTCCCTTTATTTTAACTATAAGGGCTTCAAGAGCATTGTTTTGCTTGCACTTGTCGATGCCAATTACAACTTTTTGTATGTTGACATCAGTTGCAATGAAAGAGTAAACGAAGCACCCGTGCTCAATGTCTCATCTCTTTGTTCGGCTTTAGAACAAAATACACTAAACATTCCACCCGATACAGAATTGAGAGAAAATGGCACAAAACTATTGGAATGGATATTGAGAACACGCATGAGGTATGGTTCAAGCCAGAAGAGTGGCGCTTTATGCAGCTCTTATCAGGCATTGCTGCAGCGGGCAATAGGAATGCGGAAGAGCCCAGAATCGTCCGCGACGAGCTAGCGAAATATTTTAACTCAACCGGCGCTGTTTCCTGACAGGCTGATGCAATCAAAAAGTTCAATTTTTAATAAAATTAAAATGCTTTTATTAAATTAAATTTGATTTTATTTATTTCACATTCTTCAAGTATTGAGCCAAATACTAAATATTATTATATATAATGAAATTAATTAGAATTTTTGTATAGTACTTCAAGTATTTGCATCTTGGCTTCCATTCGCCTTTTTGGGTTTTCGATGTGAGACATCTCCGCTTTAACAAGCTCGCCAAACGAGTCAACGTCGTGCTTGAACTTGCACTTGTTTCATATAACACCAAGCATTTCACTGGCAGTCGGGAAAACGCTCTCTGCTGATGACTCAGATTTTTCGGCAGCCTGAGTAGAGCAACCTGGCGATTGCAATATCGAAGCCTCTTCGACCACGTCTTGTGAGTCCGAAGTCATCGTGTTGCTTTGAATCTGTTGAAAGTGTGTTCCACTTAAGCACATTTTATTAATAGTTAATAGCAAACTATACTCACATTGAAACTTGATGTTCTATTTTCTTTTATTTTAATGAGGGGCTTCAAAAAATATAAATTTTCCAGCCAAAAACTGTCCAGCTTCTCGTCTGTTCCTATTCTACTTTTGCAACTCGATTTTGCCTGCTTCTTTAGGTGCATTACATATTGGCTTCTTAATGTTCCTATTTTTGTTTTAATGTTAAACACCTCAACATTGTCAATCACTGTTCGCATTGTTTGCAATACGGCATCAAATGGACCGTTGCGGCAGTGTTGTTGTGGTACATAGTACTTTTTGGATCATAGAGATTGGGATGGCGCTCATATTCATCAATTAACAATTTAATTGACTCCGTGGTCCATATAATCTTCTAAAATATTGTATGAATGGTTGAATGTAATGCGTTGTATAATATTAAATATCAAACATGTTTATATTACTTACCTTTTGCGACATATTTTTAAGTTTGTTTACTTTATTTTTTGCCAACAATTACTAAAAAACACCAAAAACACCTTTGTTACGCAAACATGTTAGTGGCACAATATTCAATATTCACTGTCATGGAATGCTAAGTGTAACGCTATTGTTTCTTTTTCATTATTTATAAGGGTCACCGGCTTGATTAGCGCTACTCTCAATATAATAAATATTTGTTTTCTTTTCAGTTCTTTCTTTCTGTACCTTTGTTGTTTCATGTCGTTATTATGGTTGACTTCACGTGTGAGGCGCTTTCAATTGATTGCCTAAGAAAATCTTCTTGTTTATTACCTGGACAGGATAGTTTCTGTTTGCTATGACTTCTTTTAGTGACTCTTAATATATTTCCTTGTTTGTCTTCTTTCCCTTTGATGGTTATTCTTGATAACGTATCAGCTAAAAGTTGATCTTTGCTTACTAGACTGTAAAGTCGTATTTTTTAGCGCAAGTTTTTATTGGTATTATAATTTGTAAAAGCTCATCATGAGCATGCAACTGTAGGTTTAAATCCATATTCGTTTTGACTTTTGAAAATAGCCCCACGTGCTTGCTTACTTGCAGTTGTTATGCAAAACTCTTCGCTGAAATCTTGATTATGTTAATGGGTTAGCTGTATAAGCTTTTGGTACTCAGTCCTTTCAAAAAGAACCTTCTTTTTACGTATTCTACTTGGTATCGAGCATATTTCGATATTTTTGTCAAAAAAAAACTTTGATCACATTCTCCCTATTTGATGTTATATTCGCATATATTTCATGATTTAATATTTTGAAATTCCAACATGTGTCCCTTGCACTCTCGGTTGGTCTACCTGTATGACTGTACGCGTATGTCATCTTTACAGTTTATCTAATTCATAGCTAAATAGTAACGAATCAAGATTTTGCATTTAAATAACAGCAGGTCAAAACAGCTGTTTTAAGACGACAATTACAACTGTCAAGCAAAAACGGGTGCTCATTAGCTCGTGTGTGGCACAATTACGTTTTGCAACTTTACGAGATCTATTGAATACCCCACGTGTTAAGTCGGAGAAATTTGAAATAAAATATCTGTATTAATTTGCAAAATGCAATAAAATGTTTAGCTCTGTCCGCATCGTAAGGAATGGATGACTCGTCTGGTAAGATTCCAATATCTATGAGAATTTGTGACCGTTATTTTTTCTGCATAGTTGAATACGTTTATTAAATTTTAATTTATGTTTTTCCGAAAAATCATTAGCTATTAGATCATCTATAAAAATAAAAGAGTTTGACGGTTCTATACTAAAGAATGCTATTGCCAACATTTTCTGGTAAAGGTTACCGTGTGAAGCGGAATGAGCCATTGCTTTTTTTTTAAATTTTTATCAATTTCGATCTGATACAAAATCTAGACAATCAAATTTACTGAAAGTGTCGCTTATGTTACTTAACATTCAAGCCTCAATGATGAATTTAACTTATCATAGAAGCAATTCTTTGCAATAGCCCTGAAAGCTTGTGTCGTGCTGTACCAACTGGCTATCTGGTGAGGGAGGCCATCTTTCATGTGTTCTTCTTTATGAGTCTTGCCAGCTGCTCAGCTCCTTGAAATAACTGGTTGTAATATTTATTTGATGTATTTCAAGTTCAAATGGTTCTTCAATATTTGTCTTTCAAGTTCAAGGGGATGCTGAACTTCTTGAGCTACAATAGGGACTTGCACCCCCTATGAGGATGATGGCGGATCTTCGACTGATAATACAATAGCATCAAAAGTCGCAACCATTTTTAAAGTGTATGGAAAATACAGAAATAAAGAATCGCTGGGGATATTCCGTATTGTATCAGTCAATATAAAAATGCTGGGACTCATAAATTGACATTGGGCTATTTATTTATACCAACGGTTTGTAGATTTATTGAATCTAATACTACGTTAATTGTGGGCTGGTCAGATTTTTTTAATCTCATAAATGTTGCAGATTTTAATTATAATATTCTGTTAATATAAAAGACTTAAATATTCATTTCTCTTTTTAATGTTTTTTTTTTGTAATTTTCTAATGCTTAGTATTCTTTTTGTATACATTTCTGCAGGATTGAGAGAACATGTCTCTTGTTAAGTACTCTTTACTTTACACAACAACATAGAACGGTGCATCAGCCAAGCCTATTCTGCATTCCGCTTTCCCACGTATATTCTCTTCCTTAATCGTAGCCGTAATCTTAGTCGTCGATTAGAGCTGAGTTGAGAAGGGCCGTAAATCGCACGATCAATTATGAGATCAGTTGTTCAGCCAAGAAGTGGTTTAGAACGTATCAAATATTATTTGTCATAAACATTTATTAAACGTTAACTATAATTTGTGAAATTAACCCATTAAAATAAACAATTTGTCATTACCTACAAATTTTGGGGGCTCGTCCGGGATTAATTTCAATAAATAAAAGTAAACCAAGCAATTAAATGCGATAACTTAAACGCAAGGTGATAAACGTTTAAATAATTTGACAAAACAAACAATTTTCGAGCAAATGTTGTGAAGTTCAATTGTTTCAAAAGTAAAAGCAAGCTGCAAAAAACGCATAAATAGACGACAGCGGATTGTTCGAGAGGTTCTAAAGTGTGCGAAAGGCGAAGCGCACCGACAGAACAAAGAGAAGAACAAGAAGTTACAGAGAAGGCGCAAGCAGTTTATGTCTAACGGAGACGGGCATAAGCAAGCTGCAAAAAACACATAAATAGACGACAGCGGATTGTTCGAGAGGTTCTAAAGTATGCGAAAGGCGAAGCGCACCGACAGAACAAAGAGAAAACAAGAAGTTACAGAGAAGGCGCCAGCAGTTTATGTCTAACGGAGAAGGGCATAGCAAGCTGCAAAAAACGCATAAATAGACGACAGCGGATTGTTCCACAGGCTCTAAAGTGCGCAAAAGGTGAAGCGCACGAACAAAGAGAAGAACAAGAAGCTTAAGAAGAGCGGTAAAGAGAGGAAAAAGGCGATTCTTCGTACAAGCGAGACGATAAATTTGCTAAGTGTTGAAGCAACGAGGGTTTGAGAGCAGCCGAAAAGTGTGACCCAAAAGACGACAGCGCATAGGGTGGCGGCGAATCGATAACATCGATACAAACCTTAACGATAGACATAAAATATTTTACATTGGTTTAAGTACATAATATTTTATTTACAATTTTGTGAAACACATCTTGCAATGGATACGAGATCTATTTTAGAGTTGACAGTTCCACTGTTGAAATCCAAACTTATCGAATTAGGTTTAAATACGGACGGTAGGAAAAGTGTGTTGCAAGATCGTCTTCTTGATCATTTTGGTTTGACTGATGCTTCCGAGGATGAAGATGATGGCGATAATGGTGCTAACAAGGCTAGTTCAGTGTGTTCAAATAGCGAGTATCATGATGTGTAAGTAAACAATAACTCGAGATTTACATTAAGCGCTGTTAAGATAGTATTTCTTCTTTCTCCGGCTTGGAGCAAGAAAATATTAGACACTGGCTGAATGAGTTTGAAGATGTCGCTGTGACCGTTGGATGGAATGAGCTGCAAAAATAAATCTACGTCTACATTTTAAATGGGACAGCCAAGAAGTTTGTCAGGTGTAAGAGGATGGTCCAAACTTAAGGCAGAGTTACAGCAAGAATTTGGAAAAGTTTTATGTTCAGCAGAGATTCACAAAATGTTGAGGCTCCGACGGAAAACTTCAAGTAGGTTACTTAGAATTTTTGTATAGCCTGGTTGAAATAAGTAAGCCAATAAAAATGGAAGAAGAAAGTTTAATACTTTATTTCATAGACGGTATTCCAGATAGCAAGACAAATAAAGCAGACCTATATAGAGCAAATACTTTAAAAGAATTAAAGAAAGAGATTGCGACTTATGAGAAAGTAAGAGGCAAAGGTGTGGATAAAGACAAACACGAGTCAAGTAAAACTAGAGACAGAGAAAATAAAGAAAATATATCTAGAAAGAAGCACAGCAGCGAATCAAAGAAATGTTTTAAGTGTGTAGAAGAGGGACATTTCGCTAAAGATTGTAAAAAGGAGGTAAAGTGCTACAAGTGCAAAAAGAATGGGCATATATCTACTCAATGTCGAGAGAATAAGAACGGAACGGGAAAAACAGAATCAGCAAATGTTTTAGAGCTTAACCCTCTAACTGGTAAGACCGTCTCCAGACGGTCATCCTTGCAGATTGTTTTTCTTTGTTCTGTCAAAATTTATAGAAAAAGTATGAATAGAAATACCTCATAAATATAGTATTTTATCATTTGTAAAAATTTTGGTAGAGTTATTTTATCATTTGCACTTGTAATTGACATTTGATTGACACAAAGCATTGTAAACAAGCGTCAAAAAAGAACACGACAAAAAAATTTTGTAGTGCGAAAAAAATAAAGTCAACGATTTTCAAGTTGTCTAAATATTTGCAGGTATGTTCTGTTAAGAGAAATGCACTTTAATCTTGGAGAATGTCAGCACAACATTTGATGTTTCTGCAGTAGAAGAATTTGCTGAAAGCTGCCCAGCTACGTCCAGGACAAAGACACCGAAAAGGGTGCGATCAATTTTGCCAGATCACCTGCCCGCAGATCATTGGTGAATATAACAACCATATGGGTGGCGTTGGTCTAATAGACGGATTGATGGGAAGGTACCATATTCGGGTCAAGACACGAAATCCCATGATGCGCATTTTGTATCATTTGATCGACTTAGCTGCAACTAATGACTATAAATTTATGCTGTACTCAATCAAAAAATCAAAAAATTGTTTCTTAGAATATCATAAACCATAAATGTAAAAAAACAACAGTTTTATCAATAAAAACATAAACGTATTATGAAATGTAGATCACAATATATAATAGTTTAACTAAATATAGAGATTAGAGTAAAAGAAAACAAGAAAAAAATGTTAACGTATACCAATATTTATGTTGACTTTAACCGGCATGACCGTCTTGAGGCAGTCATTTTTATTTTTGACCTGTGCGCAACCTGACGCAACCAACCACAAATCTGACTTCAAATTTGAGTTTAGGTGGACCAAATCACCCTAAAAAATAAATATGGATGTTTTTGCTTCACTATTAGAGTTTTGCCAGTTAGAGGGTTAAGTCACCTAATGAGGGACTTATTTATAAAGTTTGTATCGCCTTGGATACTTAATTCATTGCAATGATTGATTCTGGGTGCGATTTATGCTTAATGAGGGAGGATTTATTTCTAAAATTTAAGGGCTGTGAACTTAGAAAGGAAATAAAACAGCTTACAGGAATAGGGCAAGGTGCCCTGGCAACTTTTGGATCATTTAACATAGAACTATTCGCAGACTTGTAACTTTTCATGTAGTCAAACAGGATAAGCTAGAGTACAAAGCAATAATCGGCAACGACGTTTTAAAGCAAGTTGATATCTTGTTTAGTTCCAAAGGCGTGATTTTTAAGGAGAAAAAAGAAGTCGAAGAATTGGTCTTTAAGAGCATGTGCCTGAAAGAGATTGTTGAAGAATGGTTGGTTTAGCATTGATTTGAATCATTTGAACAAAAACTTGAAGTCAGATGTAGCCGAGCTAGTTCAGCTGTATAAGCCAGTGAAGGTGTTGGAATCGCCAGTCGAAATGAAACTAATTCTAGAAGACGACATTCCTATATTTCAACGGCCACGACGAACGTCTTATGAAAATAGGTGCTTTATTGAGAAACACGTTCAAAAGTGGCTTGGCGAGGGCATAGTTGTCCCGAGTTGCTCTGAATACGCATCACCAGTGGTGTTAGTGACGAAAAAGGACGGTTCGAAACGTTTCTGTTGTGACTACAGGAAACTAAATTTGAAAATAAAGAGGGACAATTTTCCAACGGCATTGATAGACGATGTTTTGGATCGGTTGCATGGGTCAAAAGTATTTTCCACGTTGGACCTAGCCAACGGATTTTTTCACGTACCGATCGAAGAAGATTCAAGAAAATTTACAGCATTCGTAACGCATAACGGACGGTTCGAGTTCACCCATGTTCCGTTTGGAATAAGTAACTCGCCAGCAGTGTTTTGTCGTTACGTTGCGGCCGTACTTAGAGATTTGATACACGAGAAAAAAATAGTTGTTTACATGGACGACATAATAATCCCATCTAAAGACAAAGACACCGGACTCAGATTGTTAAAAGAAGTTTTATCTAAAGCATCGAGCGCAGGACTTCAGATAAAGTGGGCAAAAACTCAAATTTTAAAAGAAAAAATTAATTTCCTCGGGTATATTATAGAAAATGGAACAATAGCACCGACGAAAGACAAGGTTAAAGCAGTTGTTAATTTCCCGACCCCAAAAACTAGAAAAGGAATTGAGAGATTTCTAGGCCTAACGTCGCCTACGCCGATTCATGAAAGGATATGCCCTCACAGCAAAACCGTTAAGTGACCTGTTGAGAAAAGAGAGTAAAGCTAACAACAACAAAAATATCGAGTTAGATGACAAATTTTTGCTTTGTTTTGAACAGTAGAACTTATTAGTAACCGCGCCAGTTTTGAAATTGTACGTCCCGCGCTCAGTAACAGAAATTCATACAGACGCTAGCAAATATGGTTTTGGGGAAATTCTATTGCAGAAAGATTCCGAGGATCAGTTGTTTCACCCGGTTGAGTTCATGAGCAGGAAGACCACACCGGCTGAAGAAAAGTATAGCGCTTATGAACTGGAGGCATAAGCAGTCGTAAGCGCGTTAAAGAAGTGGCGCATTTACCTTTTAGGAGTAAGTTTTACAGTAATGACAGACTGCATTTGCGATGACTTTAAAAAAAGATGATGTTCCACCCAGAGTAGCTAGATGGGCTATGTTTTTGTAGGAATTTCAGTTTACGGTTCAACAAAGATCAGGAAACCAGATGCGACACATTGATGCGCTCAGCAGATTAAATTGTCTACTTATCGAAGACTCGACAAAGTATCGATTAAGAGAAGCACAGTGCAAAGATGAGTGGATCAGAGCAGTTAAAAAAGTGCTGGAGAATTCTGGAGCTTATGAAGATTACTTCCTATTTAATGGTATTTTGTATAAAGATACAGTGAAAGAATTGTTGGTTATTCCAAAATCCATGCAGGAAGAAATAATAGGAATTATACACAGAGAAGGATATTTTGGTACTAAGAAAACTAAAGAACTAGTTGAAAAGTCATATTATAGGCAAGATATAAAGGATAAGGTAGAACAGTTTGTGAAATGCTGCATAGAGTGCTTAGTTTTAGATTCAAAGCGAGGCAAAAAAGAAGGATTGTTGACGCCAATCGACAAAGCCCAAGAGCCTCTTGGAACTAACCACATTGACCACGTAGGACCGTTGACAGAAACGCAAAAGGAGTACAACCATATCTTGGCTGTAGTTGATGGATTTACCAAGTTTGTTTGGTTATATCCAACCTGATCGACAGGAACAGAAGAAGTTATAGACCGACTGACGAAACAAGCCGCTATTTTCGGAAACCCACGGCGTATTGTTGCAGATAGGGGGACCGCTTTCACGTCTATATTATTTAAAGAATATTGTTCGGATCAAGGAATCCAATTATTGCATATTCCGACAGGAATGCCTAGAGGCAATGGACAACAATCCAGCAAATTGGTACAGCCACGTTGACAAGATTCAACAAACAATAAACAATACCCCACCGAGAACAACAAAGTATTCACCTTTCAAGGTGTTAATCGGTGCAGACATGAGGATCTAATTGACGAACATGACTCAATGAGGAAAAAAGCTCAGGAAAATATCTAAAAAGTGCAGCAGGAAAATAGAAATACTTTTAATAAAAATAGAAAGGTTGAAAATAGTTATAAGCTGGGAGAACTAGTAGCTATTAAGAGAACACAGTACGGAACAGGAATGAAGCTTAGACCTTAGTATTTTGGACCATATAAGGTCACAAAGCAACTTAAGCATGGACGTTATGAAGTTGAAAAACTTGGGAATTAGGAGGGACCGAAAAATTCATCAACGGCTGCTGAATTTATGAAAAAATGGAGTTCATTCGGGGCGAATGAAAAGTCGGGATACCCGATTGTAGGATTGAGAGAACATGTCTCTTGTTAAGTACTCTTTACTTTACACAACAACATAGAACGGTGCATCAGCCAAGCCTATTCTGCATTCCGCTTTCCTATCGTATATTTTCTTTCTTAATATTTTGAGCAGACACACACAGCAGTCAGTCGTCGTTTAGAGCTGAGTTGAGAAGGGCCGTAAATCGCACGATCAATTATGAGATCAGTTGTTCAGCCAAGAAGTGGTTTAGAACGTATCAAATATTATTTGGCATAAACATTTATTAAACGTTAACTATAACTTGTGAAATTAACCCATTAAAATAAACAATTTGTCATTACCTACATTTCTTATACCTCGTATTCTCTATATAGTTTTTAATGTTTTTTTTGCATATTTTTAATTATTATTTTTTTTAACTTTTATTTTTGTTTATAAGAGGTTTGATATGGAAGGGAGGACGCCGAGAGGCGGTGAGAGTTTTATAATAATAATTCAAGCGCAGGAACGGGTAAAAATTATTCTACCTTTCGGTTGCGTAGCTTTACGGGTCAGTAGTTCCCAGCTCGATTTTCGTTGGGAATAGTAAATTTTTTATGTATTTAAATTAATAATGAAAAGAGAGATGTCCCGTCAATATGCTTTTGGGTCGCTTTGTGAATCGGTGGCAGCAAGCCAAACTTATGATTTTTGTTTTCAAATTTATCGTAACGGTGACCGTTACGAGAAAATTTAAAGCAAACCTTTCGAACGGTCACTTTGATCCTTTGTTCCTAATGAAAGCGATATAAGTGATGAAGAAATAATTGTCCCCCACATATCAGGAGCAAAAAAGCGTCTACCTCGAGTGCGAATATTGATGGAATGGTTCATATTTGCACTTATTGTAATGCGTTGAAATGGAAAGACGAAACACTAGGAGTGTGTTATTGTTTGGGTAAAGTACAACTTCTTCCACACGATTCAATGCCCGAGCCTCTTCATAGCTTAATCAACAACAGATGTTTTCAAGTGACATAATTTGAAGCAACAATAACAACACTACAATATTTCATGGGCAGGTATATCACCTAATTGGAACCTTTACAATGCACCAGTTGCAATAATAAATTTTAAAAAATAAGGGAAGTCCATAGATCTTTTGATGCTTTACAATATCCACTTCTTTTTTGTCATGGAAAAGATTGTTACTCCATAAATATTTCACGTCATGATCCTCTTTAAGAAGACAGTATCCCCATTGAATTTTTATTCTTATCAGTTAATGATAAAACAAGGATCAATTAACCATTTGCACTATTTCCGAGCGCTGTTCAGCCAGTACATTGCTGAAAGCTTTTGTCTTTCGTTGGTGACGGTTATGTTTTTGAGTGCTCTCAATAATTTATTGTTTACTAGTGCCACAAGCACGGAGTTTTACTAGGTTTTATTTGGTAAACAATGCTAGCAGTGATCGCAAATATACGCTGAATATATTAACGTGTGCATAAAAATAATTGCGGACTTAAGTCTCATTTCAATTTGCAGTGGAACTTACGCTGCAGTCTTTTAAAAAACAAAGCATACGTACATACATACATAGGTATATTTGCATTTGGCTATTCTGTGTTTTCCTTTGTCTTCTAACAACAAATAGCTTTTCTAATTTTCTTGCTCTTGTTCTCCAGCATCAGTCCTATCCCGCGTATCCCGGCGTAATTGCGGTTATATCTTGCGACGCACTCAAGCTCTCCCGCTTACGCGCTCTCTTGGCTTTTACCGTTCTATCGTTCTTAATTAGTTCGTAATTACATCAACTCTTTCACACTCACTCTCTTCTTTTACAATCTGTTTGTTTAACAAAAAGTAAATTGTATAATTAATATTAAATTAACAGAAATAGCAGTTTTCCAATGAGTCCTGCTATTATATACATCTTTTCAGTTTGTTGCATTAATCTGGTGGGGTGATCGAGAATGTGGTGTCTTTTCAGTCTTCTTACTTACTTAAACTGTTGTCTACTAGACTTAAGGCTAAATTATTTTCGTGGTTCTGGAGTCTGTCGATGTATTTTTTACTAGTTTTATTTATTTCATCTTTTATGGTTAGAATTTTAAGATCTTTGTGAATATTTGCATTAGATACGTAAAAAGGAGCATTGACAATGAGTCGCAAAGTTTTCGATTGGTAACGCTGAATTATCTCAATATTTGAGTTGCTAGCAGTTCCTCAGAGCTGTATGGCGTAGGTCCAAACAGGCTTCAGGATAGATTTGTAGAGGCGAATTTTGACTGACTTTATCAGCCAGGACGTTTTTAGTGTCTGCAGTCGAGATGCAAGCCGAGATACACAGGTACTTTGTGGAATTGGTGAGCCGTTAAGTGTAACATTTGGGCAGCTACCTGGTTTTAATGAAAAAGTTATTTGGACGGATTTAAGGGAGTTGATTCTAATTTTCCATCGAAGGAACCAGTCTTCAATTAGGCTTAGCTCACACTGCACGAGTTCGGAAGCTTCATTTCCAGATGTGCTGGTAGCCAAAATGGCTGTTTCATCAGCATATGTTGCAACAGTGCAGTTTTTTGTAACTGCCATGTCGGCCGTATATAGCGTGTAGAGAATAGGTCCCAGTACGCTTCCTTGTGGGACGCCTGCGCTGATGAAAAGTAGTGTTGACGTATCGTTTTTCTGCTGCAGGTAAAATCATCTTTAAGTCATGACTTGATTAATAAATAGTACGGAGTAGGTAGCCATTTCTTTTTCTTGTACAATAAACCATTGTGCCAGACTAGATCGAACGCTTGTCGAACATCAAGAAATGCAGCAGTGCAGTATTTTTTGTTTTCAAATGCAGAAACTATATCATTAATGACCCTGTGACATTGCTCAGGGGTCCCGTGTCCTCTCCTGAATCCGAATTGGTATTCAGGAATGATAGAAAGCTCGTCTAAAATTGGCAACATTCTCCTCAATAGTATTTTTTCAACACTTTCGAGAGTATCGTCAACAGACTAATGGGACGGTATGATGTCAATTCCGTTTATATTTTGTTTGGCTTGAGAATCATAATGATCTCTGCACATTTCCATTGACTTGGAAAGTGGTTTATTCTGAGAATCGTTAAATATATGAGTGAGAAACCGAACGCATGGGTGATGCCGTCTATTTTATCAGGGCCTGGTGCTTTTTTATTGTTTAAGCATTTGATTTCTGTCACAACTTCTAAATATTTAATGCTTTCAAAAGGCAAGCTCATTTGGCAGGGTGACTCAAGAAATTTTTCTACTTCAGTCTCTGTTATAGAATTATTTATATCGCTTGGCTGAAACACAGAATGCAGATGTTGTGCAAATGCTACCGCTTGTTCACTATTAGACCTACACCAATTTCCATTTCTTTTACAAATATTTATGTTTCTTTTAGCTGGTCTTTAGGTATTTAGTCGCACTCCAGAGGTTGTATTCTTTGTTGCAGGAATTAGGGTTTAAGTTTCTCAGATACGCAGCTATAGATTCATTGCGTTAGTTCGACAGCAGTTGTTTAAGCTCAGATGCAGCCTTGTTGTATAATCTCTTGTCAGCAGGGTAGTGAGTTTCTTGCCAGCGTTTTCGCAGATTCCTTTTATTTTTTGTCGAAGTTTGGTTGACAGCTACAATTGGTTTGGTTGTTGATGATTAAGAGCATGATTCGTGGTTCTGTAGCTCGCTTTGTGATTTGTATTTTTTAAGAGCTCCTCTCTCGTTTTTATCGAAGTGTCCAGCTGAGTATAAATAGCGTTTAAATGCGTTAATGTCTGTAGAGGCTGTAATGACTTTATAGGGCTTTTCTAACATATGGGCTATTGTGCTGTAAGTTGCTATTATTAGAGAATGGTCTGAGTTAAGGTTAAAGCTCTCCATTACTCGCATGTATGTTTGTGGGATTCCAGATTACTACGAAATCAATCAAATCTGGAATTTTTCGACTATCAGTTGGCCAGTATGTAGGCTTACCAGTTGACAAAGTTGTTATGTTATTGTTTCGTATGCATTTGTTTAACTCCGATCTCTTCGGGTTAGTCAATCTGGATCCCCACCATGGATGTTTTGTTTTTTGTTCCCAGTCCTTGGAAAGTTTTTAAAATCGAGTTCTGTCGTTGTGAATCTTGGTAGGAGATAAATCGCTGTTATTGATACATCTGCGTGCATACATTTCATCTCAATTGCAGCCTGCATAGCGTTTTACTGTACTGTACCTAGTACTGTCCATGATTTGAAATTTAAGGCCCTGCTTGACAATAATTGCAGCACCTTCATGAGCTCTATCTGACGGATGGTCAGCTCTTACTGTGTCGTATCCAATAACTCTAAAAAAAAAGAATTGCTAGTGAAGTGTGTTTCTGATATAAGCATGACGTCAATGGCATTCGTTTTTAAAAATAAACATATTTCATTTATATGATTGGAAAGCCCATTGGCATTCCATATTCCTAAGTTTAGATTTAAATGCATAACGTGTTTACAAGTAACATTATCATGTTAAGTAAATTATTGGTAAGTTGAGATTGTTTTTCTAGATGCTGTTCTATTCTTTCTAAAGACGTGTTGGAGGTGCTATTTCCTGCAGCAGCTTGAACGTATGATTGGTAATCTTTGGGTTGTTGGGTCAAATAATTATACGACGCAAATGATAGAAATGTAGCGAGGTTATTTTTATTGTTGTCATCTTTGGTGTTTTTCAGGTGGTTGTGTCCGCTTACAAATTTTTGATTGATTGACTTTACACCCTTTGTAACTACCAGCCTGATCATCTTTGCAGTTGGCACATTTTGCTGGTTGCTTTTTGTCTTTCGGACAAATGTTGCTGGGATGGTTAAGAGAGCATTTCACACATCTGTGATCTTTGGCGCAATATGACTTTGTGTGTCCAAATTCCAAATTCTATATTAACAACTGCGTTACCAATGTGTTTAACTTTGTATATACCAAAGTTCTTGTTGTTGGGCTCAATGTCTAAGTAGAACAAATTCAATGGTTATTTGGTTACACGACTTTTGATATTACTAATGTTTCTAACAGCGTGACCTTTCCACATCTTTTTTAATTAAGTCGATATCCGTTGAGAAGTGCAAATTCTTAATAACAACTCTGAATGCCCTCTCAAGTTTAAGCTGGTATGTGTTAAATTTGACACAATCTGTAGTAAGAGTTTTAAAAAGTTTCCTGTATTCTTCAATAGACTTTAACATAACTCTCACATGACCATCGCGATGTACTTTATAAAAGAAAAGCTCTTTTTAAATTTTAGTCTCGAGATAAGCTAACATTCTATTTATATTACTGACTTACTAAGGTGTCTTCAGTTATCATGTCCAGTACTTCGTTTTCGTCTTCTTTTCCGTTATTTGCGTGCTGTCGCTTAGGAGGGCGTATTGATTGGAGCTGGGGCTGAGTGCAAAGTCTAGAGCGATTTTTTTAGTAGTAGAATCGGAGAGACTTGGTTTTGTCTCTTGATTGTTTTTGGCTTCGGTTTTACTCTCTCCCAGCTCCAAACCGTTGTGTTGTCTTCGTCGTCGTTCATGATAACAATAACTCTTTTTTGATGCTTATCAGCAACCACAGATTTGTTTCGTTTTGTTTTGTTAATCGAGTAACTGTTAATAATAGCTTTAGCGCTAGCGCAGCTGTCGCGTACATTTTAGGCACGTCTTAACTCTGGGAGTGTTTGATCGCGAAGAATTCAAATTTGATTCTTACATATCGTCAATGTTCAAAGCTATTAATGTCATTGGCTTTATCAAGCGGTGGTCAAAAAAGTTTACTCTACTAAAACGTCTATCCTCCTAATCAAGTAGACTTCTTTTAATAAACCTTCCTTCTCTGTTAAACCGTAAAATTATGCATGAAATAGTATTTATCATTAATCTACTAAACGGTAAAATCGACTCATCAGTTCTTTAAAGTCGAATAAAATTATTAATATCGTTGCTCGAGCAACTATTTAATTAATGAACCATTTCGTGTTATACGTGCTGACTATAACAGGCTTTATTCTCTTATCTCTCTGGAGTCCTCAACCTAGGTACTCAAACAATCGATACTTTTTTCTTTATCTAACCACTATTCACTAATCTACCGCTGGTCTGATTAGGTTTTTCTGGGGTTTTCCCAATCCATGCAACAAATGTTGGACCACTATTTTTCTTGTTGAATTTCATAGAGCTTTAACGTTAAATTTAAACTTTTTTTCTTAATTTACTTTCAGAATAAAATATAGTTTTAAATTTTACTTTTAATTTTATTATCTTTATGGAATTTATTTTGGGCTAATTTTGAATTCATGTCAACTGATTATAGCTGAATATAAATAAATAAATAAATGTACGCAAAAATAGAAACTGAGCGCGTAAAATTCATAAAATACAACCAGGCGAAATTAAGATCCGAAAATAATATTCATCTTAAAGATGCAATAGGAAGAACGGATACAAGTTTGCATCAAGTGGGTAATGTGGTAGTGATTTCTTCAACATTTACTCGCAGTCCTTTTACATGAAATTCAAAGTGGAAGGAGACTGCATGTGAATTGCTTCCTGGACAAAACCTCATGATCGGCACGATATTATTGTCAGAGTGTTCCATCTCAAAATTAAGAAATTTATGAAACTTTTTATAAAAGACCAATATTTATTCCGTTGAATGGCAAAAACGCGAACTACCACATGTGCATATTTTAATTTGGTTACAAGATCAAATTTTATTAGACATTGAGGATAATGTTATTCGAGCAGAAGTTTCAGACCACAAAACAGATCCACTTCATCATGATGTGACAATAATTATGATACATGGACCATGCGGCATACGCAAAATCAGTTCGCCGTGCATTAAAGATAGGAGCTGGGGAAAACACACACCAACAGGCAATGATGGTTATCCATTATACCGCCGAAGATCACCAGAAATGGCGATTTTGTTATAAAAAACCAAAAAAAAAAAAACAATTGATAACCTTATAACCAAACACTATTAAGAGTTTTCAATGCTCATATCAATGTAAGTCGGTAAAGTCCATTAAATACATATGCAAGTACGTTAATAAAGGGAGTGATCAAGCTTCATTTGGACATGAAAATAAAAGGAATGAATTTGATTTATATGAGAGTGGACGTTATATAAAGAGCTCAGAAGCAGTATGGAGAATTTTGGCTTTTTCAATCCATGAGGAATTTCCTACAGTAATGCATTGGCGGTACATTTGGAAAATGGCCTAATGGACAATTTACTGGATAATGAGATGTACGGGACACTATTTTGTGCACGAAGCTGCCATACGCAGCCTGTGTTCATCAATAAACTTTTAAAAACTTCTCTGGACTTCCACAAATAATAAATAATCTCGAGTTTTATCAAGACTTCCGAACAGCAATGAATTTTATTTATTTATTTTTTATTTATTTATTTATTATCTGCTTTAAGCAGCTGACATGGAATAAAAATTAATGCAAAATTAAATATTATTTATAAAATTTAAAGTAAAATATAAAAAAATTATAAGTAAATCTGAAAGTAAATTAAGGTAAAAATATTAAAAAGTTAACATTAAAGCTCTGGGAAATTCAAGTAGCAAATAAGTGGCCCAACATTTGTTACGTGGATTGGGAAAAAGCAATCAGACCAGCGGTAGATTAGTGATAACGATTGGCTAAAGAAAATAGGATCGATTGTTTTAGTACAGAAGTTTAGGTCTCCAGAAAAACAAGAGAATAAAGCCTGTTATAGTCAGAACATATGGTTCATAAATTATATAGTTGCTTGAGCAACGATCTTGGCAAAGGGGTGAAAAGTTACGGGTAGATCTAATTGGAAAGTTTAATTTTATTCGACTTAGAAGAACTGATGAGTTGATTTCACCATTAAGAAGATTAGTGATTAATGCTACTCCATGCATAATTCTACGGTTTAACAGGGAAGGAAGGTTTACTAAGAAGAGTCTTCTTGAATATCGGGGTAGGTCTACTCCAGGAACCTAGTTAAAACATCTAAGCGCAAACAGAAGAAATTTCCTCTGCACAGATTCAATTCTATCTCGGTGAGTCCCGTATTGCGGGGAACACACACAAGATCCATACTTCAGGATGGGACGTACAAGAAATGTATATAGCTTTTTAGTTGTGTAGGGATCATCAAACTCTTTTGACCACCGCTTGATGAAGCCAAGAACATTTATGGCCTTACTGACCATCGAAGATATGTGAGAATCAAATTTTAATTTGCTATCAAGAGTAATGCCTAAATCTTTAATTTCAAAAACGCGGACAAGTGGTGAAGCATCAAGCAAGTAGTGAGCAGTATGAGGGGTACCTCGACAAAAGGACACGACTTTACATTTTGAACAATTTAAATTTAGTAAGTTTTAACTGCACCAGGCCGACAGTGCACCCAAGTCCGATTTTAGTAAGTTACATGGAGAATCATCATTATAGGTGAAACATAGTCTAGCTCTAGGGATAGCGGCAAAAGCGATACGCAAGCAGGTATACAAAGAAAAGGGACACAAGAAGAGAAACAAACAAGCTATGCGCACACATACAGTATGGCTCATGTCTCTGCGAAACCAGCAAGCAGACTGACGCGATGCTCGAGGCTCACGACTTAAGTAAAACTAGCCTGCGATATTTCTCTCTGAGAGCGTGGTAGCTGCTAAACGACTTCCCAACTCTATATCAGAATTTTTGCATTTGAACGCTCTATTATATGAATTCTTGTTGGTTAAGGTCACTGAGCAGCGTACACTCAGTTATAACTTGGACATATATGCAATTTGACGCTTGAACATTAAAAGGATAGGAATTTTTGATTGGAATTTGCTTTTGTATTATAAAAGTAAACCGAGGATGGCAAGCAAGAAAATTTACGTTTTGAGTTAACAAATTTATAAAACTGTTCACGGGAAAAACTTAATCTGCAACGATTGAGATAATTGTCATAACAAAAAGTGTTTACAGAAATAAAATTACACTTTGCTATTATATATGAGGATAAATCTGTAGTATTTCCAATTTTTTTAAATTTTTTATTTGATCTGGTTTTCAGTTTTTTAATTAAGATAGTTCCCTCGTAAACCAAGGTGGTTTATATTCATTTGAAGGACAAGTGAGGGATACACAGATATCCAAATGCGAATTGAAAGTCCTGTAAAAAATGGCAATGGCAGTTACTATATCACTACAAGAATATAGGTGAGACCAATTAGAACGCTGAAGGAGATCGTTCAATTTAGTAAAGTTAGTTTTAAGAAAACATCAGGTATTTAAAAAATTATTAGATGCTAGACTGGGGATAAGAATTTCAAAGGAAAGTTCTAGGGTTGGACGGTAGGTATCTTCAGGAAGCACTGAGGGGGTAATCTACTAAAACTTCTACAACCAGTCAGAAACAAATATCAAATCTTACATTTTATTACTACAGTAATGCACCCTGTTAGCTTGTGAAAGGCAAAACTCCTGAAGGCCATCAATAAAATTATCGGAAGTAGCTGATAATTGTGCCGAAGATGTGTCATTCACAGACCATACAACATATGGCAAATTAAAATTACACACCATATGTATAGATAGATAAAAAAACCAACACAATACATAAAAAAGCAAAAAGAAACGTTTCAGGCGGACGCAACCGACTTGGGTATACTCGATATCTCGTGGCATCCAAAACTCTGCTGCAGATCTTTAAGGGATGTCAAGTGGTGGTGACAAAAAGGAAAAGAAAGAGGAGTCTAAGTCTGAAGATGACGATATGGGCTCCGCTCTCTTTGAATAGAAGCCATCAGTTCATCCAAACCAAATTTGATGACTCCAGCTCAAAATTAGTAAAAAAAAAAGTAAAAAAGGGGCTAGTGCGAAATGGGTGGCCGTAGCATCCAAATTTTTGATGCAGATTTTTGTGGGATATCAATTGGTATCTTAAAACCAAATTTGATGACTCTGACTCTAAAAGTGGGGTAAGGAGGGCTAGGGGTGGTATGGCAATTTCGTTGGGATTTCTTATCACCTATCTTGGCACCAAATTTGGTGGCCCTAGATCAAAAAAAAGAAGGTAGATGTGTTTCTGATTTCAAAATGCGGAAGAGTTAGGGAATGGGGCCCTGATACCAAAACTTTGATGGCGATCTTTGGGGGTCGTTAACAATTATCTCTCTACCAAAATTTGGTGACTCTAGCCAAAAACTATACAATTCTCTCGACATGACAATTCGCTCTTTAGTGATACTCGTTTGAAAAATATATGCGGGCAAGATTTTGTGCGAAACAAAAATTGACTTTGCAAACGCACCAAGCTAAAACGGAACGACAACACAAAGAAATGTTTGGTTTCGTTGTGCAGCAGAGCGCCTGGTGGCGAATCAATGATCGATAGCTGGGGTCTATCATAGTTGAGCTTTGTGTTGTGACCACAAAGTGTGCGATGCGTAGGGCCCAACACTTCATTTCTCTTGTTGTTGTCACAAAATTTTATAAAATTGTGAAGCTGGCAATTTTTGACTTTTGCTGGAATATACCTGCTGGGTGGTACCGACTTAAACCAACTTTGTGCAATTTTATAGCTAAAAGTGAAAAACTTCATTGACAATTATTGAATATTGGTAAAAATTATATTTTTTTTATAGAGCAGAGTGTGCGTCTCAGCAACGACAAGCCAGCACCGAGTTTGTTTGTTTCAGCTGCGCTTTGCGTTCAGCGGCCCTTCGATTAAAGCAGAGGCGGCGGGTCAGCGGAAAGCATGAGCGGTAAAAAAATTTTGTATACATGTTTGTTTAATTTCTTGCTGGGTCGAGATTTTTGATATTTTTCTATTACTCTGCCCTGCATTGAAGGCCTTAAAACATAAACATACGTAGGTATGCGACAAGCCAGCAACAGGCGCACAGCTTAAAACCAAACATCTATCAAACTTGGACATTGGCTCAGGCTAGGTCTACCGACACATTATTGTATTTTGCTTTAGTTTATTACGAGTTTTCGGCAACTGACTTTTACAAAGAAATGAACTACTGAATACACTTTCGCAATTCGAGTACATCTTTGCATAATTGTATGGCAAGGATTGTTAGAAACTGTAATAGAGCAAAAATTAGGAAAAGTATGTATCATCAGCAGCACCAAAACTGATATTTGCCTGACTTGGAAGAAAAATTGTGTGTTTTATAATTTACTAGCGGCCCGGTACGTGCTTCGCTACGTATAAAGTGATATGCATGTTCTTCAGTGCTTAAATGGCGCGTTCTCTCAACCAATCATGATTTCTGTAATTCGGAAAAACACATTCAATCAACTCATCTATCGATTGCGCAATGTATGTATGTATCTGTTTAACGAATAATTCAAACTTATTGTAATGCTCGCGGATATACAATGTTTTTGGTTTTTCCATTTGGGGCATAAACAAATAAATAAATCGTCGTATGAGCGATGTGTTTCAGATATTCTATTCATACTCTCGTTGCGGCGACGAATAATTATGTCACGTGATGCCACTGGATCACCAACAATTAATATTGCTACATCATCAATTGTAGGCGCATTGAAACGTCGTTGGTGTTCTCCAGCTGGAGTTTTATCAGCATGAATTGCGATAAAGTGATCATCTGAACGCAATCGTGGATCATCCTTAGCTTGTTTGAACGTATTTACTTATTGGTTGTTAGCATGAAACATAACTTGCAATTCGGCAACAATCAGTTGATTTGTATCGGAGTTGTAATGCTGACGTTGTTGCACTTGTTCGTTATCATCCGCTTGTCCCATAAAGTAAATTTGCAAAAATTTATGCTCTGCATCTGGGATTGGTAACATTGATCCCATGTGATGATATATCTGGCCTTGCACTCGAAACGTTGCCATAAAGTTGTGTCGAACTACTTTACTCGCACCGAAGGATGTCATTTGGGAACACGAATTGTATTTCCGTATTTTGCTCAAGAAATGTTTCGAATTCGCCGTCGTTCCTATGAAGTCCCATAACATCATTTATTAGTATTTCATGAATTTGAGTGCTATAGATTACATTTGGTTTACCTGAAACTAATGACAATAAAGGCTCTGGCACTTGATTTAGTTCGGGCAATACAACTTTACCACCCGCACAGCACATTCCAGAGCATCGACTCTGGTTTTTTTTTAGACAGAAACATTACAGACACCGAGACAAACATATCCTGAAAATTTGGAGTCAATCGGTTGTTTAGTTTTCGAGTCTATAAAGCATACACAAATAAACAGAATTTGATTTTTATATATAAGATATTAATAAGGGAAGAAGAGTTGTGTGTATACAAGTGTTTGCAGAAGCCTGTTTTTTTTTTTGCTTGCCTGCCTTACGTATTTTGTGACCTTTTGATACCTGTCCCACCCCACAAAACACTTGCACTAGCATCTGATATGCACCTTGCTAACCAAAGTATATTGAGCTAAATGTGAAAAGGCGAATCAATTTTATAATATTGATCAGGAAATAGAATTAAAATGTGTATACAGTAGATGCCGGTCGGTTATAACGATGATATATTGCCGGTCCCTTGAGTATCGTTATAGCCGGCATCTACTGTGTATATATTTCATTAGTATGAAACTATTATATCAGTTATTATTGTCCTCATTCATAATGATCGAAGCAGGTCAATGAATGACAAGGCAATTGCTACGCATACAATTAAATATGCACATGTATGCACAAAGTGACACACACACAATCTTATGCGGGCTAGCCGTAACGAAAATCATTTTAAAGCCCAAGTCCACCAAAACTGCAAACATAACAAACGCACATTTATATGTAAGCAATGAAGCATAAAAAAAAAATTCGGTCGCGCAGGAAACTCACAAGCTACTGTAGGCTACAGAAACGGACCGGCTGTGCTGTTAAAAGCTAAATGTAACAAGCATAAGCACAGACAGTCTAATATATAGACCAATTGGCAGTAAAAGCTCTTCTCCGGGTGCCGGTGGTAGACCACATGTATGCTTCGCACAAGTGTGAGCAGGCGCGAGAGCAGATTTTTGATTCACTATCCCTTGCGCTCAACGTTCGAGCCAAATGTTGACCAACAACCAACAACTGTAAAAAAATTTTGTATTTAGGTGTATAAGCGTTTGTTTCATTGCTTTCCGGGCTGGCTTGCTTGTCGAGGTTTTTGATATTTTTGATATTTTCCCTTTTTCTGTCTCGGCGTGTGTCATTTAACTTAAAACATGTAAGAGTATTTATGACCATCAACTGAAAACTGAAATTTGGCTGTGTGGGTTCATGTATGCATATGCTGCGCTTTTAAATGTGTGCTTGGCAATTGTATATCATTTCTGAAACAGTCTCATCTATTACGATTTGACAATTAATGAACAAGTTAAAGAAATTCATAACAATTGCATTTAAATTAACGAAAAACTGGAACTTTAAAAAACAAAATATTCTTAACAAACATCAATAGTATATTTTGTTTTCAAGTACATATTATATATTTTAGAGTAGTATTAGGTATTTTTGAACAGTTCAAAAATATGTAAAACATTAATTAAATACTTATAATAATTTAAATTCATAAATGAATTTATTTAACTTGTTCATAATTTGACAACCATAATGTTGCGACTTTTTAGAAAATAATACACAATTGCCACGCACACATTTAAAAGTGCGACATATGCATACTTGAACCCATACAGCCAAATTTATGTTTTCAGTCAATGGTCATAAATACTCTTTAACGTTTTCAGCAAAAGTACACCGAATATCCGTCGCATATAATCGAGAATGAAAAAACTCAAGAGCGATTTGTCAAGTCTAGAGAAGTGTATGGTCTTTGCTCTAGCTCAAACACTATGGAAGATAAATACATTGCCGATTTTAGCGAGGCGGTTAGGGCAGTATGTAAAGCGTGCCATCCAAAGTTTTGATGCAGCTTTTAGGGGTCGTCATCACCTATCTTGGCATCAAATTTGGTGGCTCGAGCACAAAAACTGTGGAAGATATCGGCATTTCTGATTTTATAACTGAGGGGGGCTGGAGGCGGAACGATAGGGCGTGGCTCCAAAACATTGATGCAGATCTGAGGGGTTCGTTAACAGTTATCTTTCTACCAAACTTGGTGACTCCAGCTAAAAAAATATTAAAGATACACGTATTCCCGAACGAAGGGTTTAGGCGGCTAGGGCAGTTTGGATTTTTCAAGGTTTTTATTCAATTTATTGAGGGTCGTCATCACCTAGCTCAAAAACTATAGAAGATATAGTCGTTTCTGTTTATAAAGTGCGGGGGGGCCTGGGTGAGCAGGGCTCCAAGATACCTTCGGTATCGAGTATAAAAGTGAAAAGCTGTTCGGAAGATTCGCTTAAAATCGAGAACGGCTTGACCGATTTGGCTTATTTAGGTCTTGAACTATTTGTGGAAGTCCATAAAAAAGGCAGCGAATTGAGGTAAGTGTCAAGAAGTAAAACAATACATCGCAGTAAGCAATTCAAAACATATATCGAGAAATCAAAGTGAAGTAAGTAATTCTAACATTCAGTTAAGCCAGTTAATTGTGTGGAACTAATATAAATTTCAAAAATTCAATAGTAATATTTGAATCCGTGTGTAAAAAGTCGGTGCAAAAATAAATTTCGAAATTGTCGAAAGCAGATTAATTTTAAGCGAGGATCAGATAGCGAAATGATATAGCTTTAGCGTCGGCTTCATCAGGAATAGCAGCGACTTTGCTAGAAAGCGGATGCACTGCACATTCTGCCTTGAAATTACCATAAAACATGCAACATCAACGGCACACTAATTTGCAACATTGCCAAAAATAGCGCAATGGCCAAGATCCTAAAGTTATGCAAATTGATTGTGATGAATGCACCATGGCCAACAAAAGGTCATTAAAGGTACTTGACAGAACATTGACAGATCTTCGTGACAACCAAGATAATTTTGGTGGGTCCATGATTCTGCTTTCAGATGATTTCCATCAGACTCTGCCAGTTATTCTCCGACCAACTGTTGCTGATTAACTAAACGCTTGCCTTAAATCGTCAAATTTTCGGCGGTACGTAAAGACAATCCAATTAACAACTTACATGCGAGTATTTTTCTATGGCATAGTAAATTAAAGTGTCAAGATTGGATACGACAACTAAGGTGCTGGCAAATCGATAAGCGTGATAACTCTAAATAGATAAATCCAGCTATTTTGCACGCCCGTACAGCTAAAACTACTAAGTATTAGTACAAGATAGCTACTGACCCCCAAAAAACTGCATCAAAAATTTTAGTGCCACGCCTACCCATTCCGCTTCCAGCCCCCCGCAGTTTAAAACAAAAAATGCCTACATCTTGTACAGTTTTTGAGCTTGAGCCACCAAATTTGGTGCCAAGATAGGTGATAAAGAACCCCAAAAAAATATGGATGCCGCCCCCCACCCATAGTCACAAAATTTGGTAGCAGGATAGCAATTGACATCATACGTAGATCTGCAGCAAAAGTTTGGATGCCGCGCCCCCCTCCCATACCACCCCTAGCTACCCTTCCCGCATATTTTACTAACTTTGAGCTAGAGTCAGCAAATTTAGTGAGAGGATAGTAATTGACATCATACACAGATCTGCAGCAAAACTTTGGATGCCACGCCCCCATACCACCCAAAGCCCCCTTTCCATACCTTTAACTAACTTTGAGCTAGAGTCACTAAATTTGGAAGAAAGATTGCTTTTTAGCATCCCCATCTGCATCAGACAACTTTTGTGGAAGCGTACACCTCTGCCGTATCCGCACCCCATTGCAATCAGGTCTCTTTTTATCTGTTTTATTTACTGGTTTTGAGTATTCCGAAGTCGGTTGCGTCCGACTGCAACGTTTCTACTTGTTCGTTTATTGAGCGCCCGGCGCTTTTTTCACAATACTGAATTTTTCTATCATTATTGTTTAAACCTTATTTTAAAAATTTGTATGTGAATGTTTTTAAAAACCGTATTTTGGAAAGGGAGCTGGAGCGTTATGGGTGAGCGTGGCATCCCAATTTTTGTTAAAAGGTGAGTTTGTCGATTTTGAGTCATAGAATTTATCGATTTGAAAAATTGCTTTCATAGAGACGGACAGACAGAACCATGACGGAAATTGCACAAACCCAATATACTTTTTAACTTCGATATCGAGTATAAAAAGTAACATTCTGTTTATAAACACCGGGGATATCGAAGATTGAAACTTAGTCAAGCATGCAGTAGCTCAGTAATGAAGGCACGCTCTGTACACGTGTGCACCGACACCGAACAAACAATGGCTAAATGCGTTAATTTTGGGATTTAGAGCAGAGCTTTCTCGACTAGAGCCTTTATAATATGAACACAACTATTTTCAACACTCTTAAGGCTTTGCCTTGGTACCTTGATACATCTGGTCGACAAAAACACTTTGTTTTTAATGTGAATATCTCACACCCGCCCCAGCTAAACATTGTTAACTACATTCTTACCTTATCCGCCGCTTCATTAAAAATCGGTGCTAATAAATTACTAAAACGGCACCACTCCGCATAAAAATTAAGGAAAACCATTTCGTTAGACGCTAAAACAAAAGAAAAGAAAAAAGGCAAGTTAATAAAAAATATAAATATATGCGGTCATACCAAACAAATTGGCGAATCGATCGCTTGAAATAAAATTAGACATATGTACATATGTCGCATATTTCTGCGTACACCCCTTAAAATTTTCAAAATCAAACTTTAAACAGAAATTGTTCAGTCCATTATGCATATATTTAACCAATTCTTTTTTTAAACGTAACTTTAGTTTATTGTCTTCAATGACGTACATATATTTGCTAGAAATATTCAACAATGTTTTATATTTAATTATTTATTTTAAACTTAACACAACGAAAAAATGTACACGCAAAAGTCTGCGTACAGTGTACTTATACTTAGAAGAAAACCCTTTTTAATAGCTAGTAGGGTATCCTTTTCTTTGCAAAAACTCTGCAAGGCGTCTCGGCATGGAATCAACGAGTTTATGTTTCTCCTCTGCAGTAATTTTTCCCCATTCCTCCACAATAACATCCTTGAGCATTCTATTTGGTGCTGTTGAGTGTTTTCGGATTTTTCTCTCAAGAAGATCCCACAAATGCTCAATAGGGTTCAGATCAGGACTCTGGGGAGGTGTTCGCAGCTGATATTTAACATTATACAGCAGCCAAAGCTTTGTATTCTGTGCCGTGTGCTTTGGGTCGTTGTCCTGCTGAAACCAATATTCATGTTGCAGACCCAATTTTTCAGCACTTTGTTTCAAATTGTTTTTTAAAATGTTATTATAGGCTACTTGATCCATGATTGATTCGATAAATGTTAATTTTCCCACACCGCTTCCAGCCATACACCCCCACACCATTATTCCGCCTTCTCCATGTTTAACCGTGCCAACTAAGTTTTATTTTTTGAATGCTTCTCCGCTTTTCCTCCATACCAAAACTTTTCCCTTGATTCCGAATATGCAGAGCGTAAAGCTCGCCAAAAAATATAACTTTATTCCAGAAGTCCGGGGGCTTGCAAATGTACTCATTGGCAAAATCTAAGCGCTTTTGTCTATTGACTTCTGATATCAGAGGTTTTTTGCTTGCGACTCTACTGTGGTAGTCAGCCTTTTTTATGACACGGCGTACAGTATCATCTGAAACTGTTTTGGAAAAACTATTCTCGATCTGCAGTTGTGCCTGATGAGCTGTCATCCTGGGGTTAAGCTGAATAGACTTAATAATAGTCTTCTGCTCGCGGATTGTTAGCAAAGGCGGACGGCCAGATTGAGCCTTAGACAATATACTGCCAGTCGAGTTGTAATTGTTAATAACTTTTTGGATAGAGGAGTGGGCTCTACCAATCAGACCACCAATTTGTCTGTAAGATTTCCCTTCCTCAACAGACATTTCTGTGCCTTTTTGTTCCATGTTGCAATTCTCCGGAAAGTGATGTAAAATATTAATTTCAACTGCGTAATGTGATATGCTATGATAAGATAATTTAAGAAGATCGACGCCGAAAAAGCTAACGGTAATCGCATATTCTTGCATTCCACACAGCTGTAAATAGCTGTACGCAGTACATTGTTGAATATTCCTAGCATATATACGTCATTGAAGACAATAAACTAAAGTTACGTTTAAAAAAAGAATTGGTTAAACATATGCATAATGGACTGAACAATTTCTGTTTAAAGTTTGGTTTTGAAAATTTTTAGGGGTGTACTCAGAGATATGCGAGTGAGTGTATATATTCTTTATATTATTACAGCTTATGTTAGTAGATATGGAAATGCTGTAGTTTTTTAGATACGATTTTATTCTTTCACTAAAAAAAAAGTTTGTTCGTGCTCGTGCGTTTTAAGGCCCTGCTTCGTGTTTGTGTTGGGCGGTGTCAGACTTATTGAAGGTTAAGGGATGCCAAGCCACAATTTAATCCGATGTCCGCAATCTGGTTAAGATTTTTAGTACAAGTTAAGTTCCGAAATCATCTTTAAAAAAAATTGCATTGATGATTTGGCTAAGTCATCAAGCCAAATAGTTTATAACATACAGTAATAAAAATCCAAAAATTTTTATACTCGATACCGAAGGTAAAGACTATATTAGGTTTGTGAAATGTCCGTAAACCTAAAAATTTAGTAGAAAGGTGACATCCCATGAAGCTGGCACAGCACCTTATAGTAGAAATGCATTTGAATTTGCATTTTTAATGCAATGTTGCAGAAAATTCTTTGGCCATTGGAATATTTGGTGATGTGTGCAGTTTGGGGAGAAGCTTCATAGTCGTTCCTTGGATGCGATCTATTATGCAATGCAGCCCGGACTCTGCTAGTACGCAAGCGATGGGGGTGATGGGAAAAGCGTGGATTGCTCAACAGATGGCTCCATGGTATGGAGCGTTTAATATTTTTAGGTGAGACTTGGCACACCAACCAAAGTATGAGAGGCCGTTATCAATATTAGAGAGATTTACACCCCGGGTGATATTTATGAGTTAGTTAATGTGTATGCTAGTGTACATACAATGTTCTTTAAATTAAAGTTTGGAGTCGAACGTTATGCCTAGTATAGTGTTCAGAATGTTTATGCATTTGTTTTTGTAAGTTAAATCTGGAATTGCACATTGGTGCATTTTTCTATGGAGATTGCGGCACCCGAGAAGGCTATCCTCGTATCCAGTCCGTGTAATATATCACTAAATTTATCTTTTACGACGTTTACTTTTTTGATTTTAAGTAATATACATTATGGCGTCATCGGCGTAAGCTGTAGAAAGTTTGTGTTTGATAGAGTTTTGTTAACTCGCGCTTTGAAAAAGCAATTCGTCATAGAGCCTTTATAAGATTATAAAGCCTTGGATTAATGCGGCAGAGTTCGAGTCGGCTTAGCAATGTATGCAACCCCACGTTATCGGAAGCTTTTTCAAACTCAGTCGCCATAATGATTTGATGATGATATGATTTTTTACATCAGTCTTTTGGCAATGATTTTTTTCTACAATCTCGCCTAGGCAGGATAAAAAGGAGATCGGTCGATAGCTGTTAACTTCGTGGGGAATGTTGTTAGGTTTGGCTAGTCTAAATATTTGGTGAAGGCAGATAGTTGGTTTGGGAGGTATGGATTGGACTGATAAATAATTTTTTGTTGTACGTTTTCTGCTGTAAAATTCGCACTAGCTAATACCTTGCCCATGCTTTGCCAAATTCTTTAGCAATGCGAAAAGAGCAGTGATTGTCTCCAGGTCTGTTGTTATACATTTAAGAGGGGAGGGAGGGCCTCCGGCCAGAATATCAGTCCAAACTTCATATTTTATCAGGTTAGTATTTGTTGGACCGAAATAGGGATTGCTTCTTTTCTCTTAGCTGCTGGAGTTTAATTTTCCAACATGGTATTTTGGCTTAGTGAGGGATTCTTTTGGTTTGCGGAATAGTTCTACTACTTGGTGGTTTATGCATCCGACGAGTTGTAATCAGAGTTTTGTGTTATTTACAAATAGTTCCCAAGTGTTTACTACCGTACACGTTGTCGACAATGGACCAGTAACACCCATAAGCATTTTGGGGGGATATTATTGTGATGTCAACGTGTGTGAATGGGTGGGTAGAAAGGTAGGTGGGAGAGCGTCGTTAAGGACTAGTCAATTGAGGGTTTTCAGTTGCGAATCTCCAAAATTGAAGTCGCTTAGCAAAAACAGTTTGCCATGAATTTGCCTAAGCGTGTTTGTGATTTGAGTGGTTGTGAAGTTTTGACAGGGTGGGATGTATGTATTTATACTGTTGAGAGAACGTTAGGGTTTATTGTGTTGCGGGTATGTAGGATATATTGTTTGATAAACACACCAGTAACCTTAGTGGCTGATGTGTTGTGGGGAAGGTTGTTAAAGTAATCTGTGCAGCTTTTTGGGCCGTTATTGTTATTGAAGTTAAATGGCAAGAGAGTTTCTTCCAAACATAAGTATCTTTTTATAGCCTGAACCCCGAAAATGGGTAACAAGGGTATAATGGTTTTGTACAAAAGTATGTAACAGGCAGAAGGAAGCATCTCCGACCCTTTAAAGTATATATATTCTTGATCAGCACCAACAGCCAAGTCGATATAGCCATGTCCGTCTGTTTGAACGCGTAGACCTCAGAGACTACAAGAGAGACTTCAGATTTTGAATATAAGTTCTCCTATTCCATGAGCAGAACAAGTTTGTTTCAAATTATCGATAACTATTCTGGTTTCGATATACACATGAAATCGATAACTAAAAAATCTAATTTGGAAAATTTAAATATGGGGGTTGAAATAATGGGTAACGATAGAAGTTTTCTCAAAGAAACACCGGAAATATCGTAAAGTTAAGTCAGTTGTTAGCTTTGTTTAAATTGAACATTATCTGAAGCATACTTTTAAGGCTCAGGGAGTAACATATTTATTGCAACTGGGTTCAGGGTATCTTTTGGTCGGGCTCTCCCGACTAGAGCCTTCTTACTTGTTATAGTTGGTTTAATTCGTTGTTGTTTTTGTTATTATTTATGTTCCATTGTATGATTCTAATGGGCTACAGCAATGAGAATGTTAAACATATAGAGGTTCCAAACAGGCATATTCCAACCAACCTAACATTTCTGGAACCTGGTTATTTTTCTCTCTCGCGGGACTGCCGTATGTTGCTTCGTAAATTGTGGGCGAATTCGATGTCATTCGGCTTGCTGGTTTCGCTACGACATGAGCTGCCGTAGCACAGCCAGCCCAGCCGTGCTGTGTGTGTGAGCGCGATCGCTGCCAATTTTAGAAACTACTGCGCGCAGCGATCGCGCTCATACACACAGTACGGCTGGGCTGGCTGTGCTACGGCAGCTCATGTCGTAGCGAAACCAGCAAGCCGAATGACATCGAATTCGCCCACAATTTACGAAGCAACATACGGCAGTCCCGCGAGAGAGAAAAATAACCAGGTTCCAGAAATGTTAGGTTGGTTGGAATATGCCTGTTTGGAACCTCTATATGTTTAACATTCTCATTGCTACAGTTTGGTTTACAGTTTTGTTTGCAAGAGGGTTTGGAGTAATGAGAATATATAGTTTGTTAGTTAGGTATCATTGATGAGTCTGAGTCCATAATGTTTTCAAGTGCGCATGATACACTTGGGCTGTTAACTTTGAGTTGTTTGTTTTGATTGCGTGTAGGTTTGGTTCTTGCGCAGCTTATCTGACAGCACGAGCTTTTGCGAGAGATTTATCCATTGTTATACTCGATACCGTAGGTAAAGAGTATATAAGGTTTGTGCAATGTCCGTTTTGGTGTCTGTCCGTCTGTGTGTCTGTATGTGCGCCACTTTGTTTCACACCCTTTAAGCTAGAGACTTGAAACTTTGCAAATGTCTTTTATCTATTGCCGTGTAAGATAAAGTGTCAAGATTGGAATTCTACGATGACTAGAGGGCTGGCAAATCGATAAATTCGAGAACTCAAAATCGATAAATCCTCCTGTTTCGCAAGCCTTACATCTAAAACTACCAAATTTGACAAGATTGCTACTGAAAACCCCCAAAAAACGGCATAATAAATTTTATAGCCACGCCCACCCATTCCGCCCCTTGCCCCACGTAGTTGTAAACCAAAAATGTCTTTATCTCCTACAGTTTTTGAGCTAGAGCCACCAAATTTGGTGCCAAAATTGGTGTTAAAGAAACCCGAAAAATTTAAATACCGCCCGCCACCCATACCGCCCCTAGCTCCCTTTCTCCATATATTACTTACTTTGAATTCGTTTTTCTGAATTCGTTTTTTTTGTCGCGGGTGGCGAAATAAGAGCAGCGTCAATCGCAAAATAATTCGAAGAGATTGCTGTTTTATTAGGTTGCTGTGCTTTTTATATGATTCGTGCTTCTCGCATGCTGTATTTTTTTTATATTTTAATTTTAAGGAAATCTATTGATGCTGATATAAATATCGCTCAAACCATCGTTGAACAAACAGCTGACTCAAGCTAATACTTGCATTGTATTTATTTTATTATATAAAATATTTTGATTTGACTCTACAAGGTCAACAAGTAGATGCTCCTCAGACACCGAAAAGCTTATCCCACGATACCGTTTATGGTTTTAAGCCGGGTTGACTAATATAATGTGTTACGCTTTTCAATTCAAGTTTTTAGTTACAATAGAAGAATTTGGCAGTCACAAAACAAAACAATATTATATAACTTCTTTTTTTTATGAAAGCAGACATATGATTATTTATGTTTTATGAACATTGGAATAATCTTCCTTATATTATAATGCAATTTTTATACGCAAAGAGAAATTTCGTAATATGTAATGTGTTTTCTATTAAACCAAATGGCAGAGTTTTGGAAATTAATTCGTTTGTAATTTTCGGTTAACAATTGTATAATCAAAATTTTTTAGATTATAATTCAGAAGTTGATTTATTTTTCTACAGCAAATGATGAGTATATTCTGAATGCATTGATTTTGATGTAGTAAGCGTATGAAACTCAAGTCATCAAGATTATCGAGCCTCGCATTATCGAGCCACTAATTATTATGAGTGACACGTCAGGCACACACATGCTATACGCACATTACTTACACGCTAAATTCGGATAATTAACACAAATAGAACACGTTTATATGTTTTGGGCGCGTATTAGAGCACGGCTGATACATTAAGCAAGTTCAATGAAATGCAGCTTTTGTTTTATACTTTTTTCCTTGTCTAAGGCTCAAAGCGTAAAATCCTTTTATTCTTCCTTTGCTGGCCTTACCTAACGTCATTTCAATATTTTCACTGGTGATGGGCAATGCCCCAGGTGCGGCAGACGATGTAACTGTTGGCACGTTAACTACGTGAAACACCTGCAACAAATCAAGAAAACAAGGATAATACGTGCTCAAGTTTAGAAGGGCGCACTTTTTGGGTGGGTGGGAATAGAACACGTCGACTTACCGCAATAATGGCTAAGCACGAACTTAGCAATGTTTTTGTTGATTTGAACATGATTGTGTGTGTAAGAGGCACGGACAGTATTTGTAAGCTACAGCAATCTCAAAAATTTGATTTTATTACACTTCCACTTAAGATGAAATAAAAACTCAGTCGAAGTATCGACATTTATAGCACTTAAAGCAACTTTGATGATTTGCGCATAAACAGTGCTGGGCAATATCCAAGTATTAGAGTTAGGTTGCTCATGAGTGAGTGAGCAAACATGAGCTGCTCACCTACTGAACAGGTGATCAATGCTCATATGTGTCAAGTTAGCAACGGTTCGCCAGCAACGCTTTTCGGAACTTAATTCATGAGTCGGAACCACGATTGAACATGACAGTATTCGAAGTTTTTTCAGCAACACCAAATAATTATTAATGCAGAATTGTTAAAGCTGTCTTCAAACGGTCGGTTTTTGATGTGTTAACATCTTAAGCGCGGGTATCTGTCAGTTGAATACATGCAAACAAATGTAGCTGCCGTGCTGGAATGTGCTCGACCTACGAACAAATTTAGAGTGCTGTGCTGGACCGACTGAAAAATTCCATATACATACATATTCATCTGAGTATGATTTTATTGGTGTAGCGGCAGAGAATAACTTTAAAATACGAAGTCTTGCTAACGAACATAACACGATGTGTTATGCTTGCTTTGCTATGTCGCTACGTTTTGTTTTTGTTTTTTCGTTGTTGCTTTGATTCGTTGTTGCTTTGACTCGTTTTTGCTTTGGTTCGTTGTTGCTTTGACTCGTTGTTGCTTTGTGAAGTATCGTTTTAGCGGGGCGACAGAATGGTGGCGTTGTCGCCGAGTGGATTCGGTAGCATGCACAAAGAATAAGTGTGCGGCACAGGACAGTTGCATTTTAAACTTCTGTTCGAAACTCGCTGCGCTAAAGCAAAAGAATAAAAACGCAAAATAACCCCTTACTAGGGGTGTTGGTCTTATAAAAATATCAATATCTATAATATTTCGATACTAAAAATATATTATTGATGTGTTAACATCTATAGGCACGGGTATCTATTTCTGCCAGTTGAATACATGCAAACGAATGCAGCGTGCCGTGCTGCGCTGATCTCGACCTACGAACAAATTTAGAGTGCTGTCGTGGACCGACTGAAAAATTTCATATACATAATCATCTGAGTATGATTGTATTGCTGTAGTGGCAGAAAATAACTGTAAAATACAAATTTTTGAGTTTTGCCACCATCTGTTTGATACAGTCCAAGTTGGAAGGATAGTATAAACTTAATATGAACTTTGTGCAATTGAATAGCAAAACTTAAGATTCTTTAATAATTTCAATTCTACATGTTTGTTTATATTCTAGCATTGTTTATTGTTTATATTCTAGCATAAACAATATATATATATGAAAATCATATATACGAGTTTTCATTAACAATCATAGAATGTTGGTTCAAGGGGTATATTTTCTTTGTGCAATTTGTGCGTCTCATCTACCACAAACCAGCACGTTGTTGTTTTGTTCAGTTTCCATTTACGTTCAGCGGCCCGTCGGTTAAAGGAGAGGTGGCGGGTCAGCGGACAGCAAGAACGATAAAAAGTTGTTGGAACATATTGTATGAAAGTGCGTTTGAAACATATATGTATTTCTTGCTGTGCCTGCTTATCGAGGTTTTTGTTATTTTTGATATTTTTCCTTTTTCTGTGTCAGCGGCAAACGCGCGCTTTCATTTACAAATGTACCAATGCACGACTGAATACACTTTCGTATTTTGTGTGCATCTTTGCATAACTGTATGGCAAGGATTGTTAGACAGAGTCAGGGTAAAAATTGGGAAGAGTATGCATGATCAGCAATAGCAAAACTGATATTTGACTGCCTTGAATGACAAAATCTTGTGATCTTACTCAAGCGCAATTATGGGGGAAAAAAAGTTTTGCGGACAAGTGTTGGCAGAAGCCTAGTTTTTAGCTCAAGATACTTGGTTGGCTAGGTGCATATCAGTTGCTAGTGTTTGTGTTTTGTGGGGTAGGACAGGTATCAAAAGGTCATAGAATACGTAAAGCAGGCAAGCTATCGTTCATATCCAAGAATTTTATTTATTGCAAAAATAACTAAATTCAACAAACTTTTCTTTTCTATTTTATGCTAATATATAGCAATCAACCAGGTACGAACAGGTGTTAATAGCCTATTTCCACTGCTCAGTTAATCTGCTAACAGTCAGTTAACAGTAACTGAGGTTCAGTTTGCATGTATTCTCCCATAAGGAATTAACTGAAGTATAACTGACCGTAAATATTAACTGAGGAATAACTGAAGAGAAACCATTTCATTTGAACACTTGTTCGATAAAACATCACGATGTTTCACCGAAAAAGCCACCAAACAGCTGATTGAAGATTGAAAAGGTAAGCGCAAATTTGTAATATATATTTAAAATAATAAATATACTTCGGTTTTAGATGGATGCCCGAAAAAAATATGTAAACTGGGACCAAGCGATCGAAAACTTATTTATGGAATTGTGGGACGACAACTTTATTGCGCTTAGAAAAATGCAAAGGAACGCCCACATTTACGCAAAAATGTCAGAAAAATTGAAGGAGGCGGGAATGCGAGACGTGGATGGCGCAGAAGTGCGATATAAAGTTGAAAACTTTACGCGCAAGTATAAGTAAGTATATAGAAAACTGCGTATAGTATGCTAATTATTGTTGTTTCCTTCTAGACACGAATTGAAGGATCAGGGCCCGTCTGGTGGTGCCAAATCTAAGTGGCAGCTGTTTGACAAGGTGCATCGCATATTGCAACCGCTCAGGTCAATACATATTGCAGGTTACATCGACCAAACAACAGGTAGTGTACATTAATATTATTGTAATATGATTAGTATATGCAGTATTATTTGTTAGAGCCTGTACCGCTTGAGTTTTTAGATGACATTCCGTCGACTTCAGATGAAAATATCACCGAATTGGAGCGTTCGTTTTTGGATCTGGCATCCATGGACAGATGTTCAGTGGAGAGGTCTGGCTCAGAGCGCTCATCACCAGCGGCTGGGGAGCCACCGGCAAAGCGGCGTAGACCGACAAGCGGGTCCGTCACGTCGCTAGAGGAAGCTGTTCAAGCTTCCACAGCAACTCATGAGGAGATGTTTAGTAAGATGGAGAAAACCCTTGCTGACATGAGCAGCTCAATCAAAGAAACATTGGCTTTGATGAATGATGTTTTAAGGAAAAATTTATAAATTTAAGTATCGTTTATTTAGCTTTATATAAGCATTAAAATGCTAAGAAAAAGGCATCTATGATGCGCATATCTTAGGGTTACAAATTTAAGAAATAAATGTAGTCAAGTTATAAAAATACAATTTCAATTCCACAAGGATATTAAATGTGGCTTGCTTCATCCGGAAATTCTCCTTAAAAAATGCATCACTATTGTGTGGCACATCCAGCTCCCAAAATTTTCCATGCTTTTGCTATTTCAAACATAAATATAGAGATATTAAACAATTTTTTAATATGCCTGCAAATTTTACTTACAAATGACCACTCAGATGGACGCTTCCGTTTTCTGCCATTTGCAATTTTTGAGGCCGTTGTGTTTATAAAATTATATTGCTCCTTCATAACACTCAAAATAGCTTGTAACCATTGCAAGTATTGCAATAAAAGTGACAATAATGCACAACAAATTTGCAATAATAGATTTCGCTCCATGTTTAATTCGTAAGTTTAGCTATTACAAACCAAAACAAAAAAAACCGAACAGCTGATTTATTAACGGAGGTTCAGTTAACAGTGCAATGGAAACAGGTTTCATAACTGACTGTTAAATTAACTGAAACGGAGCAATGGAAATAGGCTATTAACACATCGCTCGTGAGTTCTAACACTCATTAGTTTTTTTTAATGATATATTTTCAGAAAAAAATATCGATATGATCGATTATATTTCTATGTAGAGACAATTTAAAATTGGTTGTCCCGCAAAAACTTTGTTTCATACTAAGCCAGGGTGCTTTTATTCAATATAAAAAAACAAATGAGTGTTATGTAATAAGTTTGATGCTTATTAGAATTTAAGATTTTATTCAGCTTTAACAATCACGTCTGTATGGCTTGGTATGTCACGAAGAAGGCCGCTTACATCGAGATGTGCCTTCATCGATCAATTCTTAAAACTATCGATAAGTTGTATACATGATTTGATCTTATTATACTATCGGCTAGCTATTAATATTACAATATTATTACATGTTAGAACTCATTAGCGATGTGTTAACAGCCGTTTGTACATGTTTGATTGCTATATATTAGCATAAAAAAGAAAAGAATAGTTTATTGAATTTAGTTTTCCTTTCTCCAGTTTCTCAGTCTATTGTTTCTATTCTATTTTACTTTATTCCGAGTTTTCGGCAACTGACCTTACAAATGCATCGGTGAATACACTTGCGTAATATGTGTACATCTTTGCATTATTGTATAGCAATGGCTGTTAGAAAGTGTCATAAAGGAAAAACTGGGAAGAGTATGTATTATGAGCAGCAGCAAAAGTGATATTTGACTGCCTTGGAAGACAAAAAGATAGAGAAGTCTTTATTGTTAATTTTGGTTGTTTTAAGTTAGAACTTCTAACTCAACAAAACCACCTGCAGCTGACTTCTGTTATTTCTTTCATCGCATTAAACTACGATTAAAACACACAAACAAAGAAACATTCCAACAAAAAAACAACAGGAGAAGTGTTTGCAAAAGCCTGTTTAGTTTTGCAATATTTAAGTTTCTTGAATATGAACGATAGCTTGCCTGCCTTACGTATTCTATGACCTTTTGATACCTGTCCTATCCCACAAAACACTTGGACTAGCAACTGATATGCACCTAGCCAACCAAGTATCTTGAGCTAAAAACTAGGCTTCTGCAAGCACTTGTCCACAAAACTATTTTTCTTCCCCCATTATTGCGTTTGAGTAAAATACAACAACAAGATTTTGTCTACCAAGGCAGTCAAATATCAGTTTTGCTATTGCTGATCATACATACTCTTCCCAATTTTTACCCTATGACACTTTCTAACAATCATTGGCATACAGTTATGTGTATTCAGTAGATCCTTTGATCGACGGGCCACTGAACGCAAACGGAAACTGAACAAAACAACAACGTGCTGGCTTGTCGTTGCTGAGACGCACAAACTGCACAAAGAGTAAATACCCCTTGAATATCAAGGAGTCTCAAGTTTTGCTATTCAATTGCACAAAGTTCATATAAAGTTTATACTACCCTTCCAACTTGGACACATCGTTAGCAAGACTTTGTATTTTACAGTTATTCTCTGCCGCTACACCAATACAATCATACTCAGATTCATATGTATATGAAATTTTGCAGTCTGTCCACGACGGCACTCTAAATTTGTTCGTCAGTCGAGCACGTTACAGCGCGGCACGCTGCATTGCTTGCATGTATTATCAAATGGCAGAAATGGGTTCCCTTGCCTATAGATGTTAACACATCAAAAGTTGTTTATTTTCCAGAAATATTATGTTTCAAGTTTCATTTTACATGTTTAAATTAAATGACATTAACATTACTCCCAGTTGCAAGATTTTAAAAACACTCGCTGCTTTATATGCTCGTCAGTCATTTTACTGCGAAAGTCGCTCACCAAAACTTTTATTGCAGATGCCATCCGTTCCGAACAGGGCTGCCATTTAAGCTTTTTTCCCGACCATCTGACTGTTTATGAAACACGATTGCAAGAAAATTTTGAAAACACAGGGTTGCGGGAATTCTAGCTTTAAAAAAATTTTATTCAGCTTTTGTTTAGCTCTACTTGATTTTTCACAATATACTTTATATTTATTTTTGACAGCACGTAACATAATTCCTGTGAGTAGCGATAATCGATTTTCGATTATAAAAACTATCAAATTCACTAAGAGGCTCGAACATTAATTTGTTTTCTAATACCCTAATTCCATTAGGTTGCATCCGTCATTAACAGAACGTCGCGGATGTAGGTGATTCCACTACAAATCCAATTCATCCACATCAACAAGAATTCATATAATAGAGCGTTCAAATGCAAAAATTCTGATATAGAGTTGGGAAGTCGTTTAGCAGCTACCACGCTCTCAGAGAGAAATATCGCAGGCTAGTTTTACTTAAGTCGTGAGCCTCGAGCATATCGCGTCAGTCTGCTCGCTGGTTTCGCAGAGACATGAGCCATACTGTATGTGTGCGCATAGCTTGTTTGTTTCTCTTCTTGTGTCCCTTTTCTTTGTATACCTGCTTGTGTATCGCTTTTGCCGCTAGCCCTAGAGCAGCAAGGCAGTGCGTTTACACAAATTACATTTACATATACATATATATTTGTGTGCAAATGTGCGTTTGTTTTGTTTGCAGTTTTGGTGGACTTGGGCTTTGAAATGATTTTTGTTATTTCATTTCGACTAGGTTTCATAAGCATGTGTGTGTGTCCCTTTGTGTATACATGTTCATGTACAATTGTATGCGTAGCATTGGCATTGTCATTCATTGACCTGCTGCGATCGTCATGAATGAGGACAATTTAATTAAAAGCAATTATGTTTCTATACTAATAAAATATACGTATTTTAATTCAATTTCAATATTGTACAATTGATTCGTCTTCTCACATTTAGCTCAAGAAACTTGGTTGGCAAGGTGCATAACAATTGCTAGTGCAAGTGTTTTGTGGGGTGGGACAGGTATCAAAGGGTCACAAAATACTTTAGGCAAGCAAACTTTCATTCATATCTAAGAACCATATTTATTTCAAAAAAAAAAAGCCCAGCCTTGTGGCAAACACTTGTTCCTCAAAACTCTTTTTCATCCCTCATTAATGCGCTTGGGTAAAAACAAACACAAGACTTTGACTTCGAAGGCAGTCAAATATCAGTTCTGCTGCTGCTGATCATTCATACTCTTCCCAATTTTTACCCTATGACACTTTCTAACAACCCTTGCCATACAATTATGCAAAGATGTACACAACTTACGAAAGTGTATTCAAATACAAATACTAACAAACTTCAAAACGTTCATGCTTTCCGCTGACCCTTCGCCTCTCCTTTAATCGACGGGCCGCTGAACGCAAAGCGCAACTGAAACAAAACAACAACCTGCTGGCTTCTCGTTACTGAGACGCTCACGCTGTTGTATGAAAAAATACCCTCTGTACCAATATTCAATAATTGTCAATGAAGTTTCTCACGTTTAGCTAAAGAGTTGCACAAGGTTCATATAAGTCGATACCACCCTTCCATTATGGGAAGCAGCAGGTATATTCAAGTAAATGTCTAAAATAGCCAGTTTCACAATTTTAGAAAATTTTGTGACAACAACAAGAGAAATGAAGTGCGGCACAATTCGTGGATGATGGCTGTTATGTTTACATTATGAGTCTATGGTGTGCTATGCGGACGACCCAATATTGTTGCCGCACTTCATTTCTCTTGTTGTTGTCACAAAATTTTCTAAAATTGTGAAATATATATTTTTATGAATATGTAATTTGGGTAAACGCACTAGTGCGTTGCTGCTCTAGGGATAGCGGCAAAAGCGATACGCAAGCAGGTATACAAAGAAAAGGGACACAAGAAGAGAAACAAACAAGCTATGCGCACACATACAGTATGGCTCATGCCTCTGCGAAACCAGCGAGCAGACTGACGCGATATGCTCGAGGCTCACGACTTAAGTAAAACTAGAATGCGATATTTCTCTCTGAGAGCGTGGTAGCTGCTAAACGACTTCCCAACTCTATATCAGAATTTTTGCATTTGAACGCTCTATTATATGAATTCTTGTTGTCCACATCCTGTTTTAACAGGGGTTTTGTTTTTTTTTTCATGCACTTGATGACCAGCTGCTGTTTTACCAAATTGGCACTGTTTATACGAGTATCGATAGGAAATTTCATACTATCGACTATGTAAAAGTGCTGTTCAGTGCTCTGTAATGTTAAATTCTAACATCGCCTGCTTTTCCCAGTTGATCGGTTTTCGACCAACTGGGAAATGCAACCGACCAACGGGGAAATTTGAACAAGATTCTCATTGTGCATAGGGGAATCTTATACAAACGGAAGCAACATTCCCGAGTTCCAATTACATACTTGCATCCGGCTTGTAGTGGAATCGGGGTATAAGTCTAACGTTAAAAACTATAGGGGTATATCCCAGTTGTCTGCCATTCCGAAAGTCTTTAAAAAATGATATGCTCTCAATTGCAGCACTTATGTTGTTCAATTTTATCCCCTTATCAACACGGTTTTGTTAGGCGAAGATCTACTACCACCAACCTTCTTCAGTTTACCTCACTAGTTATCAACGGGTTTCAGGCAAAAATGCAAACTGACGTCGTTTACACAGATTTTAGTAAAGCATTTGATTCTGTTAGTCATTCTTTGTTGCTTCAAAAATTAAATATTATTGGATTTCCACCAAAACTCCTGTCTTGGCTTTCTGAGTACTTGTGTGGCCGAACACAGAAAGTAGTTTTTAAATCTTCTGTATCTAAACCTATTTTTGTTACCTCTGGTGTCCCTCAGGGGAGTCACCTAGGACCATTGCTATTTAATCTCTTTATTAACGATCTTCCTGCTGTTGTTACTAATTCTCGTGTATTTATGTTTGCTGATGATGTAAAACTATGTTTCAGCTATAATGATGATTCTCTTTGTAACTTACTACAGTCAGACTTGGGTGCACTGTCGGCTTGGTGCCGTTATAACTTACTTAATTTAAATTGTTCAAAATGTAAAATCATGACTTTTTGTAGAGGTACCCCTCATACTGCTCACTACGTGCTTGATGCTTCACCACTTGTCCGCGTTTTTGAAATTAAAGATTTAGGAATAATTCTTGATAGCAAATTAAAATTTGATTCTCACATATCGTCGATGGTCAATAAGGCCATAAACGTTCTTGGCTTCATCAAGCGGTACGTCCCATCCTGGAGTATGGATCTTGTGTGTGGTCCCCGCAATACGGGATTCACCAGGATAAAATTGAGTCTGTGCAGAGGAAATTTCTTCTGTTTGCGCTTAGATGTTTTAACTGGGTTCCTGGAATAGACCTACCCCCCTATTCAAGTAGACTTCTTTTAATTAATCTTCCTTCCCTGTTGAACCGTAGAATTATGCATGGTGTAGTATTTATCACGAATCTACTTAATGGTGAAATTGACACATCAGTTCTTCTAAGTCGAATAAAATTAAATGTTCCCATTAGATCCTCACGTAACTTTTTACCCCTTAGCCTCGATCGTTGCTCGAGCAACTATTTAATTCATGAACCATTTCGTGTTATTTGTTCAGACTTTAACCGGCTTTATTCCCGTAACTCTTTGGAGACCTCAATTCCAGTACTAAAACGATCTATTCTTTCTGCCTTATCTAATCGTAACCACTAATCACTAATCTACCACTGGTCTGATTGGGTTTTTCTGGGTTTTTCCCAATCCACGCAACAAATGTTGGGCCACTTATTTTCTTGTTGAATTTCCCAGAGCTTTAACATTAACTTTATAATTATTTCAACCTTAATTTACTTTCAGAACTACACATAATTTTAAATTTTACTTTAAACTTAATTATTTTCAGCTGACAATAAATAAATAAATAAATAGGAATCGCGCTAAAACACAATCTATAATGAGTTGAATCACTACAACCACGACCAAGGTGGTAGAACTGTGCTGGACATATTCAACTAAACACACGAAATTTTCGCCCATCGGTTTTCCCAATAGAGTGAAAGTGTGTGTCACTTACGTCTCTAGAATTACAACTTCCTTGCGAATGGGATTTTATACACAAACTGTGCCTATTTACCTACAATCGCTACAAGCTTAGGCTGCAAGACAGCTCACTTACAACTTGGTCTAACTTCGGTATAAAGACTAAAAGGCATTTTACAAAAACGAGACATAGTTACATTTTAAGTCGTTATATCTGGCTAAAAATGCAACTCGGCCCACGTTTGGCGCCATATTTGTTATGGTTGGATGAAGAAGAGAGTCTGTGGTCGAGCTTTACAAATTATTTCACTCGTGATTGACATGTCTGTGGAGTGGGATCTTGATGTGAATACAATTGTTGCCCCCTTTTGCACTAATCAGGGATTTCAAACCATAATAAATAACATAAATACATGTCAAGACTGGATCTTGGTTGCCGAATTATTTTTACTAACAATTGCCAAAACTATTTTTTTTTTTTATTTATTTATATTTATATAGGTTACAAATAAATTTATAGCCTAATATTAGTTATTTAATAGCACTGGCTGCTAAGGCCTTTGGCTATGTACATTGTGATAATGGGTAGAATTATTGTTATTTATGCTACAAATGCGATGTGAGTAGATATGGTACTTAATAGTAGATATATACATTTTGTTTTAACTTTAATTTCTTAATAATAATAATTTCTTACACATTTATTTTGGCTTCTTTGAGGAAGTTAGTGATGCTTAAAATATTGGTGTTGGTTGGTGTAGAAAGTAAAGTAAATGGGGATACGTTTCTGAAGAATTTTTGGCGTAGGTTAATTAGGGTGTGAGATTTACAGTCAATAAATATATGATTTAAAGTTATTGTTGCGTTGTTATCGCAATATTTACAAGAGTTGTTTACATTTTTGTTAAGGTAGTGTTCATGAGTTGTTTGGGTATGTCCGAGTCTTAGTCTAATATACTCGATTTGTCTGGTTCTTGGAACTATTGTGTGATCGATATTTCGTAAATATTGAGAGATGTTTGAATTGTTATCGTTCAGATGTTGGTACCATTTTGAAGTTAGGTTTGTTCGATTAAGTTTGTAGCTAAGTAAGTTAATTTTGATGGTTTTATTAATGTTAGTAATGTTAAAATTATGTGTGAAGATTAGAGGAAAGTTATGTGCTGTTTTGGCATGTTGGTCGGCTAATTCATTTCCCTTAATATTTTGGTGTCCAGGAACCCAAAGTAGTGAAAGTTTTGGATAGCATGACATGATATCCGTTCTTATCGACTCCGGGTAGAAGGAAAAGTTTTCTGTGTTGCGTATGGCGAGGAGTGAAGATAAAGAGTCGGAGCATATGACGTATTTGCCAGGTTTTTGTTTAAAAATTTTGATCGCTTCATAAATTGCAATGATCTCAGCGGAGAATATTGAGGAGTAGTCTGGTATTAAACCCATTTTTATGAGATGATCTTCAGTGGTGATAGAGTAAGTGGTTGAATACTGAGTTTTAGATCCGTCAGTGAAAATGAATATGTAGTTAGGTAAGTTGGTTTTAATATTAAGAAAAAGTTGTTTAAATACAGATCGTTTGTGTTCTTGGCTGTTAGATAAGAAAGTTCTATGTTTACTGCGTTTTTATTGAATTTCCAATAAGGTTGTTTATGTGTAATTGAAGGAGTTTGGTGGTGTTTTATACTCAAGGAATTACATAGTTGAACTCCTCTGTTAATGGCAGATATTAATTTATTTTTATTATGGTGTTTATTATTATTTAATTTCTTAATTATAATATTAAGTGGAGAATCTTTTGATGAATTTATATTTTTGATCAGCTTAGCCTGAAGAAAATTGCGGCGTTCTATCACTGTGTTCATATTAGATTCCATTAAGAGGTTGTTAATGGGTGAAGAACGGAATGCACCTAAAGCTGTTCTAATTGAGTTATTAAGGAAAGTTTGGATTCTCTTAAGTTGTGAATATGTTGCGTTACCATAAAAGCAAAGTCCGTAATCAATTTTTGAAATAATTAATGATTTAACGATTGAAGTTAAAGTATGAGTATGACAGTTGAATTTGTAGTTTGATAAGCATTTAATAATATTAAGTCTTTTAGCTAGAGATAGAGTAAGGCCATCAATATGTTTTGTCCATTTATATTTGGAATCAAATGTTAATCCAAGTATTTTCATGGATGAGACAAATGGTATGTCGAAGTTATTTGTTGATATTTTACATTGGCAGGTAAATTTCCTACATATATGTAAGTGTTTGCATTTATTTATTGAAAGTGACGCGCCCGAAGAAGAGCACCACTCGCTGATTTTTTGGAAAGTATTGTCTAAATTGGCTGTATGGTGTCTTTGGTTTTGGTTAAATTTAACAATAATATGGAAGTCATCTGCGTAACCAACAAATGAGAGATTTCTTTGAATTTTAATTAAATTAGCAAGTTTATTATATACTATTAGGAATATGATAACTGATATGGGGGAACCCTGAGGAATCCCGTTATCTAATGGGAAACTGTCTGATAAACTGTTAAAAACTCGGCATTTGATTTTTCTATGGTTCATAAAGTTAATTACGTATTTTAGAATGTTGGGTCCTAAATTCCACTCTTGAAGTTGTGATACAATAGCATGGATTCCAATTTTATCGAATGCTTTATTAAAGTCAAGAGAGATGATGGAAATATGTTTTTTATGTGAAAGGGATTCTGTTATCAGATAATCTATATAAGCTAGATTGTCTGTAACAGATTTCCCTTTCTTAAAGCCCACTTGGTTAGTATGTAGAAGTTTGTTCGTTGTGACAAACCACCATAACCTCTTGGCAATAATTTTATCTAATAATTTGGCAGTACACGGGTTCAAACTGATTGGTCTATATGAGCTAATTGAGGTTTTATTAGAGTCCGGTTTGATTATAGGGATAACTACACTAGTTTTGTATTGTTGTGGGATGTAGCTGTGGAATATATTGTTAAAGTGTTTTATTATGCGTGTTTTAAGAGGTTGGCATGATTTATCTATCATGGGATAAGAGATTCTATCCAGGCCAGGGGTGTGGCCTTTTAAGCTTGATATTGCAGAGTCGAATTCTGTTTGTGAAATGTCGGTTTCAATTTGTTGGGCTGAATAAGAAGGACATGTCATGAATGGATATGTTGAAATATATTTTTCGTTAATAAAAGTTTGTGAAAAATTTGAGTCATTTGATTGGGAAGACCAGAACTTAGCAAATGAGTTGGCTATTTCTATGTGGTTGTAAATTGCTTGAGACGTATCAGGAGAGTTGATAATGTGGATTTCCTTTTGGTTATGAAGACCGCAAAGCCTCCTAATTTTAGACCAAATTTTAGCAGTGTTTGTCTGCGGTTGAATATCAGAGGTGAATGCTGTGAGGGACTCTTGTTTTGCAAGTTTGAGTTCTCTTTTAAATTTAGCTGCAGTCTTACGAAATTGGATGATGTTGGCATTGGTGATGTATTTTTTGAGTTTATTAGCGGCTTGCTTTTTTTTTTGTATTGAGAGTTTGAAGTTTTTCGTTCCACCATGGGACATTTTTACGGTGTTTATTTAACGTGGTTTGTGGGATGCTGAAGTGAGCACTTTGGAGAATTATTCTTTTTAAGTTAGCTGCTTCTTTGTTGATGTTGTTGGATGGAGGTGTAATATCATTGAAGTGGCTTGTGTTAGATTCGAATTTGTTCCAGTCGGCACAGTTAATTTTGAAAAACGGTTTGGGTTTCGGTGAGTGTTGTGTGTTTAAGGAAGATGTATTAATGAGAATGGGGTAGTGGTCGCTACCATGAAGATCATTTAAAATTTGCCATTGCAGCAATGGATATAAATCAGGTGAACAAAAGGAGAGATCAATGTGTGTAAATGTGTTATGTGTGGAAAAATGAGTAGGTGACTTGTCGTTCAAAAGAATGAAGTCTGAGTTGTTGATGAATTTAGTAAGTATTTTGCCTTTTTGGTTAGTTTTTGGGGAGCCCCAGCTGTTAAAATCACCTAAGATTAATGAGCTTTGTTGTGAGTTGATAACATTAAGTAAATTAGATTCTGTAAATTGTTTGTTAGGTGGTATATATGCAGAAATTACTTTAATTTGTTTTAGGGAATATGCAATTATACCAGTGCAGTCGAAGTCATTTGGTAATGTGATTGAATTGTGTTGGGTGGACCTGTGTATGAGTATTGCTGTGCCTCCGTAGGCCGGAGAATAATTGTTAGATTATAGTTGATTGGGATCGGTATTTTGCTTAAGCAGTGTAAGTGGGTTTCTTGTAAAGCTATAATTTGAGGGTGGTATTTATTGATAATAACTAGAAGTTCACTGTAATTGTTTAAATATCCACGAATATTCCATTGAAGTATGTTTAAAGACATGGTGAATATAATGAATGGAAAGATTGTGATGACTTTTATTTTTAATGTCTATAGTGTGATGTTTTTACAGTGATTGGGAGTGTGTGTTAAATGAAATTTTCCCGGTTGACCGACGGGAGGCCGGTCATATAACATGATGTTAAAGACCAGCTCCCCAGTCGGCCAGCCGGGAACTTAGCTTTGGTATGGAGGCTTATAGGCACTCCATGTTATCGGAACTGTCTAATGAGTTGTCATCAGAGAGTTGCTTTAACTTTTTTTCGAATTTCTGTTGAGATTTTAATATTTTAAGTGTTTTTTTGGGGGTTGCCCGAGGAAGCACTTGGACTTTTAATCTTTTGGTGCTTGATTTTGTTGTTGTTGTAGATGTGCTAGGGGTTATGGAGACAAGATCATTCAGGTCGCTATAATCGGTAGCGTTAGACGTTCGTGTAATGCTAGAAGCAGGAGGTGTTTCTTTTATCTGTGAAGTTTTAACAGTGTCGGAGAATGTTGGGCGGTCAGTTGAGTGATTTTGTCTATATATTTCGTATGCTGCCTTATTGTCTATTTGTAAGTTTGTTTTAATCGCAATTATTTCTTGCTGTTTAATATATATAGGGCACCTTTTTTCAGTTGAGCTATGTGTGTTGTAGGTAAGTTTACTAAATTTGCAGTTGATGCAGCAGGTGTCATTTTTACAGCTTTCTTTTATGTCTTCGTTTACATGATGTTTGTCCCCACATTTGGGACAGGTCTTATCATTTTTACATATTTTATATGTGTGTCCAAAGCGATGACAGTTATTACAGCGAAGAGGGGTAGGTATGTATGGTCGAATTGACGCTCTCTCGTACCCGATCATGATGTGGTCCGGGAGAACAATTGATGAAAATGTAAGAATGTGAAGTCCGGTTTCTGCCAGCTTTCCATCCATATTGCGCATTATTTTTTTAACACAGGAGACGTTTTGAGCTTTGAGTTCAGATTGTATTATGTCTTCATTGATACCTCGAAGACTATTAGCGTATATGACTCCTTTGCAAGAATTGAGGGTGCGGTGTTCAGAAACTTTGACTGGAATGTCGTTGGTAAAGCTGGTCATCTTGAGTAGTTTTGCGGTTTGTTGGGAGTTTTTAGTTTTAACTAAGAGGTCGCCACTTTTAAGTGTGCGGCAGAAGAAAACTTCGCCTCCGCAAGTGAAGTCAATAACTTTTTTGATTGCAAAAGGGGATAGTTTGAATGGTTTTTCCACTTCATTATCTCTTGAGATGATAATGTACTTTGAATCAGTTGCGAGAGAAGATTGTTTTTGGGATAGCATATTTGCCCATGTGGTCTTATGTCGATCGGGGGGGCCCCGCTCGCCCATCGTGTTGGCTTAACAGTTATTTATCGGCTCGTTTCTTTTTTATTTGTCAACACACGTACCGAACGTTTAAGCAAGCAAGTGGATTGAGATTGTCAATAGAGATAAGATAAATCTGTTTGTGTAAGTTTTGTGCGCTGGCGATAAAGACGACCGTTTACCTCGAGATCACAATTGAGACTGTGCCAAAACTAGATTGCGCTAATAGATGATATAATAGCGCTACGCGCTTTTCTTTCCCCACCCTATACACTGCTTGCTTGAAGCAACGCCATGACGATCGACACGTGCTGAAAATTTATAAATCGTCCCTTGTTATCTAGTTAGCCAGCTAGTTGCTCACCATAACCTGTCTTTGAAACACCTGTATGCCAAAATAATAACTACTTTACTACTTCATATCCATAGCGTCAAGTTTGATTATATTTAGTTCCTTGTTTCCTTTCAATTTCATTTCGTATTGTTTCATAATTGGTAATTACTAATAATTTAATCTATGAAATTAGTTCAATATAATATACACAAAAGAACTTTTAAATACATGTAAATTTTTATGAATGTTTAACTTATTTTAATTTAAAGTATAATTGTTTTTCTAATTGCTTACTTTTTTTGTCAACACTAAAACGTTTCAACTGGCTACCAATACAACTAACTTGAGTTCCTTGTAAGGTTTGTTAATGGGGGAATGTGGTGCAGGTTGTTGTTTACTGCATACCGCTTGAAGCGTGGAAAGTACAGTTGCAAGATGATGATGATCTGAGCTCAAACCAACAATATCTGTTAAATAGATAAGCTTTTAGAATAATTATGCACACACTTAACAAGTTTACTGAAGCTAATTGCATTGGAGCATTGCCATAGTTTAAGGCTTTGACATAACCAACGTCATACAAATATTAAAATAAAACTGGCTTAATCAATTTCGTGATCGGATATTTATCCGGAACTTTCACTTCTTTAAAAAATATAACTTATGCCATAAAAATTTTCTTAATTCAATTAATCACTCTATTAGTCTTGTCAAAGTGCAAAAACTATAAATCAAAAGACAACCGCAACATTATCACTAAATAGTAACTCCAAAACTGTGATGTTTCTGCGCTGGTTTGCGATGTTTTTTTGATGCCGCTGCGCTGTTGCTCCGCTGTAGCTGCGCTGTTGCTGTGCATCTGCATACACCACGCGTCGCTTCGCTGAAGGCGAGCTGTTACTGCGCTGTTTCTTTGCTGCATCTGCTCTGTGGCTTCGCTGTAGCCGCTCTGCTGAAGATGATCACGCTGACACTGTGGTTTCTCTTTGTTAAACGCTGTTGAAGAACGGCACGCGTTTGCTATGCTTCTTGCCTCAGTCTCGTCTGCTAGTGCTGTACCTACTTTCTTTCGTACTCGACCTTTTACTTATGATGGCAACAATTTAGCATGGATTCGTTTCGCTGCATTACTTTGCATGAAATTCCCTCCAAACAATTCTTACCTAAAATACTGACTGAAGCGCCAGAATCCAACAACCCGAACAATTCTTGTGTACCTATTTGAATCCTTACGTATGGTCTATTATCTCCTGGCTTCAAATTTGTGATTGACTCTATCTGCTTACGAAACTTCAATCTTTCCTTATATCTCCTTCTACATTTAAAAATTTTATTGGATAACTTTGCAGTAGTTAGGTCCTTTTGGAACTGTTTTAAGCGTTGCGTTTGTATCCTACCCAAATCAATACTGCCACTACTCATATTGCTGCCTTAGTCTGCTAACTTCTCCTCGAGCGAGCTGTCGACTTTTCCAGCTTGCTCGACTTCTTGTTTTCATGGTGCTTTGTACAAATGAGTGAGGTTACATTTTTCTCACCGCATCAATAACAGAACAGTGTTCTTGATTCAGAAGCGCAGTCATAAAGAGAATGTCCCATTTGATCACAATTCCAACAATTATATTTGGAAGTGTCTACGGCCTTTCTTAGTGTTTCTTAACACGAAATGCGGCTCAGCCTTCTCCACGTCCTCACTTGATTCGTCCCTTTCAGCAACGCTTACTTCATTGACAAATTTGCGTGTACCTTGTTGTAAGCGTCGGTTAAACTTCTTTTCCAAAAAATTTTCTGCACTACGAGCTTCTTCAAGGAGATAGTCTAAGTTAAAAATGCTCATTGCAAATAAGAGCCCACCCAAGGGTTCTTTAACGTTGCCTTTTATGATGTTTACAAGCTTGTCATCGTTTAATGCATTAGTAATAATCTCTCGGACTCGCTTTCTGAGGATCCAAATTTTCTTGTTATTGCGATTGCAAATAAATCTGCAAATGAAACTTCTGGTTCTTGTTTCAGATAAAGCCAATACCGTTTCTTTGCTTTGCCTCGTAAAATCACATCAAAATCTGCTTACATTCTGGATTCTGAACAGTTGTGCCTTTTCATCAGTGTTGTTACTTTGAACAGACACTCATGAACATCGTGACTACCATCGTAAGTGATATTCCATTTATCTATGTGTATTCGAACTTGAGCACTAACTGAGTTAGTCTGCTCGTTGTTCAGATTTCGCGATTGATTTCGACTGGATGTCCCATTTACATTTTGCATATCTAGATGGTTGTTAAAGTTATCCGGCGACTGTCTACGACCCCTCTCGCTCAGCTAAATTACGTTGCATAACTCCCAACTCTCGCATCATAGTGTTGTGATTAATGGGAAGAACTCGTTCCAACACTGCTCCTAAACCTTCTTCTAGAACCTCAGCCATGTAACATGTCTTAAGACCATTATTAGAAATTCCTAAAACTAAATTTGGACTAAGACTTCGCGTCCTTCTTCTTCCCTTTCCAGGAACTTCTACCTCGTCATCAAGTGTAAGTTCTACCTGAGCTTGTTTATTCTGCGAAATTTTAGTCTTGCGTCTTTTTGTTCTCATGACCTAACTTATAAAGTCGTGTGACCAGTCTATATTACTGATAATCCTTAGAATAACTATTGCTTATTTGCTTAAAATTCTGCTAACAATTTTAATTCAATGCTTAAAATTTTATCGGCATACAGGTGTAGCCAAGTGGTCTGGTTACGAGACTACTAGCTTAGGTGGCAATATATTAGATAAATTTACTGAATGACAAGAAAATGATTGTGCTGCTCTCACGGAAACTATAGCTCTGGAATTATCCGGAATCAACAAAAGCTTTTGTCTTTCGTTGGTGACGGTTGTGTTTTTTAGTGCTCTCAATAATATATTGTTTTCTTGAGTGTTTTACGAAGTTTTAATTGGTTTTATTTGGTAAACAATTCTGGCAGTGATCGCAAATATACGTTATATATATATATTTTTGTGTGCATCAATTGATTGCCGACTTTAATCTCATTTTAACTTGCAGTAGAACTTACGCTGCAGTGCTTTGCAATATATAAAACAAACGCATATTAATACAAACATATATTTGCGTTTGCTTACTCTGTGTACTCTGTGTTGTCGTTCGTACACTAACAACAAACAGCCTGTCTATTTTTCTTGCTCTTGCTTGCCAGCATCAGTCCTCTCACGTTTTCGTCCGCTCTTATCCGACGTACGTGCGGATAAATCTGCTAGTGCACTCACGCTCTCTCGCTTAAGCGCTCTTCTGATTTTTACCGTTTCTATAGTGCTCATTGAATTGTCACTTTCTTACTTCATTCTAGCACCCTACTTTTTGTTCGATAAAGCATATCAACTTTTCTAGGTCATTCCTCATTTATTAAACTATTATCAATATGCTTGTTTGCTGCAGTTCAAGTTGCAAATCGGTTGGGTCAAACAACCAAGACTTCATTTTGTGTAGATTATGTGATAACATGATCCACTTGAAATGTTCTGGCTTTACAGCTAAAATTAGAGACTGCTTACTCGCAAATACTGGCTTGAAATGGTACTGTGAGCCCTGCAGAGAAGTGGTAAATGAATCTTCCAAGTTCATAAGGCAGACTCACGTAGGCTTTAAAGCTATGCAGGTTGCGTTTAAAAACTTGCATGTATCTTTCAAAGAGCTAGAGTCCAATTTTAAAAATGGCAGGGTACTGGTAGATTCCCAGAAGCGAAAAAAGGCTTCGGATAGTAATTCGTTAAAAGCGCCACCTACCCAACCCATCAAACCTCTTCTAGTCCCCTGTGCAAATCCTCCAATAGGCACATTAACAAGCCCATTGATGTTATTTAATTCGCCTGCTCGCAACCCCGATATTAACAGAGTCAATGACTCACTCCCAATCCCATAAATGAACCCTCAATTTCAACAGCATGCGTCCCTGGTTATTCTACTATAGGTACACTTGGGGCCCCCAAACCTCTTGTTGTTGTGCCTATCAACAAATTTATATTCGTGTCTAGGCTAGCATCCGACACTTCGTTGGAAGATGTTAGTGCCTATGTTAAAAGTAAAATAGACTCCCCGCTTATTAATGTTGAAAAGTTTAAGTTTAAACATGCCCGAAGCATATCTTCCTTCAAGCTGAGTGTTCCGCCCGAACTTTTCGCAACAATTTGTTCTGAAAGGTTTTGGCCACCAAAGCTCGTGGTAAAGGAGTATGTTAATCGGCGAAACAATGTTAATAACGGTATTAGAATCAGTAGTGCACCGCCTGTTATCCATCCTGTTGCCTCAACTTCGACGGCAAAAAACTAATAAAAGTAGTTAGCTTGGCCTATCAAAATGTTCAAGGCCTTAACACTAAACTTTCTGAACTTTATGTAAACAGCTTGTCCTTTGATTCACAGATAGTTGCATTCACAGAAACCTGGTTAAAACCTAATATATCTGATTATTCCGTTTTGCCTAATAAGTATAACTTGTACAGATGCGATCGCACCACCCGCAAGGGGGGCGGTGTTCTCATAGCTGTTGACTCTTGTATTTCCTCTGAACAGATTCATTCCCATGATCATCCGGGTATAGAGTTTCTTTGTGTTAAAATATTATGTAGCGCCCGCTCATTGTATATTACTTGCTCATATATTCCTCCCAATTCTGATAATAACATTTACATATCCCATCTGAATGCCCTGCAACTTGTAGCGTCATTGTTGACGGATATTGATCAACTTATTGTGGTTGGTGATTTTAATTTGCCACATGTTGTATGGTCTGTGAATGACACATCTTCGGCGCAATTACCGGCCACTTCTGATGATTTTATCGAGGGCCTTTTAGAGTTAGACCTATCACAAGTTAACAGGGTGCATAACAGTAGTAATAAAATGTTAGATTTGATATTCGTTTCTGATTCTGATTGTAGTAATGTTAGTAGAGTATCCCCTCTAGTGCTTCCTGAAGATACCTACCATCCAACTTAAGAACTTTCCTTTGAACTTTTAAGCCTTAGACCAGCATCTAACAATTCTTTAAAAACCCGATGTTTTCGTAAAACTAACTTTAAAAAATTGAATGATCTCCTTCAACACACTAATTGGTCTCACCTTTATTCTTGTAGTGATATAGAAACTGCCATCACCATTTTTTACAGGACCTTGAATTCGCATTTGGATATCTGTGTTCCCCTCTCTGTTCCTTCAAGTGAAAATTAACCACCTTGGTTTACGAGGGAACTCTCAAAATTAAAAAACGTGAAAACGAGATCCTATAAAAAATTTAAAAAATCTGGAAATACTATGGATTTATCCTCGTATATAATTGCAAAGTCAAATTTTATTTCGGTAAACAGTTTTTGTTACAACAATTATCTCAATCGTTGCAGATCAAACTTTTCCCGTGATCCAAAACAGTTTTATTAATTTGTTAATTCTAAACGTAAATCTTCTTGCTTGCCATCCTCGGTTTACCTTGATAATACAAAAGCAAATTCCGATCAGGCAGTAGCCGATATATTTGCTGAGTATTTTCAATCGGTTTACTAATCGAGTTCAAATAGTTGCAATAATTCCTATCCTTTTCAAGTCCAAGCGTCAAACTGCATTTATATCCCCGTTATAGCTGAGTGTACGCTACTATGCGACCTTAACTCTATCAAACCAGGGTTTTTGCCTGGTCCAGATGGAGTGCCAGGTTGTATACTTAGATACTGTGCGGATTCACTTTGTAAACCTTTACATAAATTATTTAACTTATCGGTTGACTCAGTTGTGCTTCCTGGTATATGGAAGGAATCTTTTATTATTCCACTTCATAAAAATTTTTCTCAGTCTAACGTTAAAAACTATAGGGGTATATCCAAGTTGTCTGCCATTCCGAAAGTCTTTAAAAAATGATATACTCTCAATTGCAGCACTTATGTTGTTCAATTTTATCCCCTTATCAACACGGTTTTGTTAGGCGAAGATCTACTACCACCAACCTTCTTCAGTTTACCTCACTAGTTATCAAAGGGTTTCAGGCAAAAATGCAAACTGACGTCGTTTACACAGATTTTAGTAAAGCATTTGATTCTGTTAGTCATTCTTTGTTGCTTCAAAAATTAAATATTATTGGATTTCCACCAAAACTCCTGTCGTGGCTTTCTGAGTACTTATGTGGCCGAACACAGAAAGTAGTTTTTAAATCTTCTGTATCTAAACCTATTTTTGTTACCTCTGGTGTCCCTCAGGGGAGTCACCTAGGAGCATTGCTATTTAATCTCTTTATTAACGATCTTCCTGCTGTTGTTACTAATTCTCGTGTATTTATGTTTGCTGATGATGTAAAACTATGTTTCAGCTATAATGATGATTCTCTTTGTAACTTACTACAGTCAGACTTGGGTGCACTGTCGGCTTGGTGCCGTTATAACTTACTTAATTTAAATTGTTCAAAATGTAAAATCATGACTTTTTGTAGAGGTACCCCTCATACTGCTCACTACGTGCTTGATGCTTCACCACTTGTCCGCGTTTTTGAAATTAAAGATTTAGGAATAATTCTTGATAGCAAATTAAAATTTGATTCTCACATATCGTCGATGGTCAATAAGGCCATAAACGTTCTTGGCTTCATCAAGCGGTGGTCAAAAGAGTTTGATGACCCCTACACCACTAAAACGCTATATACATCCCTAGTACGTCCCATCATGGAGTATGGATCTTGTGTGTGGTCCCGCAATACGGGATTCACCAGGATAAAATTGAGTCTGTGCAGAGGAAATTTCTTCTGTTTGCGCTTAGATGTTTTAACTGGGTTCCTGGAATAGACCTACCCCCCTATTCAAGTAGACTTCTTTTAATTAATCTTCCTTCCCTGTTGAACCGTAGAATTATGCATGGTGTAGTATTTATCACGAATCTACTTAATGGTGAAATTGACACATCAGTTCTTCTAAGTCGAATAAAATTAAATGTTCCCATTAGATCCTCACGTAACTTTTTACCCCTTAGCCTCGATCGTTGCTCGAGCACCTATTTAATTCATGAACCATTTCGTGTTATTTGTTCAGACTTTAACCGGCTTTATTCCCGTAACTCTTTGGAGACCTCAATTCCAGTACTAAAAAGATCTATCCTTTCTGCCTTATATAATCGTAACCACTAATCACTAATCTACCACTGGTCTGATTGGGTTTTTCTGGGTTTTTCACAATCCACGCAACAAATGTTGGGCCACTTATTTTCTTGTTGAATTTCCCAGAGCTTTAACGTTAACTTTATAATTATTTCAACCTTAATTTACTTTCAGAACTACACATAATTTTAAATTTTACTTTAAACTTAATTATTTTCAGCTGACAATAAATAAATAAATAAATAGGAATCGCGCTAAAACACAATCTATAATGAGTTGAATCACTACAACCACGACCAAGGTGGTAGAACTGTGCTGGACATATTCAACTAAACACACGAAATTTTCGCCCATCGGTTTTCCCAATAGAGTGAAAGTGTGTGTCACTTACGTCTCTAGAATTACAACTTCCTTGCGAATGGGATTTTATACACAAACTGTGCCTATTTACCTACAATCGCTACAAGCTTAGGCTGCAAGACAGCTCACTTACAACTTGGTCTAACTTCGGTATAAAGACTAAAAGGCATTTTACAAAAACGAGACATAGTTACATTTTAAGTCGTTATATCTGGCTAAAAATGCAACTCGGCCCACGTTTGGCGCCATATTTGTTATGGTTGGATGAAGAAGAGAGTCTGTGGTCGAGCTTTACAAATTATTTCACTCGTGATTGACATGTCTGTGGAGTGGGATCTTGATGTGAATACAATTGTTGCCCCCTTTTGCACTAATCAGGGATTTCAAACCATAATAAATAACATAAATACATGTCAAGACTGGATCTTGGTTGCCGAATTATTTTTACTAACAATTGCCAAAACTAGATTGCGCTAATAGATGATATAATAGCGCTACGCGCTTTTCTTTCCTTCACTCTATACACTGCTTGCTTGAAGCAACGCCATGACGATCGACACGTGCTGAAAATTTATAAATCGTCCCTTGTTATCTAGTTAGCCAGATAGTTGCTCACCTGTCTCCGAAACACCTGTATGCCAAACTAATAACTACTTTACTACTTCATATCCATAGCGTCAAGTTTGATTATATTTAGTTCCTTGTTTCTTTTCAATTTCATTTCGTTGTTTCATAATTGGTAATTACTAATAATTTAATCTATGAAATTAGTTCAATATAGTATACACAAAAGAGCATTTAAATACATGTAAATTTTTATAAATGTTTGTAAAGAAGTTATCTAAGGCTGGGGTAAACTCTGTCCAGCCCAGAGTCATTCTACAATAAAATTTATAAAATACCGAGACTTAGAGGGCATCTCGACAATCCCTATTAGGTAAAACTAAACACATCGAGAAACGCTCGAGATGTGCCCCAGACTAGGAAGGCGGTAAGACACCACAAGATTTCACCAAAACGCGCAAAGAACGCTCGGAACGCGCCCTGCTGAACCCCGTGGTGCCCGAGCGATGCCTGATAGCCACAAAACGTGCAGAGAAGCGCTCGGAACACGTTTTATGGTCGTACGGAACGCCCTCGACCCCCCTAGAACCAAAAAGAGTGGCAAAGGCACGGGCAAGACCCACCAAAACGCACAGAGAACCCTCGAAATGCGCTTTGTTAACCCTTGCGGGTGCCCGGGGAATGCCGGACAGCTACAAACGCGTGCAGAGAACCCTCGGAACACGCGTTCGAACAGTACAGCATGCCTTCGCTAAGAAAAGGTGGTGGGGGGTAAAGAAACCCACTTGTGCACGCGCCCAAATCACAAATGCACTCGGTTGTTGTTTTTTATTTCTTCTCACTTTTATTACCCTTAATGGCGCCTACTCTCGTTGCCTACCACACCGCAAAAACATTTACGAAAAAAACACACTCCCTCCCATTTAAAACCCCGCAGACTTAAGGTCAGCTTACCCCTGTCCCATGTTTTGCTGCGGCCGTTGTTCGTCGTTGTTGTTGTTGTTGTTGTCGTTCATGTATTTCTAAATTTCTTCTAGTTGTTTGCCTTTGAATAGGCACTCTGGTACACTTTGAAAAATTCAAGAAACCTTTTCTTTTTGCAAAATCTCGGCGCGCCCAAGTGTAAAGCGTGATTAAAATTTTCGCACTTTTTGCACTCCTGCGTTGCTTTGATCTCCGATCGCGACTGCCCGCCTTGATTTTTTTTGGGCGCGTGCCAAATTTTCGGCTGCTTAAGCCTTTACCGTGGCCTTTGTTGCTGGACCTCTGCCGCTGGGCCTCTGTCGTGGCCTCTGCTGCTGATCATTCTGCCGGGGCCTCGGCCGTCGCCGGTGACTGTTGGCTGCTTAATCATCTGCCGTAGCCTCAGTCGTGGCCTCTGCCGCTGGGCCTCTGTCGTGACCTTTGTCGCTGGGCCTTTCTGCCGTGGTCTCTGTCGTCGCCGCTCTCGCTCTGGTGCCTGCATTTCTGCCAGCGTCACGTCTGGTCCCTTTTCGTTGCTGCTGGGCTGCCTGTTTCTTGCGCGCGAGAGCGCACATGATCCCGTTATAAGCCAGTGATACGCACCGCTATCAGTGATGAGCACTGATAATAATAATGCGCATCACTGGTTCGTTTGCCTACTTGTTCCCCGGTATAAAAGCTGGGTTTTACCTTTCTTATGTTTGAATATAATTCCTACAATAACTAAACAGTACAAATTTATTTTGCTTACCTCTTCTTAAGTCTAAGTGTTGTGGGGGAGCTTTATTGCTACCTCACACTCCCTCCCTACTTCGGGGTAATAAAACGACGGTCACCTCGCGCGATCGGTTGACGCTATGTTGCATGGTGTATTGCCCCATCCTCTTGAGGTTGCGAACTCCCAGTCGCGCGTCTGGGTCGCTGATATACTCCTGGATGAACCGGATCATCTGTTGTGGGAGCTGTCGTGGTTCGGGTCCGACCCGCCACCCTTCTGGGGCTGAGGCGCACTCCTCGTCCGTGGCCGTCTCTTCCCCCGGGCTGGTATCTATCAAGACCTCCCCCTCGAGCGGTGGGGTGGTGTCTGGGCTGGCTCCGTCCCCTTGGTCTCCTACCGGCTGTGGGTCGCTGCTAGACTCGATGGCCGCCTCCGTTATGTCAAACTGGTACTGCTGCAATTCCAGCGCCCAGCGCGCGATCCTTCCAGTTGGGTTGTCGATCGAATTGAGCCATTTCAGAGCGAGGTGGTCCGTGATGACTTCGAAGTGGTAGCCCTCCAGATAACAGCGTAACTGCCTTAACGCCCAGACAATCGCTAAGCATTCCTTCTCCGTAGCTGAGTAGTACTCCTCGGCTCGGAGGAGCCGTCGACTTGCGTAGGCGATTACCCGTTCTGTTCCCTGCAAGTTTTGCGTGAGCACTGCTCCGAGTCCATAGTCGCTGGCATCCGTTTGAAGCGTAAACTTTTCCGTAAACTCAGGACAGGCCAAGACCGGTGCTTTTGTGAGTTTGCCCTTTAATTCCTCGAACGCTGCTTGTTGTTCTTGTCCTTTCGCAGGAGACTCGTCATTGGCTGCACGATGGTGGCGAAGTTTGGGACAAAACGGCGATACCAAGTTGCCATTCCTATGCAGCGTCGCAACTCTTTGGGTGTAGTTGGCGGTACCAAGCGTTGCACTGCTGCGATTTTGTCCGGATCCGTATGTATGCCGGTCTCGCTTATCATGTGTCCTAAGTACACCAGCCTTCGTTGAAAGAAGCTGCACTTCTTCTGGTTCAACTTCAGTTTCGCCTTCAACAGTCGTCTGAATACCTCTTGTAAGTGTTCCACGTGTTCCTCCAGCGTAGCTCCGATGACAATAATGTCATCCAAGTAAGCGAAGGCGTATGGGTCCATTTCCGGGCTGATGACACTGTCCAATGCGTGTTGGAATGTAGCTGGGGCTTAGTGTAGCCCAAACGGCATAACCTTCCACTGGTAGAGGCCTCTTCCTGGAATCGTGAACGTGGTGTACTCTCTGCTCTCCTTGGCCACTGGGATTTGCCAGTACCCGCTCTTAAGGTCCAGCGTGGATATGTACTTGGCGTTGCGTAGCCGTTCCAGTATGTGGTTGATGCGTGGTAACGGGTACGCGTCAGGCACCGACCGCGCGTTCAACTGTCGGAAGTCCACGCACATACGCATCTCGCCTGTCTTCTTGCGCACCAGCACGATGGGTGCGCTGTGCGGGCTCTTAGAAGGTTCGATCTGGCCGTTTTCCAGTAGCTCATCAACCTGGTCGTTGATTATCTTCTGCATTGCTGGGTTCTTGGGGAAGTACCTTTGTTTAACCGGTTTATCGTCCTTCATGGTGATGGAATGTCGGGCGATGTTTGACACTCCTGTCAGCTTCTCAAACTTGCTTAGCTCCCTTTTCAAGAAAGCACAGACCCAAGTGGGTAGTTCGTCCGTTGCGTTCGCCTCTGTTGGTGGCCCTTCGCCTCCAGTGTCGGTTGTGACTGCAGCCAGGCTGACAGGAAGCTCTGGTTGATAGTTTTCCTGTTCCTCCAAAATGTCCGGTAGCGTTCGGGGTCGTTTCCGAAACGGGTTCGCTCTCCGGGCCTTGCAAGCATCTGCCAATGGTTCGAAGATAAAGCCCTGGTAGGGTCGATTTGTCGTGCTCGGGGTCTGCCTAGTTTGCCCTGTCTCTGCGATGTCACCCGGCTCAGTGTTACGTGCATCCTGCGTTGTTGTAACACGAGCCTGCGCTGTCTCTGTTGGGTCGTCTGGCTCCGTGCTATGTGCATCCTGCGTTGTTTGTAGACCGGCCAGCCCAGTCTCTACGGAGCTGGCTGGCGCAGTGTTACGTGCATCCTGCGTTGTTGTAACACTAGCCTGCGCTGGCTCAGTGCTGTGTGCGTCCCACGTTGGTTGTAGACCAGCCAGCCCAGTCTCTACGAAGTTGGCTGGCGCAGTGTCACGTGCATCCTGCGTTGTTGTAACACTAGCCTGCGCTGTCTCCGTGGGGCCTGGCTCAGTGTTATGTGCGTCCCGCGTTGGTGGTAGACCGGCCAGCCCAGTCTCTACGAAGATGGCTGGCGCAGTGTTGCGTGCATCCTGCGTTGTTGTAACACTAGCCTGCTCTGTCTCCGTGGGGTCTGGCTCAGTGTTATGTGCGTCCCACGTGGCGGTGTCGGTTGTTGGCACTGGATTTCTGCGCGAATTCCACACAAAAAGTCAATGCCCAGAATAGCGTCATCCAGGATCGTAGGCATCACTAGTAGAGGCAATACGGTTTCCTGATCGTCGAGCTTTATCGACGCCAGTACTGCTTTTGTTATCTCCTTTGGTGAGCCATCTGCAAGGATTATCCGCACCCGGATGTCACGAGTGCTATCCTTGGTTCCGACGATCCCTACCAACCGTTCACTGATAAACGATCGCGTTGCTCCTGTGTCCAGTGTTGCTACTACCGGGGTGGCCCCTATGGTCACGAGAGCTGCGATCCTCCCCTCCTTCAAACGTAGCGGGTGAACTAATGACGAGGGCTCCCACTGTTGGTGGTCTCTCCCCAGTCCTCTTCTGGGTGAGGGCGCTGCCCGTTTCCCGATCGAGCGACACGGCAACATCCTGTGGTGCGAGTGCCGCGTCGGCCACATTCCCAGCAGAATAGCAACTGGGGGTTCCGGCACTCCTTAGAAAAATGTCCGATCTCCCCGCAATTTCGGCAGGCTCGCTTCGCATCCACCGTCCCGCCCGTGTCCTGTGATGCCTTCTGTGCTGGCGTTGTTTCAGGTTTCCTTATTGGTAACGCCAGGTCCCAGCTACCTTGTCCGTGGTCTCCACTACCCTGATGGTGGCCCTGCGTTGTCAGTGTAATCGCTGGCAACAGTTTCCGTATCCCTTCGGGTCCCGGTCCCGAACAGTCTCAAAGTTTGTGACCAGCTGAGTCAATTCGGCCAACGTGTTGAATTCGTGTCTTCGTGTGAACAACTGGTACGGCGGCAACAAGTTCTCATAAGTCCTCTCTAGCTCCCGTTTCGGCGAATACTCGGCACGTTGCATCATCACCCGGAGTTCGATTAAGAAATCCTTGAAGGGTTCGCCTGGCCGCTGGAACCGCGTCTGTATCGTACTTTCCAAGCGTTGAAAGTACCGTGGGGGTAAGAAGAAGTCTAGAAACTCGTTCTTAAACGACTCCCAAGGCTCCGGAACCATCCTTCAGCCCGAACGGTAAAGAGACTGGATATGGTTCGCGGCAGCTGGTCGGCATTCACCCTGTATGAGGCTAGTTGCTCCTCCAGTTTCTCCACGAAGCTGAGTGGGTCCGAGATGCCATCGAACACGACACCCCAGCTGCGTAGCTTATCGGCCAGCACCGAGCAGGATATCTCCTCTCGACCTATCTTCTTGATCCTGGCCCCGGTGTAATGGCCTGTTCCTGCGTTACACCTGGCAGAGTGTGCACTGGCACTTTGAGCTGGTACTCCTCCATACGCGCTTGTGCTTCCGGATTCGGGGAAACGGCTGGCGAGCGGGCATCCCGAGGGCTGGTGGCATCCCCATAGCTTACCTCCAATTCTTGCAAGCGGTCGCGCGTTGCCTCCGAATGTTCTCCCCTGGATACGAAGGCGGAGATCCGGGCGCGTAGGTCCTCGACGGTGCCCGTGGTTTCCAGGCCAAACTCATCGGGTAAGTTCTGCAACTCGTCCACATGTCGCTGGCCGCGTGCTTCCATATAATTTTTTTTCAATTTTCTCTTTTAAATTTTATTTTTCCAAAAAAAAACAACCTGTGTGCAACTCCATTAAATTTTTGTTTTACCAAATGAGATACAAACAAAATTATATTTTTTTTTAAAATTTTCTTAAAACGCTATCATTTTTTGCCTTTGATTTTTAAAATTATGAATGGGTTGAACACCGCTCCCACTGACTTACAGAAAAGATGCTCAAAATGCCTAAATCTCAGCCCAGAGTCATTTACACTAAAATTTATAAAATACCGAGACTTAAAGAGCATCTCGACAATCCCTATTAGGTAAAACTAAACACATCGAGAAACGCTCGAGATGTGCCCCAGACTAGGAAGGCGGTAAGACACCACAAGATTTCACCAAAACGCGCAGAGAACGCTCGGAACGCGCCCTGCTGAACCCCTTGGTGCCCGAGCGATGCCGGATAGCCACAAAACGTGCAGAGAAGCGCTCGGAACACGTTTTATGGCCCTACGGTACGCCCTCGACCCCCCCTAGAACCAAAAAGAGTGGCAAAGGCACGGGCAAGACCCACCAAAACGCACAGAGAACACTCGAAATGCGCTTTGTTAACCCTCGCGGGTGCCCGGGGAATGCCGGACAGCTACGAACACGTTTAGATAACCCTTGGAACACGCGGTCGAACTGTGCATCATGCCTTTGGCTGTCCTAGCGAAATCATATAACGTAACAAAATGTTTGCAGAGCACGGTCAAGATTTACCAAAACGCACAGAGAACCCTCGGAATGCGTTTTGTTAACCCTTGTGAGTGTCCGAGCAATGCCGGACAGCTACAAACGCGTGCAGAGAACCCTCGGAACACGCGTTCGAACTGTACAGCATGCCTTCGCTAAGAAAAGGGGGTGGGGGGTAAAGAAACCCACTTGTGCGCGCGCCCAAATCACAAATGCACTCGGTTTTTGTTTTCTATTTCTTCTCACTTTTATTACCCTTAAAGGCGCCTACTCTCGTTGCCTACCACAACGCAAAAACATTTACGAAAAAAACACACTCCCTCCCATTTAAAACCCCGCTAAGTTTCCAGCTTGCTCGACTTCTTGTTTTCTTGGTGCTTTGTACAAATTAGTGAGGTTGCATTTTTCTCACCGCATCGGTAACAGAACAGTGTTCTTGTTTCAGAGCAGTGATAAAAAGAATGCCCCATTTGATCACAATTCCAACATTTATTTACATGAAATGCGGCTACTTCCTCCTCACCGTCCTCACTTGATTCGTCGCTTTCAGCAACGCTTACTTCATTGAAAAATTTGCGTATACCTTGTTGTAAGCGTCGGTTAAACTTCTTTTCCAAGAAATTTTCTGCACTACCAGCTTCTTCAAGGAGATGATCTAAGCTTAAAATGCTCTTTGCAAATAAGAGCCCACCCAAGGATTCCTTAACGTTGCCTTTTATGATGTTTACAAGCTTGTCATCGTTTAATGGTTCATGAAGCCGCGAATTCATTGTCACAAAGAATTCATCAAACGATTCCTTATACTGTTTTTGCCTGCCAAGCATTAGTAATAATCTCTCGGACTCGCTCTCTGAGGATCCAAATTTTCTAGTAATTGCGACTCTAAAAAAATCTGCAAATGAAACTTCTGGTTCTTGTTTCAGATAAAGCCAAAACCATTTCTTTTCTTTGCCTCGTAAAATCACATGAAAATCTGCTAACATTCTGGATTCTGAACAGTTGTGCCTTTTCATCAGTGTTTTTACTTTGAGCAGAAGCTCATGAACATCGTGACTACCATCGTAAGTGATATTCCATTTATCTATGTGTATTCGATCTTGAGCACTAACTGAGTTAGTCTGCTCGTTGTTCAGATTTCGACTGGATGCGCCATTTACATTTTGCATATCTAGATGGTTGTTAAAGTTATCTGGCGACTGTCTACGACCCCTCTCGCACACCATGTCAGCTAAATTACGTTGCATAACTCCCAACTCTCGCATCATAGTGCTGTGATTAATGGAAAGAACTCGTTCCAACACTGCTCCTAAACTTTCTTCTATAGCCTTAGCCATGTAACATGTGTTAACACCACTATAAGAAATTCCTAAAGTTAAATTTGGACTAAGACTTCGCGTCCTTCTTCTTCCCTTTCCAGGAACTTCTACCTCGTCATCAAGTGTAAGTTCTACCTGAGCTTGTGTATTCTGCGAAATTTTAGTCTTGCGTCTTTTTGTTCTCATGACCTAACTTATAAAGTCGTGTGACCAGTCTATATTACTGATAATCCTTAGAATAACTATTGCTTATTTGCTTAAAATTCTGCTAACAATTTTAATTCAATGCTTAAAATTTTATCGGCATACAGGTGTAGCCAAGTGGTCTGGTTACGAGACTACTAGCTTAGGTGGCAATATATTAGATAAATTTACTGAATGACAAGAAAATGATTGTGCTGCTCTCACGGAAACTATAGCTCTGGAATTATCCGGAATCAATAGGACTCGTGCTAAAACACAATCTATAATGAGTTGAAACACTACAACCACGACCAATGTAGTAGAACTGTGCTGGACATATTCAACTAAACATACGAAATTTTCGCCCATCGGGTGACGCAATAGAGTGAAAGTGTGTGCCACTTCCGTCTCTGGACTTACAACTTCCTTGGGAAAAGGATTTTATACACAAACTGTGCCTATTATACCTACAATCGCTACAAGCGTAGGCTGCAAAACAGCTCACTTAAAACTTGGTCTTACTTCGGTATGAAGACTAAAAGGCATTTTACAAAAACGAGACATAGTTACATTTTAAGTCGTTATATCTGACTAAAAATGCAACTCGGCCCCACATTGGGCGCCATATGTGCTATGGTTCGATGAAAAAGAGAATCTGTGGTCGGGCTTTACAAATTATTTCACTCGTGCTTGGCATGTCTGGCTGCATTGCTTAGCTCGCTGGATAGGGACTGGGATCTTGATGTGAATACAATTGTTGCCCCCTTTTGCACTAAGCAGGGATTTCAAACCATAACAAATAACATAAATACATGTCAAGAGTGGATCTTGGTTGCCGAATTATTTTTACTAACAATTGCCAAAACTAGATTGCGCTAATGGGTGATATAATAGCGTTACACGCTTTTCTGTTCCCACCCTATACACTGCTTGCTTGGAGCAACGCCATGACGATCAACACGTGCTGAAAATTTATAAATCGTCCCTTGTTATCTAGTTAGCCAGATAGTTGCTAGTCGACATTTGTAACGGAGGTTGTCCTTGTGGACCACGCTCCGCTCAACGAGGACCGTTGTCCCCAGGTCCGCTTCGACTTTCTTCTCTACGCAGAGCGGAGTCAGTTTGTTCCCTAGTCTGCGGTTTGTTTTTACCAAGATCTTTTCGCCTACCTCAAAAACCCTGTTTTGTCGATTTTTGTTTTCCCTTTCATTTTGCTGGAGTTGTGCTTTCTCCAACTGTTTCCCAACATTGCGGATGCACTCCGGCGAAGCGGAGACCACAATGTCCTTTGGCCTTTCTTTGACGACTGAGTGGATAGAACCATTATACTCAATTGTTGCCTGTAAAATCAAGTCGACCGTGTCAATTATTCCTCTTTGCAGCTTCAAGCACCTGGATATCTCCAAAAGGGTGCTATGAAAGCGCTCTACTTGTCCATTGGACGTGCTGTGGAGGGGAGGCGCGTTTACAACACTAACGCCATAATTGTTCAACAGTAAAGACTTGATGGTCTCTGACTTGAACGCGAGTTCATTGTCACAGTACACTTGTTTTGCCCGCGGAAATATGTTCATTAGCACTAATAGAGGTGGTTTCGTGTCCTCTATTGTCCAGGATGCAATCGGCTGGACCACTGCGAATTTGGAAAACTTGTCGACGCAAGTGAGGAAGTGCTTTTTGTCAGTGGAGAAAATGTCAATGTGTAACATTTCTCCTGTTTGTGCAGGGACTGGTGTTTGTCCGAGCTCTTGTTTTTTCGGGTGTCTATCGTATTTTGCTTGTGAGCAGATTTTACAATTTAAGACTACCTCGTTCGCAAGTTTGGTCATTTGTGGGAAATAGTATTCTGTCAATACTTGCTTGACGTTCTCCTGTGCTGCCCTATGGGCCCGATTATGTTCCTTAGTGACGATTTCCCTTCTGTCACTGATGTTGAACACATCGGCCACGAAATTTTTGCAATGCCAAAACTTGGTGGTTGGAAATGCTTTTATCAGCTCATGCTGGAAACTAGCTAATGCCGGGAGGCTACAGTGAATTGCGTTAACGACGTTCGGGTTAACGACTGACTTAACTATTCCCACAAGCATATCCTTATTGGTGAAGTGTATTTGATGCCGAGTCTTTTCCTTAAAAAGAATCGAGCACCTTTTGAATGGAAAACGTGCTTCCTCTAACACGATCTGATTCCGGAAGCAGTTTAAAGGCTTGTCCGTGGAATCGACCGTGTAGGTAAGGGACAACTCGCTATGAATCGTAGCCGCGTCAGATTCTGGCTCGTTGTGGTTACCTTCGAGGGCGTTAACATTCTGTCGCGAAAGCGCGTCCGCGACATGATTCTCTTTTCCGGGTTTGTAAAAAAGTTTAGCCCCCGTTTCATCAATGCGCGCCTTCCAGCGCTTGATTTTTGCATTGGGGTTACTCTCGGATACCGAGAACGTAAGCGGTTGGTGGTCCGTGAATATGTTGATGTCGCGGACACCATACAGGTAATGCCGTAATTTTCCAAGGGCCCAGACTATGGCAAGCAATTCGCGCTCTTTGGTCGCGTAATTAATCTCCCTATCTTTCAGACCCCTGGAAATCATGGTTATTGGGCGGCCGTTCTGTGACAAAACCGCGCCAATGCCATATGCTGATGCGTCTGTCGTCAGGTCAAATGGCTTGTGAAAATCTGGGTACATTAAAATAACGTCTTCGGACGCTAAAATGCTTCTTAATTTCTCGAACGCGTTGCGCTGAGTTTCGTCAAAGTTTACTGGTACTTTCTTCGACTTGTATTTGCTGATAGAACCGTTTTCCCCTTTAAGGATGTCAGAGACTGGCTTCGCTATTGCAGCAAAGTCTTTGATGAAACATCGGTAGTAATTCGCCAATCCCATGAAGGACCTGACGCCAAATACAGAGGTCGGCTCAGCATATTGCTGGATTGCTCTGACTTTTTCTGGGTCGGTTCTCGCACCGTCTTTGGACACAATGAAACCGAGGTAACCTACACTCTCTTTAAAGAACTGTGACTTTTCGTAAGCCACGCGCATATTTGCGTCGTACAAGTTCTTCAAAACCCAGTCTACAGGCTTAACGTGTTGTAATTCACTTTCGGAAAAGATGATCACGTCATCTACATACACGAAGCATGACTTTCCGATCTGCTCCCGCAGAACATCGTCAATCGCTCTCTGGAATATGCTGGCAGCGTTTTTTAAGCCGAATGGAAGTCGGGAGAATTCGTACTTCCCGCCATTAATGGAAAAAGCCGTTTTTTCACGGTCTCGCTCTGCCAGTGTAATCTGGTGATAACCTGCTTTCAGGTCGAGCGTTGTGAAAAATTTGGCCTTGCCCAAGTTTGCCAAAATCATTGAGATGTTAGGCATTGGGTATGTGTCGGCAATCGTTTTAGCGTTGAGCTTCCTAAAGTCTATTACTAGACGTTTATTTCTATTGCCCAAGCTATCTGTGCCTTTTTTGTCTACCACCCACAACGGACTATTGTAAGGCGAACGTGACTTTTGGATTATGCCATTCTTTAGGAGGTCGTTTATCTCCGCATTGACAAAATCCTCAACTCCCCTATTGTAGGGATACCATTTTGAGTAAATGGCGTTTTCATCGGTCGTGCGTATTGTTGCAACGACGGCCGTGTTGTAAGGCAGCGTCTCGTTAGAGTCCGCAAAAGCCTTGTTGTTCCGATGAAGCATTCGCAGAAAGTCTGCCTTCACCGCAGGTGGTGCCTCGATATCTCTGTTCTTCGTGTGGTTGACGTTCGTACATTTATAGTACTGCAATGCCTCTGAAGTTGCACCGATTTTTAATTTTCCCTCTTTCAAACATAAGGCTGCTCCCACTTGTTTAAGCAGGTCCAACCCTATGATTCCATCAAACGTGGAAAGGGAATCAAGGAGAAAGAAGAAAGTGTCATATCCAAACATGGGCAACTTGCATTTCTCGGCAATACTGTTGGACCCGTGGATGGAGTGGACAAGGAAAGGGGATTCGACCGGGATTACGCCCTTTAGGCGTTTGAGCGGCTTGATGTAGTTTTTTGCCGATCCCGTGTCGATTAAAAACTTCATGTCTGCTCCTGCTATTCTCCGCCGAATGAACGGCAGCAAGGAGTTACCCCTAAAAAATTGGCGCTGTCGCTTTCGTAGTCTACGCCATTTTCTTCCTCTATTTCAGCTACTATTGCTTTCGCTGCTTCATCGTAACTTGCGCTTTCTTCTGCGCTTGCTTGAACGTGATCAACTCTTTGCCGGCGTTGACCCGTTTGTCTGTCAGAGTTAGCAGGTCGTTTATTCCCCTGACCCTGGCTATTATTGAATTTTGTAGAGCCTTGAGTTTGTTGAAAATTCTGTGGTTGCCTGAATTTAGAAGAAGACGGATCAACATCCATGGGCACCGAAGCGCTCTGAGCTCCGAATTTTTGTTGTGATTTCTCCGGCCATTGGCCGTTTTGTCTTTTGAAATGTGGGCTTTTACCCTGACCACCCTGAGGGACCTGGTGAGACTGTTGCTGCTTGCCCCCTTGCTGACGTTGTTCCGATTGTTTTTTCTCGTCTTGCCCCTTTGCAAAGCTTGCCGCGAAAGCATACCTTTCATGGTTTGCCTCAATCTCCTGGGCCAACGCAAGTGCCGAAGGCAAGTCTGGAGGAAGGGCTGCGAATAACACGTCCGTCAAATTACGTTTTAACCCCGAGATGAACACACGAAGTGCGTCCCCCCTGAATTTTTCGCACATGCCCATCGCTAGATTGTTGTCATAGGTCATGTGGGCCTTGTTAGTCAGAAGTGTAAGCTTTTTTTCCACCTCATCGTAATATTGGAGGATAGACAAGCTACCTTGCCTTAGCGTCCCCATTTCCTGCTCGATGACGTGCATAGGTCTCTTATCGCTGTACGTAAAGTCCAGTCTAGCTATAATAGCCTCAAAATTTAAAGGGGTATTAAATGATGCTAAAACTGCATCTGCCGGACCTCGCACCTTACTTCTTAAGATGACAACGGCTTGATAGTGGCGTGAGCTCCCATCATATTTTTTAAAAATTCTGTAAGACGCGTGCGCGGCTTGCCTCCACGACACATACGTCTCCTCAGGCATGCATTTCACCGCGTCAAGGGGCTCATTGCAAATTTTGTCGTCACAGATTTGCGCGTCTTCATACACTTTCAACTCTGGCACTGCAAGCTGAGTATTTTTTAGTTTAGAAGAAATTTGTGCAATCTGCTGTTCTAACTGTGCTTTAAGAATGTTTTCTCTTCTGGCAAACTCTTCTGCCTGTGCCGCGAGCGCGACTTGCATGGTTTGTACCACCTCACGAAGATGATTTGGGTCCATGACCGGTTCGTCTACCCTACACTGCTCAACGGGACTTTCGTGTTGTGAAACCTGTAAAACGTCAAAGTTCCCTATTAATGCCTTTAGCACACTATCATCGCTGTCGTAATGTTCTATTTCACCCTCAAGGTTCTCTTTTAGGCACGTTAGTACACTATCGTCGCTGTCGTAATGTTCCAGTTCCCCCTCAGTTGAGTAGCTCATTCGATCGTAAACAAAAGTCTTACACAAAATCGCACGTCATGTGGTGCGAGAGGAAAAAAATAAAAAATGAAAATTTTCTCTCTTTTTTTTTTTTTATATGTTCATATATTTTTTTCTTTCTAAAGCTGATACCCAAAATAACTATCCTCTTGCTCAATCTACACCTTGGAAATGATTTGTGCTTTTATTTATTTTTTTTTTTTAAATTATTTATTTATTATTATTTTTTTTTTTTTATTCTCAATAATCAAATTACTCACATGAAAAACATTTCCTTAACAATTATCCCCGTGGGCTTGTAGTTGGTGTAGGTTGACGGTGATAGCTCCCTCTCCCGTTCGTTGTTGTGAATAGTCGCCGGTTTGCGACTCGGATGATCCTGTTTTGGACTCTCACTGAGGTTCGTGTCTCGCTTTTGATCTGGGTTTGGAACTTGGGTTCCTTATCTTGGTTTCACTGAGGTTCGTGTCTCGCTTTTGATTTGGGTTTGGAACTTGGGTTCTTTATCTTGGTTTCACTGAGGTTCGTGTCTCGCCTTTGATCTGGGTTTGGAACTTGGGCTCCTTATCTTGGTTTCACTGAGGTTTGTGTCTCGCTTTTGATTTGTATCTTGGTTTCACTAACTTGTAGCGCTCGTAATTGTTTGCACTTTTTTTGTAATTTATGTATTAGAAAAAATTTCAAATTTGTTTCACAAGAAGTATTTTCGTATTTGTATCTTGGTTTCACTAACTTGTAGCGCTCGTAATTGTTTGCACTTTCTTTTGTAATTTATTAGAAAAAAAATTTTAAATTTGTTTCACAAGAAGTATTTCCGCAGTTTTTTTTTTTGTTCACGTACGCACAATGATGTCTGTCGACTATCTTTACTTCCGCACTTTAACTTTATTATTGACTCCTTATTTCGGGAGTGTGTCTGACCATTAGTTGGGCGCCAATCAATCAATTAGTAAATACACTTTTTAATTGTTAGTTTTTGTTTGATTTATAATTGGATTTTATTGAATTTAAAACATGTGCTGAAAGCAGCATGGGTGAGTTTTGATATAATTATGCGCTGGGCCGAAGTGCCTCAACAAAATACAATTTTAAACTGATTTTACAAATATGAATAAGCTTAAGCTATCCCTACAATAAGCTTGGCCGCGCAGTCGGTTACATAGTTGCAGTCGCGCATGGTGTTCGGTTACATCCTGTGTGGCTGGCGTGATCATGCGCTGCGCTCGTTGCTGCTGGCCGATAATTTGCCTAGATCAGCATTTTATCAACAGGCAGACAGTCGCTTGGCGCGGCGTAACTAAACAGTGGGTATTCGTTATGGGATAACTTATATTTTAATCACAACACAAACACATGACACACATTAATAAAAACAATAAAATATTGTTATTAAACACAACATAAATATGTAATTATCATAGGTCAGTACTTAAAATAGGTCAATTAAAAACAGCACCATAAGTCAAATTGTCTTATTCGCCGAAACTGCTGACTACACAGCACGTGTAACTAGAGCCGCGGTCAGCCAACCCGGTTGTTGCCAATACACAGTTCTGCAGTGGTAAGCAACTGCTGCATACACGATAACCCAAATTACACATATGTAAACTAAGCTATATTTATCTATAAATACTGATTCTTTCGTTCTTTGCATTCAAGCAAACACAAGTCTTTCATTCTTTCTACAGGAACTCCCTCTCCGTAGTCTACCTAGTTACAAGTGCTAGTTGCGACGCTTTATTAGCAGTCAGTTTATGTACTGAATGCTTATACACACAAACATTTTGGTGACCCCGACGAAGGACTGCAACCAAGGATACTTAAAAAAAATAAAACAAAAAACTCTTATTTCTTGACCACAACACGGTTGCGACTCGAAGCGTAATCCAGCTCACCAAAGAGCAAATAAAACACTTCCAACGGGTCAGGAATAAACAGAGTTACAAACAAATCAATGGATCTGGAAGAAGTCCTGGATGAGCAGGAAGAAATAAGCAATGAGATAGCAAGGCTTATAAAAAACAGCAAAAAGGACTCAGCCGAACGGAAATCAAAACCTGGCTACTACAAAGCCAGAACCTCAACTCTAGAAGAAAAGTGGAAAGAAGACGTTGCTGATATGGTTCAAAAAACCAAAAACTACTTCTCCGAGCAAGCTAATATTGCTGACCAGTCTAGAAGCAATATGACGGAACCAAGAACCGTCATTACTTCAAGATAGGCTGATGCCAGAACAAGCACAAACACAAATTTAGGTGCATTGTGCCGTCGGCAAAAGGCAATGATAGCATCGTTAGATCGTACTTTGCAACAGAAGCCCCCTAATGCAGACAATGTGAAATCATTATGGGCAAAAATTCAAGAGGTCCATTTTCAAATATACGAAGAATTTGAAGACCCAGAAGAGATAGGCTACGACGCCGCTAATTATCTCAAGGCAGAAGCTGAGGTACGGAATGCACTTACTAACAATTCAAGTAGTTCGGGCTCCGAAAACATAAGCCTGCCACGCATTACCATTCCAAAATTTGACGGCGAATCACTCAAATGGAATCAATTTTTTGACATGTTTTCAAGTATGATACATGAAACAAAAATGCCAACCATACGCAAGATGTGGTATTTGAAAACCAGCGTAATCGGAGAGGCGGAAAGATTAATCCGTCACATCGATCTGAGAGACGAAAACTTTCTCTACGCATGGAAAATTCTAGTAAACGCATACAATAATCCAAAGGAGAGTGCATCTAAGATATTGAACCGTCTCCTGCTGCAACAAACCTGCAGCGACATATAAAGTCTTTAAAAGAGCTGCACATCGCTACTATAGAGTCCTTAGCTTCGTTGAAGGGACTTGGGATTGACATCTCAACATGGGATCCGATCATCATTGCCATTCTTAGAAATAAACTGGACGGCACAAATAGAACACTCTATGAGCAGTCACTGGGTAATACCAAGGAAATTCAGCCACTGGACACCATGATCCAGTTCTTAGAACAAAGAGTTCGAGTAATGGCTACCGGAAAAATGACGCCAGTAACTTTCAAGAAGGAGCATAAAAATTCAACATGTGCGTCTTTTTCAAGTGCACAAAAAGGATGTCTTTATTGCAAAAATATGCGACGACTTTCGCGCTAAATCAATAAGCGAGTGCCTTAATTGGGTGCAACGGCAAAAATTATTCGTCAATTGCTTCAGAAATGACCATATAACAAGTTCATGCCCCAGCAACTTCAGCTGTTTCAAATGTAAAAAGAAACACCATACTTTAGTTCATTTGGAGAACGCGATCACTTCAGCAGCAGCAGAGCCAGACACACAAGTTATGGCATCCGCAAACAACCAAAATTACAACTAACTTGCAACAGCAAAGGTAGTTGTGCTAGCCAACAATTGGCAGGAGGCAACATTCAAGGCATTACTGGATTCTGGATCACCGTCATTTCTGAAAGGCTGGTAACAATGCTAGCACTGAAACGTCATGACACAACTCTCCGGATTGAGGGAATCGGAGGAAACTCAAGACTCAGCAAAGCTCGTGTAAATGTGACAGTTAAATCACTACACAGCAATTTCACGATGCGAATGGAAGCCTTTGTACTACCCAGCATAATATCGGATCAACCTGCCCAATCGATCAACAATACCAATTGGAGCATACCGAGCAATCTGCCACTTGCTGACCCCTACTTCAACAAACCAGGCAAAATTGATCTATTAATTGGAGCAGAGCACTATTATTCAATACTGCTCCCTCAAGAACGCAAAATATTCCATGCAGGTCCAATGATGCAAAAAACTGAATTTGGAAGGATTATTGCGGGAAAAGTAAAAACAACAAATAAATCGGCATAGCGTCATATCTCCGACGACATATCTCCGCCCAGTACATTTTGCTGGCGGAGATATGTCGCTTTTTTCTGGCGGAGCTATGTCGTTTTCGAAACGACATATCTCCGCGCGGAGCTATGTCGCTATTCAAACGACATATCCCCGCCGATGTAAGAATGACATAGCTCCGCGCGGAGAAATGTCGTTTCGAAAACGACATAGCTCCGCCAGAAAAAAGCGACATATCTCCGCGCGGAGGTATGACGCTAGAAACGACATATCTCCGCGCAGCGATTTAAAGCAAATTATGTCGATACAGCAACGAAAAATACAAATAACCAAAGAAAAGAAAACAAGTAAGAAGCCTTTCTTAGCATGCCGAATTTTATATACACATGAAAGCCCTTTTTTTTAATAGTATACTTTTTAAACGATATATCTCTGCCAAGAAAAAAACGACAAATCTGCGCCAGCAAAATGTACTAGGAGTATTTATGACGCTTTGCTCAAATTTCGCATGTTAAATTCAATAACTCTTTTTACAGCATTTCTTTTCATGAAATGAATTTATTAAAAAATAAAAAATGGGTAACAGTTTTGTGCAATAGTCCAAATACACAGCAGTTTTCTTCAATTTTAAATTTAAGTATAAATGAAAATATTACGTATTGCCTCTTCGACTTCTTGGTTGCAGGTTGGACATTTTGGCTTGTTATTTTCTTCTGCTTGATTGAGGGCCACAATTTGATCCCAACATATGCCACAAATGTTTACGTGATTGCATGGGCGCAACAAAACAGACTTTGGGTTAGTAAGGCACACATTACATGGATTCATTTCAACCATTGTTTGATCTGTTATCTGACTTAAATTTGAGGCATTTGATGAAAGTGAAGAAGTGGAAGATTCCATATCAGATGACATTTCAGTTGAATTCCCTTCATTATCCACACCTTCAAGGAAGTCCTGCTTCGAAAAGCTGTCAGCCAATGATGCAGTGCATGTCAGAAATCCCTGTATATCTATTTCACCTCTTTCAAAAAGATCCATTGCGTTCATAATTCTTTCGGTCCGATCCTGAGAACAAAAATAAATGAGTTAACATTTTATTTTAAATGATTCAATTAAAATTTATACAACTTATACAAAAGTGACCTTTAGCTCGAATTTTATTTCCTAAATTCAAATTGTAAGCTTCCACTGAGCTTGTGGTTCTTGTTGACCGCTTAAACACGGACATGCTTTTGGGCCCCTCCTATAAAATAAGTGTTAAATATTAATAATAATAAGTAAAATACAGCTTAATTATTTAACAACAAATAAAACTGACCTTTTTAATCCACTGTCTCTCAAAATATTTCAAAAATGACGAAAACAGCTTTTTGTCCATCTTTATTGCTTCAGATTTTAGAAGGATAAACCCTTCGATGATTTTACTTGCTGGTAACAGCGGTAAATGCAAAAATTTCATGAAAAGCATGTAAGCGATTTTATTGCTTTTCAGCGCTCTCTCAAAACCTTGCGATTGCTTCGCATTTTTCTTACACGCCTGTGTAAAATGAAACCAACAGGCGTAAAAACTCATGTTGGGATGCAGGCTTTTTAATGCGTTACGCATTGCCATTTCATAGTCTGAAATAATTGAGGCTCCTTTGAGGTAGCAAATGTTAGCGTCTATGTAATTAAACAAGTGCTGATAACATAGCTCTGTTTTGCGTGACATTAAAACAAAAACAAAAGGGGTAATCTAAGAAATATAAATTGTATTAGTTGTCAATAAAGTGTAGCATAAAAAGAGACATACCTTTTGCAAGTATTTAATATAAATTATTAAAAGTTGCTTAAAATCACCAAAAGGGCACACTTTAAATGTAGCATCGATTAAAAAATGCCTTTTTTGCTCCGGGATATTGGCTTTCATTAAGTCGATTACCTTCTCGGATGAAAATATGCAATAAGCAAACGAGCTCGATGCGTACACTTTTTTGAAGAATTGATTTGGAGTATTTCCCTTGGTCATTCCAAAAAGTTGCATTATTGTTTCGTCTTGAAAAGCTTCCACAACATTCATTGGCGAAGATGGAGACATTGGCAAAAAAGGCTGTCTCTTTCTTTGCAAAGTCCGTTTGACAGAGTCATAATTTATTTCGATCTCTGCTTCACCATTTTTTTTCCTTAGTAATTAAATAGAAAAATAATACATCAGTTTGTGTGAATTTCTTGTCTGCTCAAATGCATATAAATATGCACTTACATATGTATGTACATATGTAATAATAAACTTATTTACATATATGTATGTATGTATATGTTTCTATACGTACATATGTATAAATTTTCGTATGCATCGTCACTATGTGGACTGCCGAACACTTTGACATACATCTGTATGTACATACATACATACATATGCATATAGCAAGGCAGCATGTTTTATTATAATTTTAATTTAATGTTTACTTACTCAGCAAGAACATCGTAAAATATCTTTTTGATGTCGAAATTGCTAGTATTTTCGCACTTTTTTTTTATTTCACTTAGACCAATGATTTTTTCGATTTCATGATTCTGAGGCCCATGATTATGCACAACATTTTCAGGCTTTGAGAAAGCCCTAGATTTGTCTGCACTTAAATACAGTCTGGCCTTACAAAATTTTACGCGGCAAACATATGCGGTTTCGCCTAGTTTTGGCTGTTTATTCTTAACATAAATTTGTTGCTCGATTACTGAAAACAAGAGTAATGAGCAGCCCGCTCGGCTTCCTTCTTTTAATTCAAATTTTATATCTGTGTAATCCATGTTCTACCTCTTTGAGCAACCGAAACGAAGTGAATGCAGCAGGAGAATGCGGCACTTTTTTGGCGCGCGCCACGCACACTTTGCCTGTTACACCAAAAAAAAACTATCTGTATACAAAAGTTAAAATAAATAATCTACTTAGGGACAAATTACATTCTACGTTTATGTTACTATAAATACTGCACGGAATGTTTTACCAATTTTTTATTAAATAGTATTTCTTAATTAAAACACAATTTACAAACTGCGAATCAGCAACGCATACACCATTAGGAAATTGTTTTTTAAAGTGCATTAACAGTTAGGAATCCAGTTGAAAATAAAGAGTAATGCAATAGAAAATAAATGGCAAAGAAGACAAAAACGCAGCACCGCACATGTTTATGTACATATGTACATACATCTGTAAAAATCTGTGCATACGTACATATGTATATATGTATATTCGTTTCTAAGACCCCTTTTACACGATGAAGTTTTTTGATGCATTATTTTTTTCATTCTGTTTCAAAGTATTTTCTATGTAAATGCAACTCTGGTTTAAATTTATGGTCGATAAACATAAATCATTGCCATCCATTGTTTTATTTGTAAACATATAATTGATTCGATAGAAGTAAAATGTGAATAAAATGAATTCAGTAAAAGAACTTTAGAGTGCGACTGCTATAGCGGTTGAGAAATCGGATTTTAATTGATTTATTATTCACATCAAACACTGTGCAACTCTGTGTTTACATGCAATCGGAATGAGGCAAAGCAAAATGAGAAAAATAAATCATTGCTTCACAAGTCATGAAGCATTGCTTCCACTTGTTACCCCCCTACCCTCTTTGCCAACAAACGAATGTTGCATTGGAAAAAACTTCATCGTGTAAAAGGGCTCTAAGAAACATATATGTATATAATATTCCGCATGCCAAGAAATGTTTCTTACTTGTTTTCTTTTCTTTGGTTATTTGTATTTTTATCGTTGCTGTATCGACATAATTTGCTTTAAATCGCTGCGCGTAGATATGTCGTTTCTAGCGACATAGCTCCGCCGTTTAAAAAACGACATATCTCCGCGCGGTGATATGACGTTTTCAGACGACATATCTCCGCGCGGAAATATGACGCTTAGAAACGACATATCTCCGCGCGGAGATATGTCGTTTGTGGCACGGCGGAGATATGTCGTCGGAGATATGTCGCTACCCCAATAAATCATCTGCCATTTGTGCAGCAGCTACAAATGATGAAACCAATGATTTATTGGAACGATTTTAGAAACTGGATAACATAGAGTCAGCAGAAAAACATCGAACGCCCATTGAAGCCCAGTGTGAAAAACACTTCTTGAAAAATCTACAAATGGCGGGTGACGGTAGATTCATAGTAAAACTTCCATTTTCTGAACACTATTCAGCCCTGGGAGAGTCCATAGAAATTGCCACTAAACGATTTCTATCGCTGGAGCGCAGAACGTCTGCAGACACATGGAAGCAATATGCTGCGTTCATGACGGAATATAAGGATCTAGGACACATGAAACAAGAGTCACCTCAACAGATTCCAAGAAGCCACTACTTCATCCCTCATCATTGTGTGCTAAAACCGGATAGCAGCACAACAAAGCTAAGAGTTGTTTTTGATGCATCCTGCAAAATGTCGACAGGAAAATCACTTAACGACATACTAAAAGTAGGACCTACTGTGCAGAGCGGCCTCATGTCAATCTTGCTATTATTTAGAACACACAAATTTGTGTTTACTGCGGACATTGAAAAGATGTACCTCCAGATTTGGATCAATCCCGAGAACCAGTTTCATCAGATGATCGTTTGGAGAGACAATCCCAAGGAGCAACTTACGTACTATAGACTAAAAACAGTTACGTACGGCACGGCCTCAGCACCATTCTTAGCAACCAAGTGTCTTAATCACTTGGGCACTACTCACTTGGACAAATCAGCAGCAGGAGCAACTGCACTAATAAATGACATTTATGTAGACGACTGCCTCACAGGAGCAGACTCAGTCCAAGAAGCAATCCTCATTCGAGAAGATTTGATGAAGATCCTGCGTCCCTATGGATTCAATCTACGAAAATGGTGCTCAAACAACGAGCAACTGTTACAAGGAATACCCAAGGACGACATCGCAAGCGAAGTAAATTTTGAGGACACAGTGGACAATTACAGGATCAAGACATTGGGTCTGATTTGGACGCCCAAAGGGGACCAACTTTGTGGCCGCGCTCACAGCAGCACAGCCACGAAAATAACTAAACGTGTCGTATGCTCAGAATTGGCACAAATCTTTGACCCCCTAGGCTTGTTTGCGCCCGTAGTTGTGAAGGCCAAGATTTTCATGCAACAACTCTGGGAAGACAAACTTGAGTGGGATGACGAGTTGCCTACAACTCTTCAGAACGAATGGAATGACTATCGAGAGGACTTGAAGAGCCTAAATTCAATGCAAATTACTCGACATATATATGACGGAAAGGTTCCAGTCACAAAGGAACTACACACATTTGTGGGCGCATCTGAACGCGCATACGGCGCAGCAATATACGTACGCGCAACATACAAAAATAAGCAAATTTCTGTGCGTTTGCTATGTTCCAAATCTCGAGTAGCTCCAACGGCAAAACAGTCCCTCCCGCGACTAGAACTTTGTGCTGCACTGTTAGGTGCTGAGCTCGCGGACACGGTTCGACGGGACCTCAACTTGAACTCCAACACAGTACCAGGATATTTTTGGTCTGACTCTACGGTTGTCCTGTCATGGATTAATGCAGCTGCCTCCACATAACACACGTTTGTGGCCAACCGGATAGCAAAGATCCAAGCGTTGACAGGCCAAAATCAATGGCGCCATGGGTCATCCGCTAACAACGCCGCGAATGTTCTTTCAAGAGGAATATCTGCGCGAAGGTTACCCGAGCATAATTTATGGCTATACGGACCACTATTCCTGTATGGATCTCCAGAAATATGGGCAACCCCAACCAACATAGTTCCGAGCAACCTGGAGAAGAAAACAAAACATGTAATCCTAGCAATATCTCCATCCACCTTAGGTGAAGAATTGTACACATGCAGACACAGTAACTCATTCCACAAACTGCAGCGCATTGTGGCGTATATGTTGCGCTTCTGTTTCAAAAAACACAGATCAGAAACTACTACTCTGTGCATCAAAGAATTGGATCACGCTCGTTACTTAATTCTGTGGACAGAACAGCAAGTTGAATTCACTGCTGATCTCAAAATGCTGCAACGCTACAATATGGTGGCCAAAAAGAGCCCTGTCTCATCGCTGTCGCCTATATAAGGCTCAGATGGTCTTATGCGAGTTGAAGGGCGATTAGAGCAAGCCCCACTCCCATACAACGCAAAACACCGAATTCTACTGCCTTACAACGATCCTATAGTAAAAATGCTATTGCGCGAGCTGCATGAAGATAACATGCACTGCGGCGCTCAAGCTTTACGAGCAACGGCGAGGCAACAATATTGAATCTTGAACGAAAAAACCATGTCAAGAAACATCATTCACAGCTGCGTAAAATATAACAAAGCAAAACTAAAGCTTATGAACCAAATTATAGGCAATTTGCCGACCGATCAAACGATTCATTGTGCCAATGCTACAAATTTCGTTGGAGCGAACAACCAGCTACAAGAACTGGAAGGGTCAATATTTGGCGAAAAAGGCCAAGCAGAGATCATCAATCAATGTAACAAAAAAATTGACAGCCTGTGTCAGATCACACGGGCGCATAGGTTAGCCGTAGAATACGTCTGTCCTTGTGCAACAAAAATTATGAAGCGGTAGCCTAATAACAACAACCACATAGATGTTTTATTTTATTTTTAATTGTGTTTGTTGTCATTTGGCTAATTTTTTCCTTTTTAGTGCAATACTGGTTAGCATCTCTGATATAAATTCAGCAAACATTGACTTGAAATAGAAATATATATTTATATAATTTATTACATCAAAATTTGTGCATAATTAAATCTAAAATTGTATTTTTGTTTTATGTTTGAAATGTGACTTTTGATATGACAGGTTTGTGAAAGGAAAAGTATGAAATGTAATTCATTAATGATTTACTTAAATTTCTAGCAAATACTAAATCTATATTGGTTAGAGCTAAGGTGGTTGCTGCATTTTTAATATACTTTAATTTGAATTTTTCTTCCATAAATCTGCAAATGAACAATCATTGGTCATTTCTAAATTAAAATCACCTACGACGATAGCATGTCCACCTCGGTAATTTGTCAACTGTGAAATTCTTGTCTATTAGTGCAGTGAGGTGAGAATATTTCATCAAAGCATTTGGATGAAAGTACACAAAGCCAAGAATAAATTTCAGACAGACAAATGTCGCCTACACCGCTATCGACCAGTTGCCTGTTTGAAATATCGATTGGAGAACAATATGTTAACATGGTACTATTTGATGCACGACGACGTTGCTGTAAATTATTAAAATGCGAAATTAATTGTTCAATATTCATTTAAATTAAATTAAATTAACTTAATTCAAAGTAACTGTTCACAAGATGCGAAAATCAGGGCTGCCACCGTAAAGACGAATTATCGATAGTTTAACTCAGGATAGTTTATATGATATTTTTTCACGGGCATATTTATTGTTTTGGTGCAAAAGCATAATTAAATGTGCAACACAAACAATAAAACATGATTTCGAAAACTTGCATGCAAATTTCAGAATTGCGGTAAACATATTTTATTGTGTTATAATTGTTTGGGGCTGACTCTTAAGCTGAGCTTGTTCACCCCTGGCACGGAAGAATTTATGTATGAAAATTTAATTATGCCCGAATATCTTATTGAAATTTCCACAAGCTATCAGTCATGACCGCATGTATATCAAACGAAAGGAAATCAAGTCTACTTTGTATTAAAACAAGTTTTAATCGATTCTCTGGCGGAATTTTTGAGCTATGTCCAATTGAAAAAAAAGTAGTGATTTTTGCACTGATTTTTTGCCTTAAAAAGTTATATATTTGGCAAAATTATTACAAATTTGAATGTGGGAATGTTTGTTTACCTCATCTCAACTTAAATTCGAAAAACTCAGATTAATTGATTGATTATTGAGATTGCTAGAGCAATTTAAAGTCTTCAAAATGAAGCAAAATTTTGCATGTTTTTGGTCTCATTTTTTTAATAGAAAATGTAATCAATTCATATATATATATAGCTTAAAATAAAGATTGAAGCCTTGGCTTTAAAACGAAATTAATTTGAAGAAAATCTATTCATTAGTTCATGAGCAATGAGCGATTTTGTGAAGCAACCATATTACAACAACAACTTTTTTGGATATCACACTCATACCGAAACGTAAGACGTATTCTACGTCAAAACAAGTTGCATTCAAATTCATTCCGCCACGGGCGCCATTTGGAGGGCTATGGGAGGCAGCAGTCAAGTCAGCAAAACGACTTTTGGTCACCACGACCAATACTGCATCTCTTACATTTGAAGAATTGAACATGGTAAGTATCGAAATTGAAGCAATCCTCAATTCTCGCCCAATTACACCGATGTCAAATGATCCAACGGATACAACCGCCCTCACTCCAGCACACTTTTTGATTGGGGAAACGTTGACTGCTCCCCCCGATGTAAACACGGACCGAAATGAAAATTCCTTAGTAAAACGCTGGGAACTTGTGTCCATCCTAAAGCAAGGATTTTGGAAGCAGTGGTCGGAGGAATACTTGCAAGGACTACAAGCCAGGCACAAATGGAAATCTGCTAATGCCAATATAAGGGAAGGTATGTTTGTGCTAGTCAAGGAAGATAACATACCTGTGATGAGCTGGCCAATGGGACGCATTATCAAAACGTACCCAGGAAAAGACAATTATGTCAGGGTAGTTGACGTTAAAACTGCCTCAGGCACCTACAAACGCCCCATAAACAGACTTTCGCCACTGTTTCAAGAAGACAAGGCCACAAAACGCACCATCACTGAAACAGAGGACACAGATAAAATTGATGCACCACCCGTTCATCGGAAACGACTGATGTCGCCAACAATCACTTCATGCATGCTAGTGCTGCTTCTCATACTACCTCTGGTGCTGACACAGTCGGTGGTTGTAAAAAAGTTCGACACGAGGCCTGGAATATTTTATTAAAAAAATTGGGACAACAAAGAGAGCTATATCTGACTGGACCATAATAATAAATTATGAATTGTAACCATACTGTCGCGATATGAAGACATTCGATTTTGGTATAAAGGAGTTCAAATACATATGTCCAGAGCTACATGATATGCACACATGTGATTCCATATCACAGCATTTCCGGCACCTGTTTGACGAATTACAAACGGGAAACGCACTCGTACAACACACACGAAACCGCCGGTCCCCACTTGATGCCGTGGGCAATATTGCAAGCAGTCTGTTTGGAGTTTCAGATTCGGACTACGCTAACAAAATGACCAAGGTCGTTGAGGAGGTAAAAACCAACGAGTCATTTCTACTGCACCTGCTGAGAAATCAATCATCAGTACTAGACTCAACCATCAACGTTGTCAAGAAGACCAGGTCGGATCAGCGCCTAAAATTACTTGAAAAACAAATGGCAACCATTAGCCAAAGCACAGGAAGGTACACAGGCGCACGTCTCACAGAAACATACCTGGCACTAACAACTCAACTAACACTGCAAGCAGCCACACTTCAGCGCATACAATCAGAAATTGTGAACGTGCTAACAGGAGTTCACAACCATACAATCAGCCCAGTGTTGATTTCCCCAATCCAGATAAAGGGTCAATTGGATCAAATACGGGATCATTTGCCACCAGATCAAATGTTGCCCGTGACCTCATCCAACTTCATTCAACTATACAGAATAATGAGAGCAGAAGCCACAGCCACCGACACTCATGTTATATTCCGAGTAATATTACCACTAGTGTCAACGTCGATATTTGAACTGTTTAATATCGTCCCAATTCCGGTGTGGGACTCAACTAGCTGGAGATTCTTTGAGCTTTAAACACCTATAGTCGCAGTTAACAAACACAGGGTTCAATTCATTGGACTAACAAAGGATGATCTACGACGCTGCCTCACACTACCACACAAAGAATACATATGCTTCGACCATCAAGCTATGTTCAACGTAAATAATCAATGTGAGTTTCAGCTTTTTAACAACAAGACACCAACAGTGTGTCAAACAACTCACAGAACAACCAAAATGGTATGGACAAAAACACACCAGCCGAACAATTGGATATTTGCAACCACCTCGGCAATGGAATTGCAAGCCGAATGCAATGGAATACCGTCTACAATACTGATAGAAGACACTGGATTGCTAACTTTATCGTCTGGCTGTACTGCCCGCAACTCGGAGATTAGCATCAGTTCGTTCGGCACCATAATAAGTCAAGTAAAACCAAGTTACGCCCACTTTGGCGATCTAATCAAGCCAAACATCACCGATGTACCTGCGACAACTTTCAATATCTCTGAGTACAAGACCCAAGAAGACAACGATCTGGACGACTTACAGTGAAAATTGGCAACACTGAACATCCAAGAGCTGCCTAACCAAGCTCAATACTACATAGCCATATAGTTTCTTATGCTGAGTTAGCTGTATCCATCATATTGCTATGTGACTATGCAATGCGAAAGAGACGCTTATGGACTGTGCGACAACCCACCCCCAAGACTGAAGCCAGCCAAACACCTGTTCAACGGCCGGCAGAATGTTTAGGCGTATATATATATACTTTAATCACAACACAAACACATGGCACACAATAATACATACAATAAAATATGCTAATTGTAAAGAAGTTATCTAAGGCTGGGGTAAACTCTGTCCAGCCCAGAGTTATTTTACAATAAAATTTATTAAATACCGAGACTCAGAGAGCATTTCGGCAATCCCTATTAGAAAAAACTAAACACATCGAGAAACGCTTGAGATGTGCCTAGTCTAGGAAGGCGATGAGACACCACACGATTTCACCAAAACGCGCAGAGAACGCTCGGAACGCGCCCTGCTGAACCCTGTGGTGCCCGAGCGATGCCGGATAGCCACAAAACGTGCAGAGAAACGCTCGGAACACGCGGTCGAACTGTACCGCACGCCTTGGCTGCCCTAGCGAAAAGCATATAGCGTAACAAAACGTTTGCAGGGCACGGGCAAGATTTACCAAAACGCACAGAGAACCCTCGGAATGCGCTTTATTAACCCTTGCGAGTGCCCGGGCAATGCCGGACAGCTACGAATACGTGCAGAGAAACGCTCGGAACACGCGATCAAACTGTACCGCACGCCTTGGCTGCCCTAGCGAAAAACATATAACGTAACAAAATGTTTGCAGGGGGAACGGGCAAGATTTACCAAAACGCACAGAGAACCCTCGGAGTGCGTTTTGTTAACCCTCGCGGGTGCCCGGGCAATGCCGGACAGCTACGAACACGTGCAGAGAAACGATCGGAATACGCGTTCGAACTGTACAGCATGCCTTCTCTAAGAGAAGGGGGTGGGGGGTAAAGAAACCCACTTGTGCACGCGCCCAAATCTCAAATGCACTCGGTTGTTGTTTTTTATTTCTTCTCACTTTTATTACCCTTAATGGCGCCTACTCTCGTTGCCTACCACACCGCAAAAACATTTACGAAAAACACACTCCCTCCCATTTAAAAGCCCGCAGACTTAAGGTCAGCTTACCCCTGTCCCATGTTTTGCTGCGGCCGTTGTTCGTCGTTGATGTTGTTGTTGTTCATTTTAAATGTCTTCTAATTGTTTGCCTTTGCGTAGGCACTCTGGTTTATTTTGGAAAACTCAAGAAAAAGTTTTCTTTTGCAAAGATCTTGGCGCGCGCGCGTGTAAATTGCGTGATTTTAACGTTAACACTTTTTCACTTCTGCGTTGCTTTAATCTCCGATCGCGATTGCCCGCCTTGATTTTTCGGGCGCGTGCCAAATTTTCGGCTGCTTAAGCCTCTGCCGTGGCCTCTGTCGCTGGGCCTCTGTCGTGGCCTCTGCCGCTGGGCTTCTGTCGTGGGCCTCTGTCGTTGATCATTCTGCCGGTGCCTCGGCTGTTGCCGGTGACTGTTGGCTGCTTAACCATCTGCCGTAGCCTCAGTCGTGGCCTCTGCCGCTGGGCCGCTGTCGTGACCTCTGTCGCTGGGCCTTACTGCCGTGGTCTCTGTCGTCGCCGCTCTCGCTCTGGTGCCTGCATTTCTGCCAGCGTCGCGTCTGCCAGACACCGTCTGGTCCCTTTTCATGCTGTCGGGCTTTGCTTTACTGCGCGCGAGAGCGCACATGATCCCGTTATAAACCAGTGGTACGCACCGCTATCAGTGATGAGCACTGATAATAGTGATGCGCATCACTGGTTCGTTTGCCTACTTGTTCCCCGGTATTAAAGCTAGGTTTTACCTTTCTCTGCTTAAGTCTAAGTGTTGTGGGGGAGCTTTATAGCTACCTCACATAATTAAACAAAACATAAATATGTAATTATCATAGGTCAGTACTTAAAATAGGTCAATTAAAAACAGCACCATAAGTCAAATTGTCTTATTCGCGGAAACTGCTGACTACGCAGCACGTGTAACTAGAGCCGCGGTCAGCCAACCCGGTTGTTGCCAATACACAGTTCTGCAGTGGTAAGCAACTGCTGCATACACGATAACCCAAATTACACATATGTAAACCAATCTATATTTATCTATAAATACTGATACTTTCGTTCTTTGCATTCAAGCAAACACAAGTCTTTCATTCTTTCTACAGGAACTCCCTCTCCGGAGTCCACCTAGTTACAAGTGCTAGTTGCGACGCCTTATTAGCAGTCAGTTTATGTACTGAATGCTTATATACACACAAACACTGTGCATCTGCATACAACACGCGTTGCTTCGCTGCAGCTGCGCTGTTACTGCGCTGTTTCTTCGCTGCAGCTGCTCTGTGGCTTTGCCGCTACTGCGCTGTTTCTTCGCTGTAGCCGATCTGCTGAAGATGATCACGCTAACACTGTGGTTTCTCTTTGTTAAGCGCTGTTTTTAGAACGGCACGCGTTTGCTATACATCTTGCCTCAGACTCGTCTGCTATCTAACGAAGACTGCCTTTCTAACGTTCCTCGTGCGCCTTGCCAGAATCCAAGTACAGCCCTGTCAGGCGTGGAGCGTGTTATTTGCTCAGCCCAAGCTATCCAGACATTAGCGGTCGCCTTGCCAGCGCCGGTGTTTAAAATTGGCACTCTAACAGTTGGCTTTCACTGCTTTTTACTTTATGCAAGACCAATATATAAAAATGTTTCTTAATTTTTTGAGGTTATAATTTAATTTCTACTGCCGTCGTTCGGCACATCCAACTCGTTTTACTTTTCATCGGGTAGTGTTTTCCATGCTTGCCTAAAAATTTCTATCACCCACGCTTCGAATAAAAGCTCTTATTCAAACGGGATCATTCCCAAGCTTTTCCGTGTGACTCTGCCACCTCGCTTAGTTAGCTTTTACATAGTTGAAGGATGCCACTATGGTAAATTAACATCGTCACGATCAGCTGTTGAGTACTTACTCAAATAACTTAAACAAATTTATTAACAAGGCATCCGTAACAGCACCTTCTTCGTAGGCCTCAAGACCAAAGAAACGGAAGAAAAAGGTTGACTTGCCCATGTTGTCATCTTTCGTGAGGCTCGACCTCAACCTGATATAAAGCCGGGCACCTTTACATAGCCTTCAAATCTTTTGCATGAAATGTACTAACAAATTTGCCTTGCATATTCTCTATTTCATATAGTGCTGTACCTATTTTCTTTCGTACTCGATCTTTTACATATGATGGCAACAATTTAGCATTGATTCGTTTCGCTGCATTACTGTGCATGAAATTCCCTCTAAACAATTCTTACCTAAAACACTGACTGAAGCGCCAGAATCCAACAACCCGAACAATTCTTGTGTACCTATTTGAATCCTTACGTATGGTCTATTATCTCCTGGCATCAAATTTGTGATTGACTCTATCTGCTTACGAAACTTCAATCTTTCCTTATATCTCATTCTACATTTAAAAATCTTATTGGATAACTTTGCTGTACTTAGCTCCTTTTGGAACTGTTTTAAACGTAGCGTATGTATCGTACCCAAATCAATACTTCCACTACTCCTAATGCTGCTTAAGTCTGCTAACTTCTCCTCGAGCGAGCTGTCGACTTTTCCAGCTTGCTCGACTTCTTGTTTTCCTGGTGCTTTGTACAAAGAGTGAGGTTGCATTTTTCTCACCGCATCGGTAACAGAGCAGTGTTCTTGCTTCAGAAGGGCAGTCATAAAAAGAATGTCCCATTTGATCACAATTCCAACATTTATATTTGGAAGTGCCAACGGCGTTTTTATGTTTTTTTACACGAAATGCGGCTACTTCCTCCTCCACGTCCTCACTTGATTCGTCGCTTTCAGCAACGCTTACTTCATTGACAAATTTTCGTGTACCTTGTTGTAAGCGTCGGTTAAACTTCTTTTCCAAGAAATTTTCTGCACTACGAGCTTCTTCAAGGAGATGGTCTAAGCTAAAAATGCTCTTTGCAAATAAGAGCCCACCCAAGGATTCCTTAACGTTGCCTTTTATGATGTTTACAAGCTTGTCATCGTTTAATGGTTCATGAAGCCGCGAATTCATTGTCACTACATCAGCAAAGAATTCATCAAATGATTCCTTATACTGTAGTTGCTTGCCAAGCATTAGTAATAATCTCTCGGACTCGCTTTCTAAGGATCCAAATTTTCTAGTTATTGCGACTGCAAATAAATCTGCAAATGAAACTTCTGGTTCTTGTTTCAGGAAAAACCAATACCCTTTCTCTGCTTTGCCTCGTAAAATCACATGAAAATCTGCTAGCATTCTGGATTCTGAACAGTTCTTACTGAGCAGAGTTGTCACTTTGCACAGAAACTCATGAACATCGTGACTAAAATCGTAAGTGATATTCCATTTATCGTGTATCGTGTATTCGATCTTGAGCACTAAATGAGTTGGTCTGCTCGTTGTTCAGATTTCGCGATTGATTTCGACTGGATGCCCCATTTACATTTTGCATATCTAGATGGTTGTTAAAGTTATCCGCCGACTGTCTACGACCCCTCTGGCGCACCATGTCAGCTAAATTACGTTGCATAACTCCCAACTCTCGCATCATAGTGCTGTAATTAATGGAAAGAACTCGTTTCAACACTGCTCCTAAACCTTCTTCTAGACCCTCAGCCATGTAACATATATTAGGACCACTATTAGAAATTCCTAAAACTAAATTTAGACTAAGACATCGCGTCCTTCTTCTTCCCTTTCCAGGAACTTCTACCTCATCATCAAGTGTTAGTTTTACCTGAGCTTGTGTATTCTGCGAAATTTTAGTCTTGCGTCTTTTTGTTCTCATGACCTAACTTATAAACTCATATGACCAGTCTATATTACTGATAATCCTTAGAATAACTATTGCTGATGTGCTTAAAATTCAATGCTCACAATTTTATCGGCATACAGGTGTAACCAAGTGGTCTGGTTAAGGTGGCAATATATATGCTAAATTTACTGAATGACAAGCAAATGATTGTGCTGCTCTCACGGCAACGATAGCTTTGGAATTATACGGAGTCAATAGGACTCGTGCTAGAACACAACCTTTAATGAGTTGAATCACTACAACCACGATCAATGTAGGAGAACTGTGCTGGACACATTCAACTAAACATTCGCCCATCGGTTGTATTAATAGAGTGAAAGTGTGTGTCACTTCTGTCTCTGGACTTAAAACTTCCTTGCGAAAAGGATTTTATACACAAACTGTGCCTATTTACCTACAATCGCTACAAGCTTAGGCTGCAAGACAGCTCACGTACAACTTGGTCTTACTTCGGTATAAAGACTAAAAGGCATTTTACAAAAACGAGACATAGTTACATTTTAAGTCGTTATATCTGACTAAAAATGCAACTCGGCCCACATTGGGCGCCATATTTGTTATGGTTCGTTGAAAAAAAGAATCTGTGGTCGGGCTTTACAAATTATTTCACTCGTGCTTGACATGTCTGGCTGCATTGCTTAGTTCGCCGGATGGGGAGTGGGATCTTAATGTGAATACAATTGTTGCCCCCTTTTGCACTAAGCAGGGATTTCAAACCATAATAAATAACATAAATACATGTCAAGACTGGATCTCTGTTGCCGAATGATTTTTAATAACAATTGCCAAAACTAGATTGCGTTGATAGGTGATATAATAGCGTTACACGCTTTTCTGTTCCCACCCTATACACTGCTTGCCTGAAGCAACGCAATGGCGATCTACACGTGCTGAACATTTATAAATCGTCCCTTCTTATCTAGTTAGCCAGCTAGTTGCTCACCATAACCTGTCTCCGAAACACCTGTATGCCAAAATAATAACTACTTTACTACTTCATATCCATAGCGTCAACTTAAAGCTTGATTATATTTAGTTCCTTGTTTCCTTTCATATTCATTTCGTATTAATCTATGAAATTAATTCAATATAATATACACAAAAGAGCTTTTAAATACATGTAAATTTTTATAAATGTTTAACTTATTTTAATTTAAAGTATAATTGTTTTTCTAATTGCTTACTTTTTTGTCAACACTAAAACGTTGCAACTGGCTACCAATACAACTTACTTGAGTTCCTTGTCAGGTTTGTTAATGGGGGGAATGTAATGCAGGTTGTTGTTTACTGCATACTGCTTGTAGCGTTGAAAGTACAGTTGCAAGATGATGATGATCTGAGCTCAAACCAGCAATATCTGTTAAATAGATAAACTTTTAGAATAATTATACACACACTTAACAAGTTTACTGAAGCTAATTGCATTGGAGCATTGCAATAGTTTTAGGCTTTATCATAACCAACGTTATACAAATATTAAAATCAAACTGGCTTAATCAATTTCGTGATCGGATATTTATCCGGAACTTTCACTTCTTTAAAAAATATAACTTATGCAATAAAAATTTTCTTAATTCAATTAATCACTCTATTAGTCTTGTCAAAGTGCAAAAACTATAAATCAAAAGTAAACCGCAACATTATCACTAAATAGTAACTCCAAAACTGTGCTGTTGCTGCGCTGGTGTTGCGCTGTTATTTTGCTGCCGCTGCGCTGTTGCTCCGCTGTAGCTGCGCTGTTGCTGTGCATCTGCATACAACACGCATTGCTCCGCTGCAGCTGCGCTGCTACTGCGCTGTTTCTTCGCTACAGCTGCTCTGTGGCTTCGCTGTAGCCGCTCTGCTGAAGATGATCACGCTGACACTGTGGTTTCTCTTTGTTAAGCGCTGTTTTTATGCATTTTTTATGCTATGCATCTTGCCTCAGACTCGTCTGCTATCAAACGAAGACTGCCTTTCTAAAGTTCCTCGTGTGCCTTGCCAGAATCCAAGTACAGCCCTGTCAGGCGTGGAGTGTGTTATTTGCTCACACACAGCCCAAGCTATCCAGACAATAGCGGTCGCCTTGCCAGCGCCGGTGTTTATCAAATCAAATCGATTCCGAGCCTTTTTGTATTCCTACATTTCGATTCCGAGTACGATCGGATCGTTTTGAAAACGAGTGGCAATGAGCACTCGAAATGAAAACGATTGTGCCTTTTAAGCAACTAATGTGTGTTTTTGAACCCTGAAAATATTTTTTACTTAATAAATATACTATTGGCAATAATTTTGTATTATCATTCGTAGGGCCTGCATATTATTTTTCATTTGTGCTTTTTTTTTTAGTTTTACACCTAAAATTTATTTGCGTTGGCAAAGCCAAAGCGATCGGAATCAGTCTTACACATAAAGTAGAGTTGTCATGTTTAACCAAAGAATTAGATGTGTTTTGTATTGTTGTTATTAACACAAGATTTTTGTTAAAATAACTATAAAAACTTGATTACTATATAAAATAGTAATATATACTATGATAAAAGTTTAGCTTAAGCAAAAAAGAGAAATTACACGAATATAAGTAAACTAAAAATATCTGTCCTGAGTAAAGGCAGCCCTTATACTCGATATCTATCGAGTATTTATAAATTATCGGTGCGGTAAACAGCTGAACTCAATCATATATTCAAAATGTAAGTAAAGGAATAATTATTTGTGAACATTTAATAAGATTTTTTGCGTTTTTAGGGGCAAAAAACGAGACGCAGATCAAGAAAACTTGCTATTGAGTTTCATGAAGGAAAATCCGGACGTGGCAAAAGGTTTTACCAAAGGGGATATGGTGGTAATTGGTGCAATGTGGGAAGCACTTGCCAAAAACTTGAATGCAAGTGGGCCTTCTTGCAAAAATACAAATTCAATACAACCAACGGAAATCCAAATATCTCAACAAAAAAAACAGTTTCGACTCAACTATTTTGCCGGGAGACATCTTCATGCTAATATGTTCTTTACATATAGAGGATTCAAGAGCGTCGATGACGTTATGTAGCACTTTTGAAAAAGTACTCCTGCCTTTGGTGATGTTGAAATCTTTTGCCGCTGCTAGCTGATATGTGCCAGTTGCTAAAAAGCGTAGAGTTGCTGCAAGCTTCGTTGTTGGGTCGATGAGCCAATTATTGTTTATTATTTTGGCATTTATAGATTCCAGTAGCATTTTAAATGTTTATTTACTAACCCGTATCTAACTAACGACTCCTGAAATCTATAAATTTTAAATAAAATATGTTTACTATGAAAATAACGACCAACTTACTTAGAGTCCAACATTTCAATAACGTTGGTGTTTTCTTGGGCTCGTAGCAACCGATTAATGCTTCTAGCTTTTAATTAAGCAAGACGTTCTCTTTCTCTTGCTGCTAATATAAGTGCTGCCGGCATGATTAATAGCTTATTTAAATAAACGCACTTTTTATTTTTTTGTTTGATTTACCCAATCAGCTGTTTGTCTCGATAAAAAATTGGTATCGAATTTGAGTATAAAAAGAATATAAGTCGATCGAAATCTGGGAATGCAACCATCGAAATAAGAATCCATTTCGATTCCGTTTCGACTCAAAATGTAGAACAGGCCTGAATAACTGATTAAGGATCAGCAGTGCACCGCCTGTTATTCACCCATATAAATATAAACCAGATATATATGATTTTTCCGTTTTGCCTAATAAGGATAACCTGTACAGATGTGATCGCACCTTCTGCAAGGGTGCTCTTATTGCTGTTGACTCTTGTATTTCCTCTGAACAGATTCATTCTCATGATCATCCGGGTATTGAGTTTCTATGTGCTAAAATATTATGTAGCAGCCGCTTTTTGTATATTACTTGCTCATATATTCCTCCCTATTCTGATAATAACATTTACATATCCCATCTGAATACCCTACAACTTGTTTCGTCGTTGTTGACGGATATGAATCAACTTATATTTTGGTGATTTTAATTTGCCATATGTTGTATGGTCTGTGAATAACAAATCTTCGGCGCAATTACCAGCCACTTCTGATGATTTTATCGAGACCTATCACAAGTTGACAGGGTGCATAACTGTAGTTATGTTAGATTTGAAATATCTTTCTGATTCTGATTGTAGTAATGTTAGTGGAGTACCCCTCAAGTGCTTCCTGAAGATACCTACTATCCAACCTTAAAACTTTACTTTGAACTCCTTAACTTTAAATCAGCATCTAACAATGTTTTAAAGACCCTCAGTTTTCCTTCAAGTTAAAATAAACCACCTTGGTTTACGAAGGAACTATCAAAATTAAAAAACGTAAAAACAAGATCCTTTAAAAAATGTAAAAAAAATTTAAAAAGTCTGGAAATACTATAGATTTATTCTCGTATATAATAGCAAAGTCTTATTTCAATTCTGTAAACACTTTTTGTTATAATAATTAATTCAATCGTTGCAGATTAAACTTTTCCCGTGATCCGAAACAGTTTTATAAATTTGTTAACTCAAAACGTAAATCTTCTTGCTTGCCATCCTCGGTTTACCTTGATAATACAAAAGCAAATTCCGATCAGGCAGTGGCTGATCTCATTGGTGAGTATTTTCAATCAGTATACTTATCGAGTTCATATAGTTGCAATAATTCCTATCCTTTTCAAGTTCAAGCGTCAAATTGCATATATGTATGTCCCAGTTATCCAATCCGAAAGTCTTTGAAAAAATTATGTACTCTCAATTACAGCACATGTGTAGTTCAATTAAATCTCCTTATCTACACGGTTTTGTAAGGCGAAGATCTACTACCACCAACCTTCTTGAATTCATCTCGCTAGTTATCAAAGGTTCTCAAGCCAAAACGCAAACTGACGTCGTTTTTACAGATTTAAGCAAGGCATTTGATTCTGTAAGTCATTCTTTGTTGCTCGAAAAAACTATTAAAACTTATTGGATTTCCAGCAAATTTCTTGTCGTGGCTTTCTGAGTACTAGTGCGGCCGAACACAAAAAGTAGTTTTTAAATCATCTGTGTCCAAATCTGTTTTTGTTACCTCTGGTGTTCCCCAGGGGAGTCACCTGTAACCAATGCTATTTAATCTAGTTATTAATGAGCTTCCTGCTGTTATTACTAACTCTCGTGTTTATATGTTTGCTGATGATGTAAGCTGTGCTTCACCGATAATGATGCTTCTCTGTGTAACTTACTACAGTCGGACTTTGGTGCACTGTCGGTCTGGTGCCGTTATAACTTACTAAATTTAAATCGTTCAAAATGTAAAGTCATGTCTTTCTGTAGAAGTACCTCTCGTACTGCTCTCTACATTATTGATGCTTCACCACTTGACCGCGTTTTTGAAATTAAAGATTTAGGCATCACTCTTGATAGCAAATAAAAATTTTATTCTCACATATTGTAAAGGTCATTACTTTTAGTATTTAATTCTTTATATAATTTTATGTGCAATACACATGTTATCCAATTCACCGCTCTTACAACAATGCGTACTTAATACTAAAAAATACCAAACCTTAAATTATGACTTGTGGTCACTTTAAGGAACTTATTACACGCTTCTATTTTTTTTTTGTTTTTTTTTTTTTATTTAACTTATCCTTATTCCTACCATATCTTTCAGGAGGTTTTACAGCACGACCACTTCTAGTTTTATAAGTATAATGTTCATCATTCTCTATGCCACTAGCATCTAATTCACGATTTTCAAAACTAATATTAGACTCGCTACTATCTGCTGTTTCATAATCCAACTCCGAATCACTTATACATTCATCAGATTCTAATGAATCATTCACAATTACATTGTCACCAGGACTAATGATATGATTTGATGGACTAACCAATTGAATTTCTGGCAAATTATTTTCATCACTTATTTTAACATTTTCTTCAAATAGTGGGTAACTATCATGAGAACAACTTTTTTGCTTAGCAATAAATCGGTGATTTCGTCTATAATACTTTTCACTTGAGTCCTTAATTATATATGAACGATCATTAACAATTTTAGCAACTTCTCCATAATACCATTCCTTTCCATTTTTCTTAAATATAACTCTTTCCCCTATTTTCAATACTGGTAACAATTTTGCATTTCGATCATAGTAATATTTTTGCTTTTCTTTTTTCTTTTTAATTTTTTCTTGAATGCTTTCCTCCGATATATTATTTCACTTTAATAATTCCTGCTTAATAGGCAATTTAGTCTTTACCAGCCTGCCAAAGAAAAGTTCCGTTGGCGTCACACCCAAACTAGAAGTTGGTGAAGTATTGTATTCCAATATTCTATATTGAAATTTACCTGTCTCCTGTATTTCATAGCACCGCTTTAATATTCCTTTTGCTATAGCTACCCCTTTTTCAGCCAATCCATTACTTTGGGGGTACCGAGGGCTAGAATAACGAAACTGAATATTATACTCCCTTGCAACCTCTTGAAATTCACTAGAACTAAACGGACTATTGTCACACTTTACAATTGATGGGTATCCTATCAAATTAAATGCTTGTATAATAACATCAATTATCTTTTTTGACGTCTTATTATTCATCTTAAATGCCATAAGATAGTTGGAATATGCATCAATTATTGATACATAATCATAACCTGCATATTCAAACAAGTCCATTGCAACAATGTGACCCGGAAACATAGGGCTTTGCTCCTGGACTAATGGCTCCTTTTGATTGTTCCTTTTAAACTTTTCACAAATACTACATTCTAAAATCAATTCTTTCAACTGTTTTCCCATTTTAGGCCAGTAATATAATTTTATTGCACTTGCCAAAGTTTTTTCAATTCCCAGATGTGAATCATGAAGCTACTTTGCCATTTTTCTTTGAAGCTTACTAGGAATTACCAATCTATGATCTACAAAAAGAAGCCCATTTTCAAAATGTAGCTGTGATTTAAATTTATGAAAATGCTTGCTAATATCATTTAAGTGATGATATCTTGGCCAACCATCTTCAACAAATTTACAGATTCGGCTATATTCTTCATCCTCACTCATCAACTGTATATAAAGGTCATTATTATCCTTACAGATACTCACTGACTTACTTAGTGCATGAATAATACCTGCCGTTCCTTTTATTTCAGTAATATCTGGTAACTGTGCCCTTAATAAGCAATCTGCAATAAACATATTTTTTCCCGGTTTATACACTATTTTAATTTGTGGGTACTTAAGCAGAGTCATAAACATTCTCTGTAATCTTGGGGTCACACTATCTATGTCTCTTATAATCAATGTTTCCAATGGCTTATGATCACTTTCTACAACAAAATCTCTTCCATAAATAAAATAATGATAACGTTGACACGCAAATACAACAGCTAATAATTCTTTTTCAGTCTGTGCCCATTTTTGTCACTTTTACTTAATGTCCTTGACATGTATGCTACTGGATGCCCTTTTTACATAAGCACTGATCCAAGTCCGTCTTTTGATGCATCTGTTTGAATCGTTACTGATTTACCCGGATCATAAATGCATAAAATAGGATCAGATGTAATTAGTTGCAATAAGTAACCTAACTCAGCTTCATGTTTTTCTTGCCATTCAAATAACACATCTTTTCCCGTCAATCTACGCATTTCTGCTGTTAATTTTGACAAGTTTGGAATAAATTTTCCCACAAATTTAAACAGTCCAAGCAATCGCATCACACCTTTTTTATCTGATGGTCTTCCCAAATTCACAATTGCTTCCTTATACTTTTCCACTGGCTTTATTGACTGACCTGATATTATATGACCCATGAATTCCACCTCAGATTTTCGATATTGCATTTTTTTACATTATTTAAACGTGCACGATCAAGAACCTTATTAAATATTTCATCATGCTCCTTTTCATTTATTGCTGCAATACCAATGTCATCAAAGTAAATAAATATGCCCGGAATGTCCCCAAAACATTGCACAATTTTTCTTTGAAAAATTTTCCGGCGAACAATTCAATCCAAACGGGAGCCGATTGAATTTATATCTACCAAATGGCGACATAAATGTAGTCAATTCTGAGCTTTTCTCATCTAATTCTAGCTGCCAAAATCCACTAGTAAATACCCGCTTGTTGAAAATCTCCGACATGAAATCATTCATCGTTGGAATAAGAAAATGATCTCTTCGAATACAAGTATTAAGTGGCTTAGGGTCCAGGCAGAGACGGATGTCCCCATCTGATTTTTCTTCTATCTGCAGATTATTAACCCAGTCCGTTGGATGATCAACAGATGAAATGATTCCATCATGCACCATTTGTTTAAGTTTTTTCTTTAGTTTAAACACCATGGAATGTGGGAACCTCTTTTTATAATGAACTACAGGCTTTGAGCCAGGCTGTAAATAAATGGTAACCCGTCCTGGAAACTTCCCAACTCCCTCAAAAACATCTCTATTAGTATTCAAGAATTCATTACCACTCAATTCTAGTGACTTAATATCAATCCGCCTAATTAGTTCCCAGTCAACACAAGTTATTCTTCCTAGTATCGGCTCACAATTATCATCTACTGGTATGAATTTTGCATTTCGTTCTTTACCATTACCTATATCACACAACATTAAATCAACTGATCCATGAACTGTTATTTTGTTGTTACTATAATCAGAAACAGAAAATTTATCACCATCCACTTGACATTTTAATTTTTTTAATAATATTTAGCGGTATACAATTTACACCCGCACCAGAATCCATTTTGAACTTAACAACTTCATTTTTATTTTGATAATCTTTGTACCAGTGATCAGCGTTTTCTCCAACAGAACTTATTCTATAATTCGAAATATTAATTATACTTGCAATTCCACTATTAGCTTTTACATTATCTAATTGATTTATAGCTTTTGATTTTTTATCTGTATTCCATGTAACCTCACTAGCTCTGATATCTTTGCGACGGCACATTTTCTGGAGATGACCCTTTTTTCCACATTTGCAGATGACATCCTTTGCTATGCATTTTGGATTGTGCTCCCGATTCCAGTCTTCACCACAATTGTAGCAAAAGCGCTTTTTTATCACCATCACAGCCTCAGCGTTGTCAGATTGTCTAGTTGCCATTACGCTCTGTTTCTTTGCCTCCAAGATTCCTTTGTTAACGCTTGCCAGCTCAAATGATTTACAAGTTTGCACCACATTGTTCAACATTTTATCACTGCAATCCAACAGCTTTAGCTGAAGATTCTTGTCAAACACTCCAGTAACAATACGGTCACGAAGCATTCGCTCCTCATATTTCATACCACATGCACACACAAAATCACATCGATCAATTTGCATGCGCAGTTGAGTTAAAAACTCACTAAAAGATTGCTGCTCCTTCTGAACCATGATATTGAATTTATATGATTCCATTGCAACATTCTTTTGCGGAAGACAATGTTGATCAAACTTTTGCAGCACTTCATCTAATGACCTCTGCGACTGAACATATGATTCCATAACCACTGCAGTTACCTCAGTTGCCTATCTTTTTACTCGTTGAGCAACAACTGTCCCCAGTAAAGATGTTTGAGATCCATCATTTGGAAATATAGTATTATATATGTTCGCTCCCTTGGTCCCTATAAGCCATACAAATATAGCAATTTTGGTTTCTTCGGGTTGTGTATTTTTTCCATTTGCGATCATGTATGCCACAAAGTCACGCTTCCAGTTCTTCCAATCCTCCGCAATGTTTTAACAATCCAGTTCACTTATTAAAGCCCGTGTAGAATCCATATTGATTTAATCCACTTATTTTCTCAATAAATGCAATGATTGCAATTTACTGATGGTGATGATAATATCACACCTTCCACGATCGATGTTGTAATTTCATGCTTTGTTGCTTAGTGTATCGATGTTTTACTATGCTTATCGATATTTGGTACTGTCAATGTGTATATGTATACATATAAGTATATATGCATTCAACACAATTTGCACATTACTTTTTTATTTACCGAGACTGCACTTTTATACACTTCATATTAACTCCATCGTAACTTGACTTAACTGCGATTAATGTTTTGTTTCTTCTGACACCATGTAAAGGTCATTACTTTTAGTATTTAATTCTTTATTTAATTTTATGTGCTATACACATGTGATCCAATTCACCGCACTTACAACAATGCGTACTTAATACTAAAAAATACCCAACCTTAAATTATGAATTGTGGTAATTTTAAGTAACTTATTACACATATCTTCGATGGTCAATAAGGCCATAAATGTTCTTGGCTTCATCAAGCGGTGGTCAAAGGAGTTTAATGATCCCTACACCACTAAAACGCTATATACATCCCTTGTACGTCCCATCCTGGAGTATGGATCTTGTGTGTGGTCCCCGCAATACGGGATTCACCAGGATAGAGTTGAATCTGTGCACAAGAAATTTCTTCGGTTTACGCTTAGAAGTTTTAACTGGGTTCCTGGGATAGACCTACTCCCTGCTCTGTTGAACCGTAGAATTGTGCATGGAGTACTATTTATCAATAATCTACTTATTGGAGAAATGTGCCTATCAGTTCTCTTAAGTCGAATAAATTTAAATATTTCTATTAGATCTACCCGTCACTTTAACCCCTTAGCCTTTAGCAACTATTTTATTCATGAATCATTTCGTGTTATATGTTCTGACTATAACAGGCTATATTCTCGTGTCTCTTTGCAAACCTCAACTTCAATCCTTTTGCTTTCTCTATTTGTAACCACTAACAACAAGAATTCATTAAATAGAGCGTTCAAATGCAAAAATTCTGATATAGAGTTGGGAAGTCGTTTAGCAGCTACCACGCTCTCAGAGAGAAATATCGCAGGCTAGTTTTACTTAAGTCGTGAGCCTCAAGCATATCGCGTCAGTCTGCTTGCTGGTTTCGCAGAGACATGAGCCATACTGTATGTGTGCGCATAGCTTGTTTGTTTCTCTTCTTGTGTCCCTTTTCTTTGTATACCTGCTTGCGTATCGCTTTTGCCGCTATCCCTAGAGCAGCAACGCACTAGTGCGTTTACCCAAATTACATATTCATAAAAAAATATATATTTCACATTTTTAGAAAATTTTGTGACAACAACAAGAGAAATGAAGTGCGGCAACAATATTGGGTCGTCCGCATAGCACACCATAGACTCATAATGTAAACATAACAGCCATCATCCACATTTTAACAGTTATTGGTTGTTGGTCAACATTTGGCTCGAACGTTGTGGGCAAGGGATAGTGAAACAAAAATCTACTCTGGCGCCTGCTCACAAGCATAGCGAAGCATAGAAGGGGTCTACCACACGCACCCTGAGAAGAGCTATTACTGCCAATTGCTCAGTCTATGTATTAGACTGTCTGTGCTATAACTATAATGAAACGTCAAAATCTTGCTTCAGCAGCATTTATCTGCTGACAATTATTTCTCTGGTGAACGTGACAGCTCCTAAATCATGATTAAATATTCCTGAAGCGTAAATGAAGCGCTTGAAGCGGAAAAAAAGAACGCTTCGTTACTGGCATGTGCACTTTATTTATCGTATTTCGATATAAAAAAACAGCCGTCTAGAGCATCGCTAATGCAAACAAAAACATAAATAAACATAAATTGCTGTTAAAGTTGCCACTAAATGCAAAAAAAAATAGAGCATAGCGTTCCCCAGAACGCACCTATATAAATCATTTTTCTGATTTAATATCGTGCATCAAAACTTCCTGGTGAACGCAGCCATTGTTACGACGAACGTGAACGTGAATTAATATATAAAATCCAAGCGATTACCCAAACGTGAACTTAGCTTGAACCTGTATATGAAATTGAACCGATTATGCTCGTCCAATTTAAATCAGCTTCATCAGCTAATTCATTTCAACGTAATTGGAACGTAACTTGAACTGGAATATGAAATGGAACTAAAAATTTTGTTTTCTGCAGGCTGCGAGTTCAATTCAATTCAGTTAAAGTTTTGGGTAACTAGCAAAAGGTGCTTTACGTTTAGTCGAACTGATCAGCTGTTTTCTAAGTTATAATAAAGTTTAGTTCAAGTTCGGATAACTGGGCTTTATATAATGTGAAAAATTAATAAAGACAACTCACTTTTGTGTGTTTCTATATTTTTGCTATCTTGAGTTTAGCCAGGATTTCTGGTATATTGTTTCATTTCCATAAATCTTAAAGTGCTTGTGCAGCGATTTAGTATTTCTCTAATATTGCACGCCATTTATAAAATAAAGAGGTGAGGTGTAATATTAAAGTGACGCTTGCATTGAAATTGTGTGGAGAGTGAAAGTGCTAGAAAAAAGAAGTTTCTTTCTGTCAAATTAGAATTAGTCTTGACGCGATTTGTAAATGGATCGTAAGTTTACACTTTTATCGTTCTGTAAAGCCGGCTACTAATTGCATTCAATTTTTAGGCGGTGGTTATGGTAGTGGCGGTGGTGCCGGACAGTATAATCATTTTGCTGTTCCTCCACCAAATTATCAACAAATGCCAAATAAACCTGGGAACTATAATGAGCCTCCCCCAAACTATAACAAGCTAGTAGGAGGTAATTACTTTTTAAATCGTTTTAATAAAGGATACCATCTGAAACTGGATTTTTCTTTAAGGTTATGATTCCGGCCATCGTGGCGGTGGTGGTAGCGGTTCATGGAACGATAGAGGAGGCAACTCTTATGGGTATGTTATAATTATTTATCACGTATTATAAAACAATATGGAGCTTACAAAAAATATATAATGGTGTAAAGATAAAAGCATACAAATTTATTAAAATATAAAATACAATTTAGCATTTGAGGAAAGACTATGCATGTTAAGTCATACATACACTAGGAAGAAGAAGTTTGCGTACAGGCTCAATGTAAATCTTTGACTTAAAAAACATGTAGTTATGATATTGTTAAATGATATTTTTTGATTCTGGGCTATTTTGATTTTATCTTATTAAAAAAAAAAAAAATAAATACGTTTATGGCCTAGAAAAAGTTCGCGTACATGACAAAAAATAAACAAATCATTGAAAATTTTGACCAAGTTATAAGAATTAAGTCGGTTGCTTTTTACGTTGTATTAGTTCAGCTCACCGATATTGCATTGATAATACCAATTTTTTGGTATCCCTTGCCTTTATTTGGCTCCATTATTCTATTACGACATATTTGAGCATATCCTTAAACGAAATGGTATGTAGTCGAGTCCTGTGTTTTTCAAGAGGTCCAACAGATGATCCTCATTAGTATTGAAATTAGTGGATAAGTTGACCAATTTAAATGGGTTTCAACAATAAAGAGCAACCAAAGCGTTTTTTTTAGGGCATAATGTTTTGGGACGTTGTCCTGTGAGAGCCAAAAGTCATGTTCCAATTCCGATTCCGTGCGGTTTTTATTTGCAAATATTTTTTGAAGATATTAATTTACTTATTTTTTATCCATTGTGGATTCGGTAAAACAAGATTGCCAAATAAACTAGCTAAATCACATACCAATACCATAACGCCAACACAAGAAGTTTTTACGGTTGGGGCTAGGTTTGGAACATATGCAGAACTTGATGGCGTTGATAAAATTTAAGTTTTTTCAGAACAGAAGGCTTTTCAGTAAGCTTAATATTGCTCATCGCTTTAAAAACAGAAAGACTTACCTTTATTCAGAGGCGACGACAGTATTTCTTCTCAAAACCTTAAAATCATTGGCTATCTACTATTGACCAGATAAAATCAAGATGAAAAATCTGCTTACTTGCACTCATGTTTTAGGTTGCCGATGGAAATAAAACCCTAAGTCTTAATATTAAACAATTCGAATATAAAAAAAAAATCATTAAGAAAATCTATGATAGGTAACAGACCTATAACGAAAGCATATTAAAAAAAAAATTTTGTGATTAGGAATATTATTAAACAAAAAAAATTTGCAAAATAAAATCCCGTAGCTTTCCATTATCTGTAAATTGGTTGGTATTTTTGGAACTGTTAAATTAACCGGGCGCAAGTGACTAAAGCAACTAAACCTTTGTCACCCTTACATCCTCTATATCTATTTTTTTTTTAAATTTTTCAACGGATCCATGAGGGAAATTTTACTGAGAAATGAAAATGAAGCTGTTATTTTTGGTGAAAAATCGAACCTGTCTATAAAAACTAAGGGTGTGTAGAACACACTCTTTGGGAGTTAAACTTCTTAATTATAATTGGGGTATTCACTAGTCCTTGTAAAGTTGCAAAGCGTAATTTTGCCACACACGAGCTAGTGAGCACCCTTTTTGCTTGAAAGTTGTAATATTCGTCGTAAAACAGCTGTTTTGACCAGCTATTATTTCAATGCAAAACCTTGATTCGTGTCCTTTTAGGTATGAACAAGATAAATTATCATACATGTTGGAAATTCAGAACATTAAATCATGATATATATGCGCATTTACGGTAAAATAGGTAGGTAAACACAGCAATAGATGAGCTATATTAGACATATATGCAGCAACTTCAATTTATTTGGCATGGTTGAAGATGTCTGACAGTTGGTCATACTAAGGGCACATTTTGATCAACTTTTCTAAATATAAATGTTGCTATTAAATTTGAATGTTTTTATAATGTGACCAAAAATTTTTTAAGAAAAATATTGAAATATGCATGACATATGGTATCGAACCAAGTATTTTTACTTGATTTTTATACTCGATACCGAAGGTAAAGAGTATATTGGGTTTGTGCAATGTCCGTCATGGTGTCTGTCCGTCTGTATGAACGCAACTTTTTTCCACACCCTTCAAGCTAGACTTCAAACTTTGCAAATGTCTTTATCTATGGCATAGTAAATTAAAGTGTTAAGATTGGAGTTCTACGATAACTAGAGGGCTGGCAAATCGATAAACTCGATAACGCAAAATCGATAGATGCAGCTATTTCGCAAGCCCTTACAGCTAAAACTACCAAATTTGGGGAGAAAATAGCTACTACCAACCCCCAAAAAACTGCATCAAAAATTTTAGAGCCACGCCCACCCATACCGCCCCCAGCCCCCCCGCAGTTTAACCCCAAGAATGCTCATATCTTCTACAGTTTTTGAGCTAGAGCCATCAAATTTGGTTCCAAGATAGGTGTTGACGATCCCCAATCAAATTCATAAAAACTTTGGATGCCACGCCCAGCTTTACTGCCCTATCCGCCCTCAACCACCCCAACGCTTCGCTAAAAACGGTAGTGCGTGTATCTTCGAAAGTGTTTGAGATAGAGTCTTAAAATTTGGTAGGTAGATAACTGGAACCGACCCCCCAAAAACTGCATCAAAGTTTTGGGGCCCCACCTACCCATTCCGCCCCCAGCCCCCTCGCAGCATAAAAACAGAAATGCTTATATCTATTACAGTTTTAAAGCTAGAACCACCAAATTTTGTGCCAAGATAGGTGATTACAACCTCCAAAAAATGCATAAAAACTTTGGATGCCACGCCAATCCATACTGCCCAAGCTGCCCCAAACCGCCCCAATGCTTCACTAAAAACGGGAATGCGTGTAGTTTCCAAAGAGTTAAAGCTAGAGTCACTTAATTTGGTAGGAAGATAGTTGTTAACGATCCCCAAAAAACTGCATCAAAAATTTGGAGCCACGCCCCCCCGTTCCCTAGCCCCTTGCATTTTGAAATCAAAAGTGCCTATATTTTCCACAGCTTTTGAGCTAGAGCCGCCAAATTTGGTGCCAAGATTGGAAGTGAAGAAACCCAAAAATTTTGGATGGCTCCGCCACCCATACCGCCCCCAGCCCCCCTTCCACCATATTCTACTAACATTGAGCTAGAGTCACCAAATTTGGTATGAGGATAGCAATTAACATCATAAATAGATCTGCAGCAAAACTTTGGACGCTACGCCCCCCCATACCAGCCCCCAGCCCCCCTTCCACCATATTCTACTAACTTTGAGCTAGAGTCACCAAATTAGGTATGAGGATAGCAATTAACATCACAATCAGATCTGCAGCAAAACTTTGGACGCCACGCCCCCCCATACCAGCCCCCAGCACCTAGCCCCCCTTCTACCATATTCTACTAACTTTGAGCTAGAGTCACCAAATTCTGTTTGAGGATAGCAATTGACATCATAAATAGATCTACAGCAAAAGATTGGATGCCACGCCCCCCCTTACCAACCCAAGCCCCCCTTCCCACAAATTTTACTATTTTTGAGCTAGAGTCACCAAATTTGGGAGGAAGATAGATTTTTGGCATCCCCATCTGCACCTGACAATCTTTGAGGCAGCCTACACCCCTGCCGTATCCACACACCATTTCAATCAGCTCTCTTTTAATCTGTTTTACTACTGGTATCGAGTATACCGCAGTCGGGTGCGTCCGACTGCAACGTTTCTACTTGTTTTTTTTTCAATTTACAACAGTTTTTTTTTTTGACTTACTCAGGGGTTTCGAAAACGTCGTAAACTTTTTCTCTTGTATTTTGTTGTTTATTTTTACACTTTTGAGTTAGCAATTTTACGCTTTGCCACTTAACAACGACTTGTGAACACCCCCAATATGATATTATGTATAATTCAAGTATTTGTATAGTCAATAGAGTATGTTTGATATAAAATTTAGTCTCCCAAATAATAAGAAATGTATAAAAAGGTGTACAGGGTAAATAAATATTTTAATCGTTTATAACAGTTTTCTTAACACATTTATTTTAATATTATTTTTATATAAAACAAAAATTGATCCTCACTTATACTCAATACATAAGGTAAAAAGTATATTGGGTTTGTGCAATGTTTGTCATGGTGTCTGTCCGTCCGTATAAACGCAACTTTTTTCCACACCCTTCAAACTAGAGACTTGAAACTTTGCAAATGTCTTTATCTATGGCATACCTGATAAAAATAATTAAATGTACATCGCATTTTTTCAAAACTACAAGAGTAAGCAAAATTTAAAAAAAAATTTGGTTACGCTGTTTTATTGTTATTATTATTTAAAGTATAAAAATGCAAACATCAACAAATTTCAATTAAACTTTAACTAAAATACAATATAATTATTTTTATTCATAGTAAGTATTCATATGTGAATGTTTTTAATCTTTGATTTTTAATCTAATTCCTTTGGGTAAATTTAGGTATCTTAATTGTAGTAATCCATAAATTTTCCATTATTATTTGAATCTTAATAATGGCGCTCTGGCATAGAATTAACTAAGACCTGTAAAGTATTTATATCAATATTGGCCCATTCTCATATTCAGACTCAATGCTGGCCACTTTAAAACAGGAATGTTTCTGTCATTAAAGAAGACTTCAGTGATACGAGCCGTGTGGATTGATGCGTTATCCTGTTGATAGGTCCAGTCATCGCCATAGATATTGCCAGCAAATTCTATTAGTTCACTGTCCAAAAGGTCAATATACATCCTGGCATTCATTTGATTGGTTATGGTGCATATAGGGGTGGTTCATTTGTAGCAGAATGCAGCCCATACTATCAAGGTACCACCTGCAAAGCCTCGCTTGTTCCATGACCGTTGTTCCTTGCGTTCCTTGCGCGAATCTTCCAATGTTTTTTTTTAATTGTCTGGGCCATCTAAATTAATTTTTTTTCATCGCTGAAGATGGCATTCTGCCATTATTCTGTCCAGAATTGGTACTTGTTGGCAAACTCTAAACGAGCCCAATATGCCGTTCAAATAGTATTGGTTAAGGTACCATGTAGGTGTATTTGATGAATCTATTTTCATGTAGAATTTGAATGATTCTTATCCTTGTTACATTCAGTACCAAATGCGCTTTAATTTGTCCACTGCTCATCAAATCATCCACTGCTAGACGCCGGATCGGTCGTTTACAGCGCTCATCAATATTGGTTTTTCGTCCACTGTGTCGGGTTGTACCGTATTCTGGTATTTTTGAGAAATTTTTAAATACAGTTTCTATGTCGGTCAAGCCGATGTGGCATTTTAACGCAAAAACTCAAAATATTATAAACAAAACTGGTATAAATAATAAAGTAAATATATTTCAATAATTTTGCAAACAAATTTTAGCGAATTAATATACCGCTACGACACTATCAGCAAGAAATATCAACTTCACAGTTTCTGCACATATAAATATTTACTACAAAAAACGTTACCATTCTTACTTATTTTAAGTAACTGAACTAAAGATAAAAATGAAATAATATCTGCGTTCAGGGAACTAATCGCTTAAAATACATGTTTAGGAATCATTCGCTGAACGCTCTGCTTAGTAAGCGCACTTCAAACATGTTTAGTACGCGGTCACCATTTTTCGAAGCGTAAAATTTGTTCGCTTTTGCGCTTACTTGTTGATCAGCTGTTAATAGTTTTGTGCAAATGGAACACTTTCGGATGAACAAAACCACATTCGAGATACAAATATACATATACCATTTCGAATTTGTAAAATCTTATACATATGTGTCAACATTGCAAAGTCTGTCAAGTGCTATCTTAACTAATGTGCAAAACCATGTGCACCGCTTAACAGTGCGTTCAAAAGTTTTCAGCGATTAATACTAAGCGCTTAGTAAGCAGCTTAATAAACGCTATGTTTCCTGAACGCAGCCAAATGTTTGCCGCATAGCAACCGCAACATGCGACATAATCATTCTGCATTTAAGAAAATTAAAAAATGTACCTATAAACAAGAAATGAACAAAAGCAAAAGTCCACAAAAAATTATTTATATGCCTGTACAAAATTAAAGGGATTGGGGTTCTACGAAAACTGGCAAATGGGTAAATTCGATAGCTCAAAATCGATAAATCCACCTTTCGCACGCCCTTACAGCTAGAACTACAAAATTTGGGGAGAAGATTGTTTCTAACAACCTTCAAAGAACTGTATTCAAAACTGTGGAGCCTCGCCCACCCATTCCGCCCACAGCCCCCCGCAGTTAAAAATCAGAAACGGCAAAATCTTCCACAGTTTTTTGAGCTAGATCCACCAAATTTGGTGCCAAGATAGGTGGTGACGAACCCAAAACAAATTCATAAAACCCCAATAGATTGCCACGCCTACCCACCCCCTCGTTCCCCAGACCACTGCATTTTGAAATCAGAAATGCCTATATCTTCCACCGCTTTTGAGCTAGAGCCACCAAATTTGGTGCCAAGGGTGGTGATAAAGAAACCCAAAAAATTTTGGTGTCACCTCCAGCCCCTCTTCCCCAACTTTCATGAAACTTTGAGCTAGAGTCAACAAATTTAGTAGGAGGATAGCAATTGACATTCCACAATGATCTGCATAAATACTATGGATGCCACTATATTATTATTCATGAAAATCAGAAATGATTATGGTAGCTTAAGTAAGAAATTAAAATTATAGAGATTACAGTTAAATTCATATCTAGTAAATATGGCATCGATTGTTGTGCCGCTTTTAGTTGTGGCTTCATTTCTTTCATTTTTTATTTTGATTTATCGATAAAAATTCTAATAACGGATTTGCGGATTGATGATTATTGAAATCTCCAGTTAATAGAAGGGGTAATGAATTATACCATTTGTTTAGTAACTGAGCTCCAGCACCAGTTAGTGGCAACAAATGAAAGTGAATGAAGTCAATGATTGTATCGATATTTGCATTGGGTAAAATGTAAATGGTAATGATAACTAATTCTTGTCCCTGTGAAAATACATATGTCAACAAAATGTGTTAAGGCCTGTTGTCACATACAACGGAAACCGAAATCAAAACCGAATTCAGTACATTTGCGACTGCGACCGAAAATAGTAATTTTTCCGTTTCTAGCAACCGTAACCGAATTCAATACGTTAACAACCGAAACCGAAACAAGTACTTTTGACTCTATTCGGTTGCTGCCAACCGACGATCAGCTGTTTTCTACAAACGTAGCCTACTTAACGCTGGTCACTTCTATATGTTTTCCATGTGAATTCGGTTTCGGTTTCCGTTGTAAGTGACAAAAAGCCTTTACCGAAGTAGTTGAATATCAATAGTTTTTAAAAAGAGCAAAACCACCTATTCTGACATTTTCACGTTTAAATTGAATGATGCATTTAATAGGGCATTTACATTAAAGTGAGTTTGCTATCGATATCGTCATCGACTCAATAACTCAGAATTGGTGTTTACATTGGCTCAAAAGTGAGTTATTGCGTTAAGCGTCAACAGCTGTGTTTTGCTTGCAGTCGAAAAATTGAACAAATTATTAATAACAAAGTAATGAATAAGAACAAATTATGTATGATTGCATCTGCGATGGAGCAAAACAACGCAATGATTATGAGTGCTATGAATATGGGTGGGATATCTTCGGGAACATTAGATTTGCTAATGAATTCATGCAGTCGAGACATTTGGACACTTGTAAGATAAAAACAGTTGATGAAGCCCTACCCATTTTCCGTTGACGCAACACCACAGCAACGTGCCTTTAATTATAACCTTTCGAAAGTAAGGCGTGTGGTGGAGAACGCGTTTGGTCATCTGAAGGCTCGCTATAGGAGGATAGGGAAAGGATTGGACAATAAGATTGATAAAACTTCCCAAATAATAGCTTGTTGCTGCATTTTGCATAATTTTTGCAGTATGCATAACAGCTCAGTGAGCGACAACTGGCAACGTGAAGCTCAAAATTCACATCAAAATGATCAGCCCGAGTTTGAGGTTTGGCTTGGAAATATTAATCCAAGTGCTGAAACAAAAAGGCAAGCCCTAGCAATTAATTTCATCAACAATAATTCTATTTAAATAAATAAATTTTATTCATAAAAAAAATAGCATTTATGTATTTTTAATTGTTATTCGCCTTCATTAACTCAAGTATTTCTTTTTGAAAATTATCAGCGCGATCTGCCATAAGCCTCATTACTTTCAACTTTTGAACAAATTGAGCCATATTATCAACTCTTCGTCGCTTTGGTTGTGAAGGTGACTCTGCAGTTGAGGTTTCGGTTTCTGTTGTGCTGCCGTGGTCTTCTTCAATTAGGTGGGAGAAGTCTGCAAAATTTTGATTATTAATACAAATATCTAATATTGTTATAATGCAATGTATCACCTGTGCTATCAATTGAACTGCATTCCAATGCGCTGGAAGTTTCGAGAACACTCGCCATAGCATTGTAATACTCCCAGGTTGAGGAAGTGCCACCTGATGCTCCCACATTCGCACGTTCAGCTCTACAAATAAATATTATATAAATATGTTTTTAAAAGGATCTTTTTGATGTGTTAACATCTATAGGCACGGGTACACGTTTCTTCCATTTGATAACACATGGAAACAATGCAGCGTGCAGCTTTGCCAATAGGGCAAATTCTGCGTGCCGTGCTGCGCGATCTCGACCGACGAACAAATTTAGCGTGCAGTCGTGGACCGACTGCAAAATTTCATATACATATTCATCTGAGTATGATTGTATTGGTGTAGCGGCAGAGAATAACTGTAAAATACAAAGTCTTGCTAACGATGTGTCCAAGTTGGAAGGGTAGTATAAACTTAATATGAATTTTGTGCAATTGAATAGCAAAACTTGAGATTCTTTAATATAATTTCAATTCTACATGTTTTTTTATATTCTAGCATTTTTTTTTATTGTTTATATTCTAGCATAAACAATATATATATTAAAATCAAATATTAGAGTTTTTATTGACAATTATTGAATGTTGGTTCAAGGGGTATTTTTTCTTTGTGCAGCTTGTGCGTCTCAGCAGCGACAAGCCAGCGCGTTGTTGGTTTGTTCAGTTTCCCTTTGCGTTCAGCGTCCCGTCGATTAAAGGAGAGGCGGCGGGTCAGCGGACAGCAAGAACGGTAAAAAGTTGTTGGTACATATTGTATGCAAGTGCGATTGATGCATATATTTCTTGCTGGGTCTGCCTGCCGAGGTTTTTGCTATTTTTGATATTTTCCCTTTTACATAGGTACCAATGCACTACTGAATACACTTTCGTAATTTGTTCGCAACTTTGTGTAACTGTATGGCAAGGGTTGTTGGAAAGTGTCATAGGGTAAATATTGGGAAGAGTATGAATGAGCAGCAATAGCAAAACTGATATTTGACTGCCTTGGAAGACAAAATCTTATGTTTTTTATTTCGACAAGCGCTCATAAGATTGTGTGTGTGTCTTATGTTCTTTACTCAAGCTCATTTATGGGGGAAGAAAAATAGTTTTGTGGACAAGTGTTTGCAGAAAAATAGTTTTGTGGACAAGTGTTTGCCGAAGCCTAGTTTTTAGTTCAAGATACTTGGTTGGCTAGGTGCATATCAGTTGCTTGTGCAAGTGCTATGTGGGGTGGGACACGTATCAAAATATCACAGAATACGTAAGGCAGACAAGCTATTATTTATTATTGTTCTCATCCACAACGATCGGAGCAGGTCAATGAATAACAATGCAAATGCTACGCATACAATTATATGTATACACATAGGGACACACACACAATCTTATGAGCGCTTGTCGAAATAAAAAACATAAGATTTTGTCTTCCAAGGCAGTCAAATATCAGTTTTGCTATTGCTGCTCATTCATACTCTTCCCAATATTTACCCTATGACACTTTCCAACAACCCTTGCCATACAGTTACGCAAAGTTTCGAACAAATTACGAAAGTGTATTCAGTAGTGCATTGGTACCTATGTAAAAGGGAAAATATCAAAAATAGCAAAAACCTCGGCAGGCAGACCCAGCAAGAAATATATGCATCAATCGCACTTGCATACAATATGTACCAACAACTTTTTACCGTTCTTGCTGTCCGCTGACCCGCCGCCTCTCCTTTAATCGACGGGACGCTGAACGCAAAGGGAAACTGAACAAACCAACAACGCGCTGGCTTGTCGCTGCTGAGACGCACAAGCTGCACAAATAAAAAATACCCCTTGAACCAATTTTCAATAATTGTCAATGAAAAATCTAATATATGATTTAAATATATATATTGTTTATGCTAGAATATAAACAATAAACAATGCTAGAATAAACATGTAGAATTGAAATAATATTAACGAATTTCAAGTTTTGCTATTCAATTGCACAATGTTAATATTAAGTTTATACTACCCTTCCAACTTTGACTTTAATAAGCATATTGAAGCAAAACTCAAGAACTGCCGATTTACAATTTTGTGAAAATAACAAGAATACAGACCGCGCCTACAGCGTTGCCGAAAAGCAACAAAAACTAGTAAAAACTACTTTTGGTTGTTGTACGTTTTGTTGCATTTTGGCAGCCATGCACGGCGTATACACATATGTATAAACTTGCTGTTTGTGGGCAAAGAAATATGCGTTGATAGAATTTTGGGTGGCGAGACATTGTTGTTGCTGCTTGTGAGAAATACTTTATCTTGCATGGATTGCTTTGATATGATTCGATTATAAATTTATGACACTTATATGCAATCATCACATCGGTTATAATGTGTCATTGTATTTTTAATATATTTGCGGATTAAATGTAATTATGTTTGTATATGTTTTATTAGTTCTAAGTTATTTCAATAGTTATAAGAAACCTGTAATAAATAGTAACAAATATAGCAATTAATAATAAATATACACATAATGTTAACATTGCACTTCTTTATGTTCCTCAACCTGTTTATAAATTGCCAAAATCCTAAAAGTGCGGCAGGTCAGTTAATGCTATAGCAATAACCACTCATACAAATGAGCTGGATATACATACATGAACACACACATGCAAATGCAAAACATAGAGAAAAATATAAAAAATCTAGGCAAAGCACACAGCAGGTAGCCCAACCAAACCAAATTCACATTTATTCACATACTAATGCATTATGCCCGTTGGTTGCTTGGTTGGCTCTATCAACAAACAGCTCACACTGGCTGCGAACTCGCTCACATATGAACGCATACATATGCACAACGATTGGATCCAGTGGCTCGAGTCTGCCGTTGCCCAACGTTCGCAAGCAAAGCAGGCAAAGGAATGACTTGCAGTTTTTGCGCTGCACACTTTGTCGGCAAAAATTTGCGGCGAGAGAGCGCTCATTTCACTCTTTTTTCTGCCTGGATCTGATCTCACTGGTACTGAATGATAAACTTCGCCGTACTGAATGAATGCTCTATATTATTTTCTGCTTAGTGCTATTAGCTAATTCATCATTTACGTCAATGTTTGTTGTTATTATGTTCATAATGGATTGCACTTTTTGCTCATTTTCGAGTGTTTATCGATTATAGTATTGATATTTTTACCATACATGCCCTTTAATGCATAAGCACTAAATTTTTATTTAAATGTAGCTCAGATTTCATTTACTTAAAATTTTTATTTATATAATATCAATTTGTTTTTGATTTTGATTTAATGCACTTCATAGTTAATGCATACATGCGCAACTCTGTACATTTCACACAGAAGTAGATGTAATATATCGATTAACTTCTACATTGCAAAGTGTGACATCACTAACAGGTGACATGGAGGATTTTTCGTGAAGCTAATTTATGATTAATTAATTTTGAGTTAGTGCCCGAACTATAACTTCTAAAATTCCGCTTAGCTGCCCAATTTAGACCTGCCTTTGGATAAATGTTAAACCTTACACTACAGGATATATAATTTTGTCTTTCATTGGTGACGGTTGTGTTTTTGAGCTCTCTCAATAAGCTATTGTTTTCTTTTGTTTGTGTACGGAGTGTTACTTGGTTTTATTTGGTAAACGATTCTAGCAGTGATCGCAAATATACGTTGTATATATTTACGTGTGCATAATAATAGTTGCCGACTTAAATCACATTTCAATCTGTAGTAGAACTAAAGGCCCGTTGTCACATACACCGTAAACCGAAACAGAAACAGAATTCAGTACATTTGCGACTGCGATAGAAACTGCAACAGAAACATCGGTATTTTTCAATTGTTAGCAATAGTAATCGAATTCAGCACATTAGCAACTGAAACCGAAACAAGTACTTATGACTTTATTCTGTTGCTGTTAACAGACGATCACCTGTTTTCTACAAACGCAGATAACTTGACGCTGGTCTTTTTTTTGTGTAATCGATATTTTTGTTTCTGTTTCGGTTTCTGTTTACGGTGTATGTGACTACAGGCCTTAACGCTGCAGTGCTTTAAATACACACGTATATTTGCATTTATTCTGTGTTTTCTTCCTTCTACTAACAACAAACAGCTTGTCTATTTTTGTTGCTCTTGCTTGCCAGTCCTCTCCCGCTTTCGTCCTCTCTTATCCGCCGTACTTGCGGTTGTATCTGCCAACGCACTCAAGCTCTCTCGCTTACGCGCTCTCTTGGTTTTGACCGTTCTATCGTGCTCATTGCTTAACTCTTTCACACTTACATTCTTAAACCCCAAATTTTTTTGACAAAGCATATTATTTATTTAAATAAAATCAAATATGGTAGTTTGCTGCAGCAAAAATTGCAAGTCGGTTGGAACATCCAACCAAGACTTTATTCTGTGTAGATTGTGCGACATGATGAACATGAAATCAAATCAATGCATACTGCATTAAAAAACCTACATACCTCGTTTGAAGCATAAAAAGACTTCGGGGCGTAATCCGCTTAATGTCCTTCCTTGGTCACCAAACCTCTTTTGGTACCAATCATTAATCTCCTAAATGCTAATTCGTTAATGCTATTTTATTCGAGGCTTTAACACTAAACTTTTTAAATTATATGTAATCAGCTTATCCTTTGGTTCACAGATAGTTGCACTCACAGAAACCTGGTTAAAACCCGATATACCTGATTATTCCGTTTTGCCTACTAAGTATAACCTGTACTGATGTGATCGCACCTGCCGCGAGGGGGGCGGTGTTCTCATTGCTATCGACTCTTGTATTTCCTATGAACAGATTCATTCTCATGATCTCCCGGGTATTGAGTTTCTATGTGTTAAACTATTATGTAGCGGCCGCTCATTGTATATTACTTGCTCATATATTCCTCCCAATTCTGATAATAACATTTATATATCCCATCCGAATGCCCTACAACTTGTTGAGTCGTTGTTGACGGATATGGATCAACTTATAGTGGTTGGTGATTTTAATTTGCCACACGTGGTATGGTCTGTGAATGACACATCTTCAGCGCAATAACCGGCCACTTCTGATGATTTTATTAATGGCCTTCTAGAGTTAGGCCTATCACAAGTTAACATGGTGCATAACTGTCGTAGTAAGATGTTAGATTTGATATTTGTGTCTGATTCTGATTGTAGTAATGTTAGTAGAGTATCCCCTCTAGTGATTCCTGAAGATACCTACCATCCAATCTTAGAACTTTCCTTCGAACTTCTTAACCTTAGACCAGCATCTAACAATTCTTTAAAGACACGTTGCTTTCGTAAAACTGACTTCACTAAATTAAATGATTTGCTTCAGCATACTAATTGGTCTCAACTTTATTCCTGTAGTGATATAGAAACTGCCATTGCCATTTTTTACAGGACTTTGAATTCGCATTTGGATATATGTGTTCCCCTTACTGTTTCTTTAAGTGAAAATAAACCACCTTGGTTTACGAGGGAACTATCAAAATTAAAAAACGTGAAAACAAGATCCTATAAAAAACTTAAAAAATCCGGAAATACTATAGATTTATCCTCGTATATAATTGCAAAGTCAAATTTTATTTCTGTGAACACTTTTTGTTATAACAATTATCTCAATCGTTGCAGATCAAACTTTTCCTGCGATCCGAAACAGTTTTATAAATTTGTAAACTCAAAACGTAAATCTTTTTGCTTGCCATCCTCGGTTTACCTTGATAATACAAAAGCAAATTCCGATCAGGCAGTGGCCGATCTATTTGCTGAGTATTTTCAATCGGTATACTCATCGAGTTTATATAGTAGCAATAATTCCTATCCTTTTCAAGTTGAAGCGTCAAACTACATTTATGTCCCAGTTATAACTGAGTGTACGCTGCTAGGCGACCTGAACTCAATCAAACCCGGCTTCTTGCCAGGTCCAGATGGAGTGCCAGGTTGTATACTTGGATATTGTGCGGATTCACTTTGTAAACCTTTACACAAATTATTTAACTTATCAGTTGACTCAGCTGTGTTTCCTGGTATATGGAAGGAATCTTTTATTATTCCACTCCATAAAAATTCTTCTAAGTCCAACGTTAAAAACTATAGGGGTATATCCAAGTTGTCTGTCATTCCGAAAGTCTTTGAAAAAATTATATGCTCCCAATTGCAGCACATATGTAGTTCAATTTTATCCCCATATCAACACGGTTTTGTTAGGCGAAGATCAACTACCACCAACCTCCTTGAGTTCACCTTGCATGTTATCAGAGGGTGCCAGGCTAAAATGCAAACTGACGTCGTTTATACAGATTTTAGTAAGGCAATCGATTCCGTAAGTCACTATTTGCTGCTCGAAAATTTAAATATTATTGGATTTCCAGCGAAACTCTTGTCGTGGCTTTCTGAGTACTTGTGTCCAAATCTATTTTTGTTACATCCTGCTGTTATTACCAACTCTCGTGTTTATATGTTTGCTGATGATGTAAAGCTATGTTTCACCTATAATGATGATTCTCTATGTAACTTACTACAGTTGGACTTGGGTGCACTGTCGGCCTGGTGCCGTTATAACTTGGTAAATTTAAATTGTTCAAAATGTAATATCATGTCCTTTTGTCGAGGTACCCCTCATACTGCTCACTACGTGCTTGATGATTCACCACTTGTCCGCGTTTTTGAAATTAAAGATTTAGGCATCACTCTTGATATCAAATTAAAATTTGATTCTCACATATCGTCGACAGTCAATAAGGCCATAAATGTTCTTGGCTTCATCAAGCGGTGGTCAAACGAGTTTGATGATCCGTACACCACTAAAACGCTATATACATCCCTGGTACGTCCCATCCTGGAGTACGGATCTTGTGTGAGGTCCCCGCAATACGGGATTCACCAGGAAAGAATTGAATCTGTGCAGAAGAAATTTCTTCTGTTTGCGCTTAGAAGTTTTAACTGGGTTCCTGGGATAGACCTACCCCCGTATTCAAGTAGACTTCTTTTCATTAATCTTCCTTCCCTCTTGAACCGTAGAATTATGCATGGTGTAGTATTCATCACTAATCTACTTAATGGAGAAATCGACTCATCAGTTCTTTTGAGTCGCATAAATTTAACTGTTCCAATTAGATCCACCCGTTACTTCACACCACTTAGCCTCGATCGGTGCTCGAGCAACTATTTAATTCATTTAAAAACACTCAAATGGCTTCACAGTGCGACGCAGCGTTCAATTTGCTTCGTGCTGTACTGAAGTTTTTTCATGGTTTGATTTTTTCATTCTGTTTTAAAACTTCTTCGCAAATGTGGTCGCATATACACGATGAAGTTTTTTCATGCAGTTTTCTTTGTAAATGCAACTCTGATTTTAATTTATGGTCTATAAACTTAAATCGTTGCCATCTATTGTTTTATTTGTTAAAACCTAATTGATTTGATTTGAAGTAACAAGTAAATAAAATGAGCTCAGTAAAAGAATTTTTGAGTGCGACAGCTATGGCGGTTGAGGAATCGGATTTTGATTTACATCACACACTGTGCAACCTTGTGCTTACATGCAATCGGAATAAGGCAAAGCAAAATGAGAAAAATAAATCATTGGCTGCGTTCAGGGAACTAAGCGGTTATAAAGCTACTTACTAAGCGCTTAGTATTAATCGCTGAAAACTTGTGAACGCGCTGCTTAGCGTTGCACATGGTTTTGCACATTAGTTTGGATAGCATTTGAAAGACTTTGCAATGTTGACACATATGTATAGGATTATACAAATGCGAAATGGTATATGTATACTTTAACCTCGAATGTGGTTCTGTTTATCCGAAAGTGTTTCATTTGCACAAAACAATTAACAGCTGATCAACAAGCAAAAGCAAAACCTCTGACTAAACATGTTTGAAGTGCGCCTACTAAGCGAACGATTACTAAACATGGGGGGGGCTGGGCGTGGCGTGGCTCCAAATTTTTTGATGCAGTTTTTTGGGGATTGTTAGTAGCTATTTTCTCCCCAAATTGGGCAGTTCTAGCTGTAAGGGCTTGCAAAATAGCAGCCCCCTAGTTATCGTAGAGCTCCAATCTTGACACTTTAATTTACTATGCTATAGATAAAAAGATTTGCAATGTTTCAAGTCTCTAGCTTAAAGGGTGTCGAAAAAAGTTGCGTTCATACAGACGGACATCACCCACGGACATTGCACAAAACCAATATACTCTTTACCTTCGGTTTTCTCACAAACCAGGCAAAAAAGCTATATGTGGTGCAAACTCCCGGTTGCCAATTTATTGGGCACTTTCAGCACAGCCGCCAGCACTCCCGCTCTTTGCGCGTTTAGCGCTGTGTTTACTGTGGTATTTGTGGCTATCGCGTAGCCCCGACCATGCCGCCTTGCAATCACTTAATGCGATGTCAATACGCATATATTTATACATACAGTCTGTCAAGAAAGTGTTTTCGCATGAAGAAAAATTCGTATTTTTCTACTTCTGATCAGAAAACGATTAAATTAAATTTTTCACTATTATCAAATTGTATTTATATTATTAATTGATTTCTTAACAATATACAAAAAAAAAAACAAAACTATAATAAGTAATAAAACAAAAAAGTTATATCAAAAACAAAATGAGTCTAGCTAATTTTCACTGTCAAGAAAGTGTTTTCGTCTGAAAGAATAATGTAATAACTTAAAGCTAAACATTGTCTAATATTTAGTATGATAGCCTTTGGCTTTATAAACAGCATTTAGTCTCGAATTGAATTTATCAATTTTTCTATATAATTTAATGGAATAACACTCCACTCTTCTAAAATAATACTTTTCAGCATTGGTCTTGAAATAGGATACCTTTTTGCGACCTTTTTCTTTAAATATGCCCACAAGCTCTCTATAGGGTTCATATCGGGGCTCTGGGGTGGAGTGTCAATAACTTTCCCGCAGTTATAAAGCACCCACAGTCGCACATTATTCGCTTTATGTTTCGTTGTCCTGGTAAAACTTAAAGCTACGATCAAAGTCAAACTTGGTAGCGCTCCTCTTCAAATTTTGCTTTAAAATAGTGAAGTACTGAACAGCATCCATTGTATTTTCGATGAACACTAATTCGCCCACTCCTTTGCTAGAAAAGAAACCCCACACCATGACAGATAGTTTGCCGAATTTGATTGATATAATGTTGTTATTTTACAACGCCTACAACGGCTTCCGCCATACTCTGTTGGGTCCCTTGTTGTAGTAAAGCATTATTTTGCTTTCGTCGCAGAATATAGTTTCATTCCAATACCTTTGTGGTGTATTCTAGAGAGCTGCATGAATGGCAAAAAAACGGCATTCGAATATACAATGTATAAAATGAATTGAATGTAATAGAATACTTCTACAAAATTGTATGAGTGAATGTGGTGCTCTAGCAACGTACTTAGTCGCACAACATTTATTTATTTTTTTATTTTTTAAAATTAGCTATAATACCTAAGAATACTAAAGCTAAGTAAGATTAAAGAGCGCTAGCGTCCAGGCCTTCGGCTCTATGAAGAATTATATCTTATTTGTTAGATTACAATCTAGTATATAGCTATATATTTTATTTATATTAAGGGTTGTAACGATGGGTAAGACGGATGAGGGAAGTGTATTTGGAAAATGGGCTTTTCTAATGCTGTCTAATTTTTTGCATGAGTCCAGCAGGTGCGTGGTAGAGAGCTGTAGACCACATAAGTGACAGTTCGGTTTTGGGTCTCCAGATAGAATGTGACTGTGCGTTACACTGCTGTGTCCTATCCGAAGGCGGGTAAATATGGTATTTTTTGATCTCGATGTGTTGTCGGGGAACTTTACTTTTTCCAAGTTTGGGTTGCAGTTCCTGTATTTGTGTTGAAAATGAGCCCAGGGTTCGATTTTTTCCACGCGGAGCTGCTTGAGAATAGCTTTCCGCAGATCTTTTTCAGCTGAAGGGGCTGTCATGAGTGTGGGGTACCTTGACATTGCCTTAGCTGCGTTGTCAGCTAACTCATTGCCTTTAATACCTCTGTGGCTGGGAACCCAGAATAAGTTTAGTTTTAATGGGGTTTTTATTAAACTCTCCCGTATCTGCACGATTGTTGGGTTTGTGTTGGCTATATTTTTTACTGATTCTACAGTTGAAAGGCTATCCGTACACACAGTGAACTTTCCAGTTCTGCCTTGTGTGTAAATAATAGCTTTCAGAATAGCTTCTGCTTCGGCTGAGAATACTGAGTAGTATTCTGGTAATGATCCTGCTGACAGAATTTTGCCATTGATGTCGACGCATGCGAATGCAGTAAGATCAGCTGATTTTGTAGCGTCAGTGTATATCCACGTTCGGTTCTCGTAGAATTTCTTGTTTGTTTCATTATAGAAGAGTTGGCGGTAAGTTTCCCCGTTTGTCTGACTTTTTGGGTATTCCTGTAGCGCACAGTTTATAGAGGATTGTCGAAGAAGCCACGGAGGAGTGCTGGAAGTTTTTGGTGCTGCTGGCGCTGTGATACTCCATTCTTTGGAGAGGGCAGCGCATCGACGTATTGTAGAGAGGTTTCGGTAGGTTCTTCGTTGTTTTATAGCCTTCCGTACCACTGTCTGAAGGAGATGGTTAGGTGAGCAAAAAAGTTTAGGGATCAGCAGAGCTGTTGTTTCTGCAACTCTATCCTCTATTGTTGGCATGCCTGCTTCTGCTAAAATGCATTTTGTTGGAGAAGTTGAAAAGGCGTTGATACTGCGACGGACCGCTGTGTGGTAGGCTGGTTTAAACAGGCGGATATGTGACTTTGCGCACCAGCCGAAAATTGGCAGCGCATAGTCTATTTTCGACAGTATTAGAGCCCTGGATACATTTGTGAGAGTATTTCTATTTATAAGAGAATGTTTGGAACTAAGATATTTTATAATGTTCAGTTTTTTCTCAAGGCTGTCTCTGAGGTATGCACAGTGATTCTTGGCGAAATACAAGCCTAGTATCATAAGAGCCTGGACGCATTCTAAAGTAAAGTTTTTAAAGTTTAAACTAGAGTATGTACAGATTTTTTTTTTACAAATGTGCAGAATTTTACATTTACTAGGAGAGAGGGTTGCACCAGAGCCCAGACCCCAGTTGTATATATCATTAAGTATATTTTTAAAAATACTGTTTAGTTTTGTTACGTCTTTGATTTTGCTGAAAATTATAGCATCATCTGCGTACATAATTAATTTGATTTGCTTATATTTAACTACAATATTGCTGATTTCTTCAAATGCTATAATGAATAAAACTACCGACAATGGGGATCCTTGAGGGATGCCCGTATATAAATTGTAATGGTTTGAACATACGTTGTTGATTCTGACTCGGAAAGAGCGGTTGGACATGAAAGCCTTCACTATATTGAAGATTTTAGTACCCACCCCCCAATGTACGAGTTGCTGAAGAACAGTATGGGCTCCCACGCGATCAAATGCCTTTTCGAAATCAGTCGCCAAAAGTGTGACATGATTTCTTGATGAAAGCGCATCTGACACGAAGTGCTGTAGGTGCAGAAGAGAGTCCATCGTACAGTGTTTGGGCTTGAAGCCCACTTGGTTTGGGCTGATCAGTTTATTTTTGATGGCATACCATAGCAGCCTACGGGCAATCATTTTTTCGAGTGTTTTACTGATACATGGAAGTAATGAAATGGGTCGGTAGCTAGTAATTTCATCAGACGGTTTGTTGGGCTTTGGGATGGGTACAATGATGGCTGATTTCCACACGTGGGGGTATTGACCTATAGAGAATATCTTATTGTACAGGTCTAAAAGGTCTGCTTTGCCTGAGGCGGGCAGTTGTTTGAGCATCGGGTACGAGATTCTGTCGTGTCCTGGTGTTTTGCCCTTGGCCTTTGTCAGGGCAGTTTCGAGCTCTAATTCTGTAAATTCGTTTTCGAGTTGTTTAGCCGATAGACTAAGTCTACCAGGAGCATGCACATACTCAAGGGATCTTAACTTTTGTTGCCTGTAACTATTGCTGAAATTGCTGTCCTCTGAATACTCTGACCAAGTTGTTGCAAATTTTTTTTGCTATTTCAAAGGGTGCAGTAAATAAAGAATTGTTAAATCTGATACACTTTAGCTGCGGAGGAGGGATTCCCACCAGAGATTTAATATCTCGCCAGATTTGTTTTGAGGATGATTGGGGTGAAATATTAGCTGTAAAGGCACCAAAGCTTTCACGTTTGGCTTCTTTCACTGCACGCTTAAAGCAGGCATTTGCTCTCTTGTAAGCTATGAGGTTAGCGTCGGTCATTCTATACTTATAGGCTTGAAATAACTTTTGCTTACTATCCCGAAGATCTCCTAGGTCTTTATTCAACCAAATTATCTTTCTTTTAAAAGTGTGGGGTTTGGTCTGTGGGATTGACTTGTTTGCCGACGCACGAATTGATTTGGTAATTTGGGCAACTTGCTGTTGAATATTTGCATTTTGAGTGAATGGGGAGTGATGAGCATAGTTAATGCGAAACAATTCCCAATTAGCTAATTCAATTTTGAACTTTGGGGAGAAGTTTGACTTTTCAAATTGAAACTTATGCTGTATATCAGTTATGATTGGGAAATGGTCGCTGCTGTATAAGTATGGTAAAACCTTCCATTTGCAAAGTGGGTGCAGATTGGACGAGATAAATGTGAGGTCTATGTGTGTATAAGTTTTATGTGTGGAGAAGTGTGTCGCACTGCCATTGTTCAAAAGAGATAAGTTGGTTTTTGAGACTGCTTGGAGAATATTTTTACCTTTAGAGGTGGTGCGGGTAGAGCCCCAAGCAAAACCCCATGCATTAAAATCCCCAGTAAACAGGAGTGGTGCGGAGAAGCTATTTATTATTCTATATATTTCGTTCCCCGAAAAAGATTGATCTGGGGGGATGTAGCTGTTTAGGACAGTAAATTTTTCGTTAAATTTTAATTGTATGGCCAGATGAAGAATATTTGAGCTGGTCAAAGAGGGGAGCAGAGAGTGCGGTAGGTACCTTTTAACAAGAATTCCTACTCCTTGTTTGGCATTGAGGTTGTGTGGTAGGTTAGTGAAATAACCTATATATTGTTTGTTACAGATTATGTTTTTTGAATTGAAAGGTAGGTGGGTTTCTTGAAGACATATAATATCTGGATTCGTTTCATTTATTAAAATTGTTAGTTCATCGAAATTGTTTATATACCCTTTAAGATTCCATTGAATAACTTTAATGGTCATTGATAAATAAAATAATAATTGATATGTATATGTCTTCGGGGAAACATGTATGTTTTAGTTGTTATTTTAAAATTTATTTATTATTTTTAATGGTTTAATCGGATATTGACTCAATTGCGTCAAGATCCGTGGTGTTGTGTAGTGTTGAGTCGGAACTTGATTCAATTGAGTCAAGCTCCATGGTGCTGCTTTGTGTTGAGTGCGAGAGAGTAGTTAGTTTTTTTTTTAAATCGGTATTTGGTTCTATTTTTGTTCGGTTTTTGTGTGTTTTTTCTAAGAATTTAGATAGAAAAGGGGAGGGTTGGGATAAAGAGGGAAGTGATGTGGAGAGAGTAGATGAAGATTGAGTGTTTTTTTTTGGGAGCGAGTCGGCCGCCGAGAGACGAACGTCAGAACCGCCAATGTTGCTCTTATCAGTGTTACGGTTGTAATACTTTGCTGTTTGTGTTGTGCTTTTTTCGTTTTCTATGTTTGCAGTGACTGCTGCGTAGCTGTCGGGCTTGGATTGCTTAGGCAAGGCAGCTTTGTAATAAAGCTTTGCTTCCCTCATTGTACACTTCTTCGTGGTTTTTATTTTTAATATTTCTTTTTGTTGGATGAATGCACTACAATTTTTGTCTGAGGCAGAATGGTTTTGTGTGCAGTTCACACATTTTGGAGAGCAATTACCGGAGTGGGGAGTGAGTCCGCAGTTAGTACACGCTGGTTCGTTTTTACAATATTTTTGAGTATGTCCGAGTTTTTGGCATGATTTGCACCGCATAGGATTCGGTATAAACTCGGATACCTTTACAGAGTGCCAGCATATATCGATTTTGGATGGGAGGTTATAGAGTTCGAAAGTAAGGAGCATGACCCCCGATGGTTTTGCTACACCGTCAACTTGCTTGGTGAACTTATAAATTGAAATAACTTTCTGGGATGAGAGCTCTTTAACAATTTCGTCTTCGGAGACGTTAATAAGGTAGGGCGCATAATTGGTCCCCTTGACCGAATTAAGGGCTTGGTGGAATTGGCATTCTATTTTGCATATAGCTGGGAGTTCGGTTGTGTTGATAAATTTGTTGGCGTCGTGGATTGAGTGAACCAGCATTAATAAATTTCCGTCTTTTAAGTTTGATATTGAAGCAATATTCTTACTGATGTGCTTTAGTGCCTTGTGTACCGCGAAGCAAGAGTATTCTGATATTGTTTTAACACTGTCTTTGGCGGAGACTATAATATATTTGGGGTTCGCAATATTGGTTGATGGCAGATCGGGAAAGTTATTTAAAGATATTGGAAGTGGTCTTCGTTTTTTTGTTGGGGGACTGTCGGCCAGACTGCTGAACCGATTTTGTCCCAGATTTGGGGGCTCCGGGCCGCCCATTGTTTTTTTTTTTTTGATCAAGCGCTTGCAGCAGCTCTTTTGCACAAAAAACTTTTGACAGAAAGGTGTGAAGTGAGAAGTGAGAAAAGAACTGATAAGAGCACAATTGGTTAGCAACTGACGTCTGCTCACGATGAGTGTTAGTCGGCAACATTCAAACGTCGGGCCACGGGTCAAATAAATGAAAATTTACAGTTGCAGTGAATCACATTAATATTCGGTTTTTTATTTTTTTTATTTTCAAACACAAATAAAATTAATAAAACTAACAATAGTGAAAAAAGTAAAAATTAAAGATTGAAAAATTACCTTTTCATAGACGTATATATATCTAGGTTTTATTTTAAACTAGTACTTGCGCCACATTAATATTCGGTTTTTTTGCAAAGCCGAAGAATAAAACCAACTCCATAAAGCCATGAATGGAACGAAAAATGGGTTTTCCCAGAAAAAACAACACCTTATTAACATTCATTGGCAACGAACACACCAAAACATTGAATTGCAATCACTTAAATTTAAAATGGGGCGTAAACGAAATAATTCTTCGCTGGAGCAGCGGAAACTTGTGCTCCAATTCCATTTGGCGGGCAAAACATATACAGAAACTGCTCAAATGTTACATATGAGGCCAAATACGGTCGGTGACATCGTCAGAAGATTCAAAAATGAGGGAAGAGTAGAGTCTCCTAAGCAAAAAGGATAACCAAAAAAATTGACTTTTTGGGAAGAAGCAGAAATAATGAGGAAGGTCAAGCTAAATCCTCGAGTGAGCTAAATCCGGAGTTACAGTCTGAACTATTTGCCGACCGCGACAAAGTAGTTTCAGCTGAAACAATTCGATAAGAAAGCATGGGTACAACGGCCGAATCGCGAAAAAAAAACCATTGCTTTCTGAGCGCAACCGGAAACTTAGACAAGTTTATGCCCAGGAGCACTTAAAAAATTACCAACGCTGGTGGGATGACGTTAGTTTCGTTGACGAAAGTAAATTTAACTTATTTGGCTGTGATGGCAAGACCATGGTTTGGAGGAAGCCCAATACAGAGCTGCAGAAAAATCATTTACGACCAACCGTGAAACACGGCGGTGGTAGTGTGCTGGTTTGGGGGTGCATTTCAACGAAAGGAGTGGGATGTCTCGTGTTCATTGATGGAATAATAAACCAGGATCTTTATTTAAAAATTTTGAAGGAAAATTTGAAGCAGTCGGCGGAAAATATGGGCATTGCCAACAGTTTTAAATTATATCAGGACAATGATCCTAAACATAAGGCCCATAAAGTTAGGTCTTGGCTATTGTACAACCGACCTTAAGTAATAGAAACGCCAGCCCACTCGCCAGACTTGAACCCGATTGAAAATTTGTGGAGTGAGCTGGACCCCCGTGTACACAAAACACCAATATCGTCCATATCGCATCTAAAAGCACGGCTTCAAGAGGAGTGGGCGCAAATTGGCCAACAATATACCCAAAAAATTATACAAAATATGCCAAAGCGCCTCGGCGATACTATCAAAAACAAAGGGTATCACACAAAATATTAGATTAAGTTTTTTTTTCTAGATAAAATAGATATTTTGTAGTCAAATACAAAAAAAAAAAACCGAATATTAATGTGGCGCAAATTTTGACCATTTTTTGTTTATCCATATTTTCTGTACTAGTTTAAAATAAAACCTAGATATATATACGTCTATGAAAAGGTAATTTTTCAAGCTTTAATTTTTACTTTTTTCATTATTGTTAGTTTTATTAATTTTATTTGTTTTTGAAAATAAAAATACAAAAAACCGAATATTAATGTGATTCACTGTATATTCGAGTAGTACTGAATGTATTCGAATATGAAGTCTGCTGTGTATGTTTGTTTGTGTTTTTTTGGCTGGCTAATATGTATGTGCATATGCCATTAGGTCATAAACCGATTGTCAGCGGCGCGAAAATATCACCACAAATGTTTGCACTGAGCGAAATGATACATGTACAAAAATGAGAAATTTCAATTTGGCGGGGCATCGTTCACTAATTTGCCTATGCATGCATTCTCTTAGAAGTAGGTCTACAGTTTTTTTTATAAGTGCACACAAGGAACCCTTTTTTTTAAAACCCTCTGCCCGAGCTGCTTGTGCGGCCCGCTGACGAGGCAACGCTTGCAATCAGACCGTCAGTTTGACGCCGTGCATACAGATATACGTAATTTCTCTAGACCCACGAAATAAATGGAATCATTACAAATGAATGGAATCATTACAAATTAATGGATAAAGTCTACGCCTTAGTATGTATTGCGTTTTCTACTCATAGTATTCAACTTCAATGAATGTTGATGAATATTAGTATCGACTTCGTTGGCCTGCTCAATCAACGGATTTAAGCCCAATTGAGAACTTGTGGGAGCTAGTAAACAGAAAAATTAACAGACAAAACTGCAAGACCAAGGCAGATCTGTTTGAAGCTGTTAAAATAGCCTGGGAATAAATCTCGCCGGACATCACTAATTTTTTTATAGCATCTAATCCTAAAAAATGTGCCTGTGTGATAAAACTAACGGATACGCAACGAAGTATTAATTTTTAAAATTTTTTTTGGATTAATTACAAAGGGGGTGCTTTAGTTTTGTCGCTTGCTATTTTTGAAAAAAAATGGTTTTTTGGTTAAAAATTTTTGTTTATACATTTAATCATGCTAAACTTTTGTGTTTATTAATATTTAGGATATTACAAATTAAAAAACACAAACACTATAAATGAACAGCTTTGTTTTCATAAAAAAATTATCAAATTAAAAAAATGCCCGAGGGGGGTGCTTTAGTTTTGTCTGATACTGTATGTTACTATTCATTTTCACTCATACAATGTTTTGTCTGCCACTCATTCTACTCTATTCAACTCGAATACATTCTATTACATTACAGTTGTGAATGGACTCATGCAGCTCTCTAGTGTATTCAAATAATCTGTAGCGAAGGCAAGTCGTTCTTCGACGTTCACCACAGACAGCATTGGTTTTTTTCTAGCCACAATGTAAAGCCATGGCTTATAATTGTTTTGCGGATAGTTTCGTGAGAAACATCCACTTCACACTCTTATTTGACTTCAATAGCCAGCGCTATTTTCGACATCCTCGGGTTTTCATCAACTTTTCTCATTAATGAGCGCGTTGCTCTATTTGAGAGCTTAGACGGCCTTCCACTTGCTGCCTTACTTTCTAATCTATTTTCAGTCATTGCGCGATATATAATATTTGAACAGTTCGAATTTGCAACTGAAACATATTAGAAATGTCCGCGGTCCTTTTGCCGATTGTATGGTTGTAGTTGTACAACGTACTCTTTTTCCCGGCATTTTAAACAATTGCTTAATTCTTCTGTCAATGTCTGCATTCAAAGAGTGTAAGATGTGAAATGCAAAAAATTTACTCTAAATATGCGCACATTACGTTCAGCTATGCTATACTAGTACGAAAAACGAAAGAATGCAAGAAAAGCAAATACGAAAACACTTTCTTGACAGTGAAAACTAGCTAAACTTATTTTGTTTTTGTTATAACTTTTTTTTTTATTGCTTATTATAGTTTTGTTTTTTTTTTGTATATTGTTAAGAAATCAATTAATAATATAAATACAATTTGATAAAAGTAAAAAATTTAATTTAATAGTTATATTTTCTGATCAGAAGTAGAAAAATATGAATTTTTCTTCATGCGAAAACACTTTCTTGACAGACTGTATATAATATCTAATTCGGTTGGTTATTTTGTTGTTAAGTAGCAGCTACCATGCTCTTAGAGAGAAATATCGTAGGATAGTTTTGCTAGAGTCGTGAGCATATCGCAAGTCAGTCTGCTTGCTGGTTTCTCTGAGACATGAGCTGCCGTAGCACAGCCAACCCAGTCCTACTGTGTGTATGCGCTCGCTGGCTGGCGATTTTGTAGCGCGCAGTAGCTTGTTTGTTTCTCTTGTTGTGTTCCTTTTCTTTGTATACCTGCTTGCTTATCGCTTTTGCCGCTAGCCGTAGAGCAGCAAAGCACTAGTGCGTATACCCAAATTACATATACATATATGTATATTTGTATGTGCAACTGTGCGTTTGTTATGTTTGCAGTTTTGGTGGACTTGGGCTTTGACATGATTTTTGATATCACTTCGACCAGGTATCATAAGCATGTGTGTGTGTCATAGATATATTGACATATTGATCATGAAATTGAATTAAATACATATATTTTATTAGTATAGAAACATAATTGCATGTATTTAAATTGTCCTCATTCATAATGATCGCAGAAGGAAAATGAATGACAATGCAAATGCTACGCATACAATTAAAAATGCCCATGTACACACAAAGAGACAAATTTGTGTGCCCCCTAAAAACAATACTATTTCGAAAATTCTGCATTAAAGTTGGCAACATAGCTAAATACAATCCCCACAGACCTGATCTAAAAAATTCTATGAGTGTTCGAACTCACGGGCGATGTGTTAACACCTGTTTGATTATGTTTCAACTTGGCTAGCCAAATTCATTAGCTCTCATGGCAAAAAAAGGGTGCGTTTTCCCAGCTGCCTAAGCACTGCAAATAAGTCGCGAGTCTTTTGCGTCCAGTAATATATTCAATTTGCATCCATTTAACTAGTGCTCAATTCGTATGTCATTCCAATTTGAATGAAACGAAAAATTTAAGCCGCTGTATTTGAATGCAAAAGTTATTGTATCTTTAACACGCACTCGCATGATTTTCATGGCCATATAGAGCAAGTTCAATCAGATTTCCGTAGCTCACTGCTTGTTACCATAGATGTCACTTTCAAACTTTCAATGAAACTGTGCTGAAGTAGTGTTGTTAAGTTGATGAGTGAGTGAGCGAAAAGAGTATTTCACTCAAATGAACTAGTAAGCAATGTTCTGTTCATTTGGCTCACTACATTGCAAAATTTGGATTAATATCTCCGCATTGGACTGCAAGCCAATATCAAATAATACACTAGTACTTTAATTTATAAGTGAACATGTGAGCAATGTAAGCGAGTATAAGCAAAGAACTAGTAAAATTTTTCACTAAAATGAGAACTGTTGACCCAACTCAGATGAATATGTAATAGAGAGCTGCATGAATGGCAAAAAAACGGCATTCGAATATACAATGTATAAAATGAATTCAATGTAATAGAATACTTCTACAAAATTGTATGAGTGAATGTAGTGCTCTGGCAACGTACTCAGTCGCACAACATTCAAACGTCGGGCCACGGATCAAATAAATGAAAATTTACAGTTATATTCGAGTAGTACTGAATGTATTCGAATATGAAGTCTGCTATGTATGTATGTTTGTGTTATTTTTTTCCTGCTAATATGTGCATATGCCATTAGGTCATAAATCGATTGTCAGCGGCGCGAAAATATCACCAAAAATGTGTGCACTGAGCGAAATGATACACGTACAAAAATAAGAAATTTCAATTTGGCGGGACATCGTTCACTAATTTGCCTATGCACGCATTCTCTTAGAAGCAGGTCTTCAGTTTTTTTTATAAGTGGTCACAAGGAACCCTTTTTTTTTTCAACCCTCTGCCCGAGCAGCTTGTGCGGCCCGCTGACAAGGCGTCGCTTGCGATCAGACCGTCAGCTTGTGCGTCAGTCTGGCGCCGTGCATACAGATATACGTAATTTCTCTAGGCCCACGAAATGAATGGAATCATTACAAATGAATGGAATCATTACAAATGATTGGAATCATTACAAATGAATGGATTCAGTCTACGCCTTAGTATGTATTGCGTTTTCTACTCATAGTATTCAACTTCAATGTCATGAATGTTGATGAATATTATATATAATATAATATATATGCTACTATTCATATTCACTCATACAATGTTTTGTCTGCCACTCATTCTACTCTATTCAACTCGAATACATTCTATTACATTACAGTTGTGAATGGATTCATGCAGCTCTCTAATGTATATGGGCACGTTCAGTCGGCCACTCAAAATTTGTTCGTCGGTCGATCCAAGTCGGCCACTCGAAATTTGTTTGCATGTATTCAAAAGATATTTAGCTACCCGTGCCTAAAGATGTTAACACATCAAAAAAAAGTCGAAAATCCCATAATTATTATTTATATTGCCAAAGAAATTTGCTGTGCAACAAAGCTAGTCAATTTTCATCATAAATTTTGATGTCCTGCAATTCGAAGAGTTAACGAATCAACAGACGAACAGAAGATTCGTATACTATAGTATTAGTGTATACTAACATATTTTTATACATATGTTAATTTATTCCGAGTTTTCAGCAAATGACTTGCACAAATGCACTACTGAATGCACTTACGGTATTTGTACGCATCGTTGCATAACCGTATGGGACTTGCGTTCGAAAAACCGTTGGAAAGTGTCCAAGAATGAAAAAAAGCAAAGAGAGTATGTATGATCAGCAACTGCAAAACTGATATTTGACTGCCTTGGAAGTCGAAGTCTTGTATTTTTTTTTTACTCTGGCGCATTTATGTGTGTAGAAAAAAGGTTGTGTGGGCCACAAGAATGACATTTTCAAATAAATATGGCTATTTATTATTTAAAAAATAAAAAGCACCAAAATAATTTTAAAAAAAATTGAGAAAAAAATATATGTAACCAATCTACTCTTATATGTATATCGAGCCTTATTTGCAAAAATAACGTATGCGCCATTTTCTGAAAAAAAAATTTTAATGAAAATTTGTTTATAAACACCAACCGGATCTGCACCCAAAATATTACATTTTAATTGTACATATTAACAGAGATATAAGCATGTCAATTATAACGTAAGCGCCACAAATCCACTAAACAAATTTTAAAATAATTACAAAAATTGCGTTTTGGCGCATACGTTATTTTTGCAAATAAGGCTCCATATACATAGATATAAATCTGATAGTACTGACTGGATAAGTTTAGACTGTGTTTGAAACCGCATCAAGAGTATTATATTGATCACGAAATTTAATTAAAAGAAATTTAATTAAAAGAAGAATTTAAAAATATAATAACCTGCGTCCACCAATATACAAAGCATATGCAAACGCACATTCACTATACATATGTACATATATTTATATGCACATTAGTATATACGCACTTTTGTTTTGCTGCTGTACGGCTTTCGGCAAAAGCAGAGACATGCAAACAAAACGAACACAAGAAGGATATACACATGCTCATAGGCATACAAAATACATTCAGAACAACAAAGCACAAACATTCATACACACAAAAAATATATATTCATGCACACACACACACACACACACACAAAATAAAGCAATGTGAAAAACGACTAAACCATTGCAGTTTTATTTTCTTTCTTATTGAATACACACACTTGCAGCCTGCCAAAAAGAACTCCACTGGACGAATTATGAATGAAAAATACCCTAATAAGAGATAAGTTCTATTGCGTTTTTTATTATTAGGGTATCCCACATTCATCATTCGTGAGTTCATTTTCTAATTTAAGAAGTACACTTTGTTAGTCTGTAAGTTTGTGTGTGTATTTAAGCACTGACAGTCTAATATAGACTCCAATTGGTAGTAAAAGCTCTTTATCATGTGTTCGAGCTGGGAACTTTTCTTGGTTTTGCCGGGTTTTGCCTTCGTTTCAGTAGGTATGAGCGAGCGCGTAACCGAATAGCATGTCGCTGGCGTTTTTGTTTCACTTGCCCTTGCGCTCGTCGTCAATCGTACTACTACCAAAAACGGTAAATGTTTGTAAGTATATAAATGCAAGTGATACGTGTATTTCTTGCTGGGCCTACTTGCCGAGATTTTTGTTATATCTGATATTTTTCATTTTCTGTGGCGGCGGCAAACGACGTCGACAGATGCACTACCTAACTACTGAATACTTTCGGAACGACACGTCGTTTGCCGCCGCCACAGAAAAATATCAGAAATAACAAAAATATCGGCAAGCAGGCCCAAAAAGAAATACATGTATCAAACATTTGCATACTAATACTTACAAGCATTTACCGTTTTTGGTTGTCTATGATTGACGACAAGCGAAAGGGCAAGTGAAACAAAAACGTCTGCAACATGCTATTCGGTTAGGCGCTCGCTCATACCTACTGAAAACCCGGCAAAATCAAGAAAAGTTCCCAAGTGCGGACTGTTCAATTGCCAAACGGTTTAGCAAGAACTGAACTCTGCATTTTGTCGTGTCTGGGTGTTTAATTGAAGTTCTTTGGTAAAATTTATTAAACTGCAGTTTCGAGTAATAAGCATCAGATAATACTCATAATAATGTCATATACTGATGTATGACAAAAGAAAGACGTGAGCTTAATCTTCATAACAATGCATAACAATCAAAAACATCAAAATTAAAACATTAAATAAGCTATTCAATATCCTCTTTTAGCAATGGAGGCGCCAGCAAGGACAACTACAACAAAGGTAAAATAATGCAAAACAATTTGCAGTCATACCGAGTAATGTATAACATTAATTTACTTCAAGTCAACTAAAAAAACGAGTACCATAAACATTAGAAGAGGAAAAGTTATAAAAACAATTTTTTCTTGCTTATGTGATTTTATATATTATTTATTCTCCAACACAAAATGAAAATAAACGAGCTTAACTTGCATCTGCACTTTGATATCAACTAGCGAAATTATTTCAAAGTTCAAGAACTATGCAAAGTTGCATTGTGTTTGTAATTCAAGCATTAAGTTGGGTACTGAGAATTTTACTGGTGGTTCGTTATTTGAATCAAAAACTAAATGCACTGACTTGCAAGGATTTACATAAGTGTGTGTACGTCTGTATATTGTGTCTAAATACATATGTGTTTATGTACCTGTTATATTAGGTGCTTAAAAGCTGCTCAGAACAAAGGAACAATTTTCTTGGGGTTTATTCAAAATCAGTGTACAATTCATGCATTTTTAGGGTCCATTATTTTTTTTATTATTCTGAGTTCAAAAGAAAGCAAAACTTAAAGTAAAATATAAAGACACTTCCAATCCTTGGAATATACATGAGTTGTGTAAACTTATATTGTATACTTATAGAGTTAAAGAGTGCTAACTCCGTGTTTTATGTACTATCGTGTTATGTCCGGCACACCGCTGAGAGCCGATCCTTGTTTTCAGTATCCGGTTCTTGAGTACATCCTGCTTTTCTTATGTTATATTCTGTTTTGTAGGATTTGGTAGCGGCAGCGGTGGAGGAAGTGCCGGTGGAATTAGTGGTGGTAGCAACGACATGATCACTCAAGAGGACACCATTTTCGTGTCCGGTATGGATCCATCTACAACGGAGCAAGACATTGAAACTCACTTTGGTGCTATAGGAATAATCAAGGTGATGCACTGCAAAAATCTTCATAATTATTTTCACCCAAAATTTTCTTAAATGATATTTTGGAATTTTATAGAAAGATAAGCGCACTATGAAGCCGAAGATTTGGTTATATAAAAACAAAGACACTGGCGCTTCAAAAGGCGAGGCAACAGTCACGTACGATGATGTTAATGCGGCACAGTCGGCCATTCAGTGGTTTGATGGCAATGATTTTAACGGGAGCAACATAAAAGTCTCGTTGGCACAACGCCAGAACAACTGGAACAAAGGTGGCGGTGGCGGCAGTCGAGTTGGTTTCGGTGGCCGAAATCGTGGTGGCGGAGGCGGTGGGCGCTTTGACCGCGGCAGCGTCGGCGGCGGAGGCAGCGATTACGACCGAGGCAGCGGAGGAGTTGGTAGTAACCGCGGTGGTGGGCGCTTTGGTGGTGCTGCTGCTGCTGCTGGCACCGGGGGAAACGTTCAACCCCGTGACGGTGATTGGAAATGCACTAGCTGCAACAACACAAACTTTGCTTGGCGTAATGAGTGCAATCGGTAGGTTTAACGCCACAAAACTAAATTAGGGAGTTACTTACAATCTAATGTATTAACTTTTTACAGCTGCAAGACACCTAAAAGTGATGATGATGGCAACTCCGGAAGCAGCGGTTTTGGGGGCGGCTATAGCGGTATAAATGATCGTGCAAACGATCGTGGCTCTAGCGGGGGCTACCAAAATAGAGATCGTGGAAACGGGGGTGGTGGCGGATACACACGTTATGTCAATGATAATGGAGGTGGTAGTGGCCGTGGTCGCGGTGGCGGTGGTCGTCGTGATGGTGGCGGCGCAATTCGAAATGATGGCGGCGCTATGCGAAATGATGGCGGCATGCGTTCCAGACCTTATTAAGAGGCCACACATTATAACGAAAACTATTTTTTCTAACTAACGTATTAATTATATAAATAGCAAGTACTCTCTTTTGAACGTTATTTTACACAAGACAACAACCAGTCAAAAAATAAAATAGAAGCAATGTAAACCGTTAATATAATAATGTATTCAATTTATTTTACCATCGTTTTTCCCCTTGACTTTGCATTTTAAAACAAAAACCGAACTTGTAACAATTCGTAAAATTGCATCACTTTCTTTGATTACAATATGTGTAATAAAATAAAACAAAACAGAAACAAACACTATTGTAATAGATTCAACAAATACATATTAAAAAGTAATGATTTCATATTGGTTTGATTAATTTGCATATACAGTGGTTAAGCAGGAAATTGCTATATCACTCAAAATTAAAATTTTTTACGTTTTCAATAATTTATTCTCAACTATAAGCAGCCGACATCAAAGCAGTTGTTGACAATGGGGGGAGGGGGAGGTATGAGTTCCGCCAGGCTGCAAAATTTTAGTGGTGGCAAATAATTGCTCCGACGAATAAATATTTTTGTATATTTTTGACATAAATGCTTAGAGACACTGAAAATTTCGCATTCGCAACCATAGCAAAATTAAGGCACAATATATACAAATTGTCTCTAAAATGTCCAAACTTCTTGATTGCAAACCGGGTTTGTCTGGAAATCTAACGGGACTTTCTAAAAATAGAATTACAGTTGTGAACATGTGTTCATAATTGCAAAGCTACACCAGCTTAGTGTAGTTATTCTAAAGCAATAGCGTTCTTTCCACAGAGTGCTCCGATTTTTATAATTTAAAATTGATTTTAAAGATGAAGGTATTTACTTAAAGAAAAATTTATTTTAAAATTGATTTGATCAATGAAATTTTTCCGTAGTTTTTATCGAATCAACTTTTTTTTGCATATTTTGTGAACGTCTTTTCCATGTTTATCTATGGTTTTAGTTATGTTACCCCCGGTTCCCCCCATTGCAAGTATTATTACAGAATTTTTCAATGTCTTAAGATTGTATTAATCAAAAATTTGGCTGCTAAAAGTTGCTAATTTGAGTTTGGTCAATAATAAACTAAAGCCGTCTGACTCTGTCATTTAATTTTGTTTTTATAGGATCTTCTAATAGTTGTCTGTTTTAACGCATGTATGTATATATTAGATCTTTGGTGCAGAGAAAAGTGTACAAATGCTGAAAAAACTACAAAATTTTAACGATATGCATTGGATAGGGCCAACAATTAATTAAAATATATCCATGGTACCATCTTTTTGCTACAGTCCATAAAATATAAAATTTTAAAATTCATGGTCTGAAGGTTTTAGAGCATGCGTTGGTGTCGATTGGGGAGCTCTCAGAAGAAGCTGCAGAGTCAAACAATAAAGAGATAAAAAATGCCGACTACAACATACCAGAAAAATATCTAGTATTGTATTCGTTAATATAGACTTAATAAGAAATCTTTTGAGATCAGACCCATTTTTATCAGGCCAGAGGTTATTATCAATAAGGGACACATCAAAAAATCTGGCAAGTACAAAAGAATTATTAGAAGATACTAGTTAAACCTACCTATCATTAATTTTAAAACTAGCTCTTTATTATCATTTATTATTTAACAAATTGAATCTAGTATATAATAATTAATATGTATTAGTTTTAGAGTGCTGGCTGCTGGGGCCTTCGACTCGCTTTTTGAAGATCAGTCTATTATATATTTAATTTTGCTTCTTGTATAAAACTTATTATTTTTCTTTTGTTTTGAAAAGAGGGGATTTAAGGAGGTCGGAGGGGGTTTGGGAGCTTAACATATCGGCCCTAGTGCTCACTAGTTGTTTACATGAGTCCAGCAGGTGGGTTATGGATAATTCGTGTCCGCAGAGTCTGCAGGCTGGTTTGTTGTTTCTGTTAAGGAGATGTTGGTATCTACACCGTGTCCAATTCGCAAGTGGTTGAACGTCCCACTTGCACGTTTTGTGGGGGTGGGGGAAGTTGGATTTTTGGGCAGTTTGGGTTGTTGTGGAAGTACCAATGGTTAAAGCTGTTCCATTCTTCCAGTTGTTTTTCTCGTAGTTGTCGATTAATTAGGTTTAATGTGTCTTTATTGGAGGAACTTAAGACAGAGCGCTTACGTCTTCGTGTCTTTGTCTCAAATGAAAAATACGAGAACCCGCTTGTCTTACTTACGTTCATAATTAACGCGAAATTAGAAGATTCGGTTTCTAATTTAATGATGATGCTTAGAATTTTTCTCACGGTTGCTATGAGCAGTGAGAGAAGCTTTTCAAAATTAAAATTAATAAACTACCTAAGATCGACCGTACAGTACACTTAGGCTAACAAATTTAAGTATTTTATCAATTGACGTAAATATATGAATCCTTATTGATTCCATTATTAAGGAGTTTTCAATGCTTAAAATAAGAAAAGTTTGTTTCTAATAATTCAAACAGTGATAAAATTTAATAATGATGGAACATTTTTTTTTCGGGTGGGCTGATAGAGGGGAGTTGGGTGTGTTGGGGGCAAGTTTGGCTTCCGCCCCCGGCGGCACAACCATTCGCTTCGCTACTGCATCAAATCAAAATTGAAATAAAGCTAAAACAATTAAATAAAAATATTAAATACTATATTGAAAGTATCGACATAACATTCAATGCAACCATGAACTATGTTATATTAGTTTCTGTTTACTGATATGCACGCACTGTTATGCTAACATTGCTGCAGACAGTCGTTAATAAACGTTGGCAGCATACAGATCGTCTGTTTGCTATTTCCATGAAGTTTACCTACACCAAGCATTCTCTGACGCTGGAATACTCTTTCCAACAGGTTATGGGCCCAGAGCGTAGCTTCGTGTAGTTGAAAGCCTATGACTCGGTAATTTTTTCCGTTAGTTACGAACTAAGAAAGGTTGCAATCGGTAACGCGCATATGTACACATAAGAGAACGTCGCAAAAAATAGAAAAATGAGTGCATTGTACCAAATCGAGAAGCTGGAGGAACATAGATATGATTCCTGGAGCATTCAGATGAGAAGCGTGTTGGTACATGCGGATCTATGGGAAGTTGCGTCGGGGGAACTACAGAAGCCGGATTCCGGCGAAGATTTTAACTGGAAAGCGCTGGATCGTAAGGCATTGGCAACGATCACGCTAAGTGTAAAAGCATCGCAGTTGGGGTACATTAAGAATTGCAAAACATCACAGGAGGCATGGGTGAAATTGCGCGAAGTTCATCAGCCGAGCGGGCCAGTACGTAAAGTCTCGCTATTCAAAAAATTGCTCAATCTACGCATGGCGGAGGAGCAAGGCATGGCCTGTTATATAAATAACTTTAGTGAAATTATGGAACAGTTGGCCGCAATCGGAATCACTATTGTGGAGGAGCTCAAAGTAATAATCTTGCTTTCCAGTCTTCCAGCAGACTATGAAAATTTCGTTGTCGCCATTGAGACGCGCGACAGTTTGCCAGCGTTCGAAATTCTTTGTATAAAGTTGAAAGAGGAAGGAGAGAGAAGAGAGAACGCACAAAGACAAAGTGCAGTTGAGCAGGCACTTACAGTTAGGCAACGGCAAAAGAACCACGGAAAGGCAACCGCGAAAAGCAACGTGTCAAAAGTTGTCTGCTATAAATGTGGTGAAGCCGGGCACATTAGAGAATTGTCACGGCGAAATGGGTAAAGACACATTCAAAAGAGTGCAGCAAAATCGCAGTTTACTGAATGCATTGGATGCCAGCAGTTTTGGGCGATCAAGCTGGATTTTGGACAGCGGTGCAACAAGTCATATGTGCTGCAATAAACAAATGTTTTCCACTTTAAAGCCGCATAAGGAAATGATCGGTTTAGCGGATGCGGGCTACTTGCAAGCAGCGGGCATAGGAGAAGTGAAGCTAAACACGAGCTTGTATTCGCTGGTTCTGGAAAATGTATTATATGTTCCAGAGATGAGAGGCAATTTTATGTCTGTGAGTCAAGCCGTAGCAAACAAGTGCGAAGTAAATTTTGGCGATAAGAGTGCTAAAGTTATGCAAAGTGGCAAATGTATACTGGAAGTCGAGCGTGTTGGCAATTTGTATGCATTAAAAAGTCAAAAAAATAGATGTTATGCTGCTGTTAAGACTGATGGCGCACTTTGGCATAGCAGATTTGGACATCTTAATTACGGAAGCTTGAAAGAAATGGCAAGCAAAGAATTGGTTCGGGGAATGGAAAATGTTGACGAGCTGCAGAAAATATCATGCAAGACGTGCATGGTGAGCAAGGTGCGCGTTCAACCTTTTCCGAGCGCAGCAGAGAACCGCGCTCAGGAGCTGCTTGAGCTGGTGCACACTGATGTGTGCGGTCCTTTCGAAACGAAATCGCTTGCGGGCTCGAGATATTTTGTCACATTTATTGATGACAAGTCAAGGAGAATTTTTGTTTATTTCCTAAAAGGAAAAGACGAAGTCTTCAAAAAATTCGTGGAGTACAAAAATCTTGTGGAGCGGCAGACTGGTAAGAAGATAAAGTGTCTTCGCAGCGACAACGGTCGTGAATATGTTAACAAGACGTTTGATGGTTTTATGAAAGCCAATGGAATCGCTCGTCAATTAACTATGACGTACACTCCACAACAAAATGGTGTAGCGGAACGAGCTAATCGTACGTTGGTGGAGATGGCTAGATGTTTGTTGGCACAGTCAGGATTAGGCCAGCCAATGTGGGCAGAGGCAGTTAACACGGCGGTGTACTTGCGGAATCGTGCTCATACGCGGGCGCTGATAAAGATGACTCCTTTGGAAGCGTGGACTGGTAAGAAACCATCAATAAGTCATTTAAGAATTTTTGGATCAGTTGCAGTGGCACTGGATAAGGGACATCGCAAGGGCAAATTCCAACCCAAGGGTAAAGAGTACCGTATGATTGGATACTCGATGCAGGCTAAAGGCTATCGACTCTATGACGTAGAATCCAAAACGGTGGTTGAAAGGCGTGATGTTCTCTTCGATGAGCTTAGCTGCTTGGAGCAGGCTAATGGTGATGCGGTTACAATTGATCTGGAAATTGTGGGGCATCAGGAGGAGAGTTCTCATAGTGACGAAGAGAGCGATGGTGAAACCGATAACGATGAACACATCACATCTCAGTCAGACGCTACTGGCAAGAGAAGCGATAACGAGTTTGCTAGCGCGGAAGAAAGCGAAAAAATTGATTTGGAGCAAGAGACACGCATTGGGCCTGGCAGACCAAAATTGCTTAGGACGGGTAGACCTGGTCGCCCAAGAAAGCAATATAACGTGCTCAGCGCAATGGTTACAGGTGATGTACCCATTCCAATATCGTATGAGGAGGCTACGCGCGGTTCGTATGCTTTGCATTGGCACGAAGCGATGCAAAAGGAATACGAGGCTTTGATTACGAATCAAACCTGGCAGTTGGTAGACTTACCAAGCAATCAACGGGCAATTGGCTGCAAGTGGGTGTACAACTTGAAGCGGGATGCAAGTGGCCAAATACAGCGTTTTAAGGCGCGGTTGGTAGCAAAAGGATGTTCGCAGCAGTATGGAGTTAACTACTGCGAAACTTTTTCACCAGTGTGCAGACTCGAAAGCCTGCGGTTTATTTTGGCACTGGCAGCAGAACTGCAGTTGTATTTACATCAAATGGATGTATGTACCGCATATCTGAATAGTGATTTGGTGGACACTGTTTACATGAAGCAACCACAGGGGATAAGAAGCAACCGGACAAGATGTTGCTCTTAAAGAAGGCAATATATGGATTGAAGCAATCTGGAAGGGAGTGGAACTCCAAGCTAGACAGCGTATTGCGTGGGATCGGATTCATGGCATGTGCTAATGAGCCATGCTTGTACAGGCGACAGGACGGTAATCTTGCATTAATTCTTGTGTATGTTGATGATCTCATTATAGCTTGCCACGAAAAGTCGGATTTGATCAGCATTAAGGCTGACATTTCAAGGTCTTTTGAATGCGTTGACAAAGGGCCACTGGAACTTTTTCTGGGCATGGAGATTAAACGTAAGGGTGACACGGGTCAAATCACTCTGGGCCACACGCAATATATCAAGGAGATATTGCGTAAATACGGCATGGAAAATTGCAGACCAGTAGCTACGCCGCTAGATGCTGGATACCAAGTGGCTTGTAACAACATCCAATGTGAGAAGATTGATGCAACGTCGTACCAGACACAAGTCGGAGAGCTAATGTTGTTGGCTCTAACAACGAGACCGGATATTTTGCACTCAGTTGCAAAATTAGCGCAGCGGAACATGGAGCCCCATCGGGAGCACCTGGCAGGCGTGAAGCATGTCCTGCGGTATTTAAGCTGTACAGCGGAGCTGAAGCTACACTATAAAAAGTGTGGGAAGCCTTTTGAGCGCTTTGTAGATGCAGATTGGGCTGGTGACCATTCTGATCGCAAATCATACACTGGCTATGTGTATCTTCTCGCTGGTGGTCCGATATCTTGGAAATCGGAAAAACAACGTAGTGTGGCACTCAGCAGCACGGAGGCTGAGTATATGGCATTGTCGACGGCATGCAAAGAGGCCATCGTAATGCGTAGACTCATCATCGAGATTGGCTGCGGCACTGAGGACACCCCCACGGTGTTATGTGGAGATAACCTGAGTGCGCAGCAGTTGGCTAAAAATCCTGTGCATTATGCTAGGACCAAGCACATTGATATACGATATCATTTTGTACGCCAAATTGTGACAGAGGGTCAAATCGTTTTGAAGTATGTTTCTACCAACGGAATGATAGCGGACGTGCTAACAAAAAATTTGGCAAAGAAGAAACATAATGAATTTATGAACATGTTAAATTTGATTTAATTTTGTAATCATGTTTGCATTGAGGAAGGGTATTGAAAGTATCGACATAACATTCAATGCAACCATGAACTATGTTATATTAGTTTCTGTTTACTGATATGCACGCACTGTTATGCTAACATTGCTGCAGACAGTCGTTAATAAACGTTGGCAGCATACAGATCGTCTGTTTGCTATTTCCATGAAGTTTACCTACACCAAGCATTCTCTGACGCTGGAATACTCTTTCCAACATACTATATAAATCAGAAAGTAAACTCCAGCAAAGAGTATAGAATCTAAAGAATGTGCAATTTGTAAGAAAAGCTTTTCTCAGGAACCCGAGGCATTAAATTTCTCTGCTCGCGATGTTTCATCAAAAAAAGCTAATTGAATGTTAAAAACGTAAGAGCAATTTTGTATTATATTTTAAAATAATTAATAGACACAGCTCGTTTTTAGATAAATTGGAATCAAAGGATGGGTTAAAGTTAAAACTTGACGCGCAAGTATAAGTAAGATATATATGAAACTGCGTATAGTATGTCTAAAAGCTAATTATTGTTGTTTCTTTCTGGACAATAATAGAAGGATCAGAGACCGATTGGTGGTGCAACATCGATGTGGCAGCTATTTTATATAGTGCATCGCATATTGCAACAGGTCAGATCAACACATATTGAAGGATACATCAACCAAACAACAGGTAGTTGGCAAATATTCCGGAGCCAGAACCCGACGCACTTCCTTGCAAAACGCTAGAAGTATTTTGCATACAGTGGGAGCTGAGACACCAAACAGTCTGCCCACGGTACAATACTCAGCGGATGGGCCAAGTATAAACACTGCGATAACAATTCGCTTTACGTAAGTAACTGCTCGTCGGAAATGTGTACCTCTTTTTTCCATTCCTTGCAAGCGCTCCACAAGGATATTAAATGTGCCTCGCTCCATCTGGAAATTATCCTTGAAAAACCCATCACTCTTGTATGGCACATTCAGCACCCACAATTTTCCATGCCTTGGCTATTTTTGGCATAAATATAGAGATATTATACTATTTGCAATTATGCTTGCAATTTAATTTTATCTTACAAATGATCATTCAGATGAACGCTTCCGTTTTCTGCTATTTGCAATGTTTGTGGCCGATGTTTTTGTACAACTATAATGCTTCTTCATGACAAGCAAAACAGCTTGTAGACATTGCAAGTATTTCAAAAAAACTGACAATAATGCACTCCAAATTTGCAATAATATATTTCGCTCCATGTTTAATTCCGTTGAAACCGAACATCTGATTAATTTACGGAGGTTCAGTTACAGAGCAAGGGAGCTTTCGTAACTGACTGTTAAAATTTACGGAAACGGAGCAATGGAAAAACGTTATAAGCAGTATGAGCAATAAGAATTTATAATAATAGAGTCTTTAAACAGCACAAATCCAACTACGATTAAGGAACTGATTTCGAGGCGCGAAGGCTTTCAGAGAAAAGTATCGTTGGTTATTTTTGCTCTAATCGTTAATAGTGAGTAATTTGCAAGTCATTCTGCTTTCTGACAGCGCTATGAAATGATTTCCCGTAGCAAAGCCAACCCAGCCATATTGTGTGTATGCCCTCGCAGGCTGGTGATTTTTTAGCGCGCAGTAGCTTGTGTGTATAAGCATACATGTGATTTTTAATTTTGAATAATTTAAATTTAGTAAGCTATAACGGCACCATGCCGACAGTGCACCCATATAATACATAAAAATGTATATATATATTTATGAATGTGAGTTTGGTATGTTTGTAGCTTTGGTAGACTGGGTCTTTGTAATGACTTTTGCTATATTGTTTCGACTAGGGGCCGATTTCTCAATGTCCCGTTATCGTAACTATCCAAAATTGAGTTTCTCAATGTTCGTTTAGGGCTTAGCGTGCGATAAACTTAACCGATGCCTGAGTGCCGGCTAACATTTATCGTTCGTTGAAGGGCCGATATAAATATCGTTAAAACCATCGTTAGTCAATTACCTGATTCAAGCCGACACTTGCATTGTATATGTTTTATTATTATACAAAATATTTTGGTTTGACTTCACAAGAATATTAACACTCATCTGTCCCTAAGAAAAAAATCAGTCCCTGGTGTGTCAATTTGACACAATCAAAAAATATGTAAGGAAAAATATTTTTAAAATTGAAAATATTTATTTAAATAACAAAATTAAATTATAAAATCAAATATATCTATGAATTGCATGTTTCGCATAGAACAAAGCGATGCTGCGGGCAAACTTTTTTCCTCCACCTATCGCATTCGGCAGAGTGGATGCTTGCGTTTTTTGCCTGTGGGCATTTGTGGCATCTTGCGCGCTTCCCAGTTGGCGTGTGGTGCATCAAGCGACTGTTCGCAGATGCATCAGCTTCGGTTTGGACTAGCTGCTCGCCGTCCTGAATCCCACGGACTACCGACAACGCTCTCTCGCCTCGTGGTGATCTTTCCCTTTGGTCGATATAAGGCGTGACTAGGGAGTACCCGAGTTCAATCAAAAAAAGCCGCCGACGGATGTTTTTTTTGGCCAAATTCCAGTTTGGGTTCAATCCCGTGAATAAAATAAACGCATTCAACGCAGATATGTCTAGCATATTGCAAAATACTGCGACAGGCCATCTGTTGACTTTGCGTTTGCAGCGATAAGTGCCTACCATCTCATCCACAATGTCGGCGCCGCTTTTCGTTTTATTATAAAATTTTATAATTTCCGGCTTTTTTTTAACGTCATTCTCTTCCATTTGTGTTGATAGATGCATTGTGCTGAGTAATGTAACGAAACGACGTCTCTTCGTTACGTACGAAACCAATGTCGAGTTCAGCACGTGATCGAACACAAATTGAGCATGGTACAGTGCACTATGGGCAAAAAGTCCGAAATTTGTGCATAAGGTATATTTTTTTATATTTTAAAAACTCAAAATTGAATGTTTTTTTCAATTATGCATACTCAAGAGAATATAAAAATGTTTCAAAAAATTTTTTAATGTTTGCGGTTTGAAATTGCCGCGCAAACAAAGTCAGCTGACCAATTGTTTGCTTGACTTATCGAAATACAACCGTAATTATCTTAAACTTTGTGCTATTGTTGCGGATTGTTCTTTAAAGTGAAAACAATTTGGAAATATGGAAAATAGTCGTACAGGTATGTAGATTTAACGTTGTATGTTGGTTTATATATGTTTTGTATGTTTTGTCGTGTATCGTCAACTGTTGTTGGAGTATTTTTACAGCTGAAATTTAGCAAATGTAGTTGTGTTCTGTGGAGTGTTACTTATTCCAGGCGCGCGCTGGCGAGCAACTAAAATTGGTATGTTTTTCGTTAAAGTATTTAAATTATAACATGATTATAACATCTTTTGCCTTTTCTGGCACGTTTTCGAAAAAAATGGAATATTGCAGCCGAGTATGAGTTTCCCCTCTTAACATTGCTGGAGGTTTGGGAAAACAACGGACGTGATGACTCTGCCGTAACGAAGTGGGTGTTGGAAAAAATTAACAAAAACCAAGTCAGCAACTCACACGTTGATCAAATTGAGAAAACTGTGCGCAGTTTCATTGCACACGTTAAGAAATATTTGCTTAAATGCAACCGTACGATGGCAAGGTTTAAAGTTAATCATTCAAGGTGGCTTTCGCAGGCGATTATTATTACCTTGGATGAAGAGCTTACGGATCCATCTCCCTTTAAAATGGTAGATTGGTAGACCAACACTAAGTTATACCCAGGCTGGAATGCGTTTGAAACATAAATTAGCAAGTGATCTTGCATCCGAAACAGATTTTTCAACGCAGCACTTATTACATGCTGCTTCTGTTTCCGCGAAAAAGACTAGAAAGGATGATTTGTTTAATGCGTTGAATGTAATCAGGAAAGAACAGACAGCGAACACGACAGGAGGCCGAAAATTTCCGGTGATTATTCCCCTTACCCCTGCAGAAGCATTGGCGTTTTTGTTGGAAAATGGACTTACTAAACAGCAGTACATCAACATGCACCATCTTAACAAAGCTCGTGGCTGCAACATTTTCCCCCCATATTAAGCCCTTCAAGTAGTCAAAACTATTTGCAGACCAACTCAAATAGAAATCTCTGAAAGTTGTGCTCAGGTTACAATGCAAAACCTATTGGACCATACAGTCGATAGAATATTGGTCCTACAAAAAGAGGTTGTATCTCAAATGAGAAATGTTACACGTTGCACGTTTAAAGTAAGCTTCGGATTCGATGGATCTACTGGTCAAAGCTTATATAAGCAGAAGTTTCGACCAGAAGAACCTGCTTCCCTGGATCTATCCCTTTTTGTCAGCACTATGATACCTTTAAAATTAGTAGATGGAAACCATCGAATTATTTGGAATAATAGAGCGCCACAGTCTGTAAGGTTCTGCAGGTCGCTTAAAATTGAGTACGCAAAGGAAAGTCTTGAAAAAATATTAAGAGAGAAAGAATGTTTAGATATGCAAGTCGCCAGTCTAAGGGATTTCATATATAGAGAGGAAGGCAAAGAAATTGTCATTACCTATAAACCATTATTGACACTTATTGATGGTAAAATACTTAACGCCTTAACTGGTACGCCATCAACGCAGTGTTGTCCAATATGTGGGGTCAAACCTAAAAAACTTCTCCAAACCACTGATTTTTACTCCGAATGTTTTAAGCCAAGGCCTTCGACTCTTAAATATGGTGTCAGTCCCTTGCATGCCTGGATTAGATTTTTTGAATTTGTATTAAACGTATCCTATAGGCTTCAAATTCAAAAGTGGCACGTTACCCAGGCCTACAAAATCGAAATGATGTCTCGGAAAAAGGAAATTCAGGAAATGATGTGGACAAAAATGGGTCTTCATGTAAGCATTCCCAAACAAAACGGAAGTGGTAATAGTAATGATGGAAACACGGCTAGAAGAGCATTTGCGAATTACCAAATATTTTCCTCAATTACAAGCTTTGATCAACACATTTTACACAATTTGTATGTAGTGTTGATCACTATTTCATGCGAGCACTCTGTTGATGTTGATAAGTTCAAGGCATTTTGTAAGGAAACTTTTTTATTATATGTTAATACTTATCCTTGGTATCCAATGTCACCGACGGTACATAAAATATTAGTACACGGCTGGCAAATAATAAACTCCTCTTTGGTTCCGGTTGGATGTTTAGGAGAAAATGATTCATAAGCAAGAAACAAGTACTATAAAAACGATAGGAAATCACACGCCCGAAAAAATAGCTGTTTAAGCAATATGGCTGATGTTTTTTATAGAGCTATGGATTCTTCTGATCCACTTATATCCAGCATAAGTTTAAATGAAAGTCAAAATAAATTAGAGAAAAAACCGTTGCCGGCAGACGTAATAAATCTTTTAAGCTGCCCACCTCCCCAGAACAATGAAACAATCACGTCCGATACATAAAATGAAAACTCTGACTCCGCTGACGATTCTGATGGTAATCTAGAATTTGAGTTAGACGATGAAGAACAATAAGCATATCTGTTAATAAAATTTTGAATTAATACATAGAAATTTTTGTATTTTTTCTTGGGTGTCTGAGGAGGTGTTGAAGGAGTGGTTTGATTAAAAAATAAAAAAAAAACCAAAATTCTATATTTATATTTCACATTTTTACGCAAAATTTGAATGCTCTAGCTTTAAAATTGGACTTTATGCACAAATTTCGGACTTTTTGCCCATAGTGCAGTGGTTTGTTCTTCATGTCCAGTACCAGAGGTGGCAGCTTCTTTCTGTTTTTACGAATAGTGCCAACGGTTGTCATTTGTCGCTGCTTCAATTTTACTGCAAGAGCGTGGGATGTGAAGAAATTGTCGGTAGTAACGTTTCTTCCCTTGAGTCCCTCTGTAAGCTGCAATACGACCCGTTCTCCCACGCTTACTTCGGGTGCACAGTTGCGGTTACGACCAATGTAAACATCAACAGCATACACGTAAAATGTTGATGCATCACACAGAATCCAGTGTTTGATACCGTATTTGCAGGGTTTCGACGGGATGTACAGCGTAAACGGACATCGACCACGGTATGGTAGCAACTTCTCGTCGACGGTTACATTTTTTCCAGGAGTATAGCACAATTTGAGTCGATATGCCCATTTATCAAAAATTGCTCGAACTGGAGCGAATTTGTCTCGAAAACGGAAGTGTGCTCTCTCTCTCGGCGATCGTCGAACCGCAAACACCGTGTGATCTGCTTATAACGCTTGAGCGACATTGTTGCTGCAAATATCGGTCGACCACTTTTTAGATTCCACAGCTCATTGATGCATTCACCATGCGACCGATACACTCCTGCAAGCAGCAAAACTCCATAATATGCTCGCATAGTGCAAATGTCGACATTCTTCCATTCACTTTCACATGTTTGTATGCCGTACAAATTGGTCATGTCGACAATGGTCTGCTCCATGGGTTCGAGAAATAAGAGCATTGCAGAGAGCTTATCAACACAGCGTGATGTTGCGAACACTGTGGGACCTGACGACGGAAACAAGATGAATAAAAAATACCCTGTTGAATACTAAGCTTACGACGCAAATTATTTGTACCTGAGCTTACGCGCAGGTTAAAAATAGCTTGTCGTATAGTTTTCGGTTGGTCCAGCGAGTACTCAATTTTTTTGTCTTTTGACAAAAATGCTAAGCTGGGCTCTGCAACCAATTCTCGTCTCACCTCCTCGCATAAAAAGTCGGTATCGCTATCAGTCTCAGTTTCCTCATCAGTCTCATTTTCATTTGGCTCGTAGTCGCTGTCATCGTCATCTGATTCAAAGGGATCGATCTGCTCGTACTCCTCGTCGCTCATCACTATATTTCCCGATGCAGACGCCATATTCTTGGTTTTTGATATCTTGGTATATTTTTTGTAGGTCCTCTATAGGTTCAAGCTTGAACCAGTTGGGAATTACAAGAAGAAGAACCAACTATTTTGGTAGTGCACCTGTTACCTACAGGCAATAAGGAAAAACCATAGTATGCCAACCATTTAGGTATTTGTAGGTAGCAGGCAATAAGGAAAAACCAAAGTGCCCCTAATTTTCCAATATGTGTCAAATTGACACGCCAGGGACCCTTTTGTAACTTTTTCATTTGCAGCGAAAATAACAATGCAAATATGTTGAAATTATGATTTTCTGAAAATTCTTCGAAATTCGTTCAGTGAGCCAAAATTTTATCCACATTCGATAAGCAGAAAAGCCGCAAAAGCATTTTGAATCTCAAAATTGTGTCAAATTGACACAAGGGACAGATGCGTGTTAACTGCATGCTTCTCAGCAACCGAAACGTTTTTCTTACGTTGGCGCTAATATATTTTATCCGCGCTTAATAAAATTAATGTTTTAAGCATTTGTTTCGAATTTGACAGTCACAAAACAAAACAAATACCACACCAAACAGCTGATTTCCTCGTAATTAGTTGGCAGCACCATTAGAGCGATAGTATCTGAACGAATAAGGTTAACTTTGCATTGAGAAAACCAAACTGATTTAGCACGAGCATTAAAGTTAAGCCCTATTTACATTAGCGCGAGGCCGCGAGGCGATGTTCGAACGCGAGTGTCGCAAACATTTTCATTGCATGAGAGTCAATATGTTTGTTTACAATGGCGCTAGATGTCGCGCGTCCCTCGCTTTCAATTTCGAAAATATGAAAAAACCTCGCGTTGGCGAAGCGTGAAAAACAGCTGATCACGCTTTACCAAAGCAGCTCATCAGAACATCATTGAACAGAGTTGCATTTTAAATAAAAAATAAAAAAAACACGCCTCGCGTCTCGCGTCAATGTAAATAGACATGCGATATTTTGCAGCGAGTGTCCACGCTATCGAATTCGAACGCAAGTCTCGCCTCGCGTCTCGCGCCAATGTAAATAGGACTTTATGCCGAGATTAACTAATTGGCACTTTAACTGGACATTAAGAAACCGGCTTTAGGTATCATAAGTAGGGTTGCCATCCGTCCTGGACTTCCGGGACATGTCCCGCTTTTGCAGGTAATGTCCCGGTGTCCCGACCCGACACGAAATTGTCCCGGATTTCTATTGTTTCGATGATTAACGGATTTTTAAATGGCTGCAACTAGACGACGCGAACTTTTCGTATGATGAAAGTGTAGCGATGTGTGTTGAATATTTTTTGAGAAAAACATTTCGATAGACGATTTAGTCTTGTTCGACCAAGTTGCCAACTTGAAAAAGTTTTTGTCACGACAAGTGAAGACGTTTTTTGGGAAAGGCTCCGCAGATAAGCTGGTCCAGTTTTGTGCAGCAAACGTAAAGTCGAGCTGTTACTCGCAACTTCCGAGTCAGAAGTATTGAAAATAGCAGAATTCTTTTATGCAATTCCTCCGCACAATGCAAATTGCGAAAGGTTTTTTTTGTTGATAAATTCGTAGTGATCAGACGAAAGAAATAGGTTACTGGTGGAGAATGTTGAATACTTAATGATTGTTCAATTAAATTTTGTAGACATGAGTTGTTTGAACTTTTATAATGAATTGATGGACAAAAAGAATATAAGTAAATTGAAAAAAATAGGCAGTGTGGAGAAGTACAATAATAAGTAAGCTAAAATAATTAATAAATAATAATAAATTTACGTAGTTGTAATGACGTATGGCCTGTTAAGTTAAATGGCTTATTTCAATTTGTAATGAATAAAAATACGTGAGCTTTAAATTTGTAATAAACAAATATATCAATATTAAAATTGTTGTGGTGGGGGGGGGGGGGGGGTGTGTTCGAACGTCACGGAATGGCCTGAGCCCCAGGTGGTTACCCTAATCATAAGCCTTTGTGTATACATGTGCATATTTAATTGTATGCGTAGCATTTGAATTGTCTTTCATTGTCCTGCAACAATCATTAAGAATGAGTACAATAATGTATGCGACTATTATTTTATATTTATTAAATATACATATTTTAATTCAATTTCATGATCAGTATTATACAATTGATTCGCCTTCACGCATTTAGCCCAAGATACTTTGTTCTTTTTAAAGAGCCGGAAGCATGTGAGCTTGTATAATTGCTCAAAAGTTAAATTAATAATGGTTTTTCTCCGACAATTTACCAAAAAACAGGTATCAAAAGGCCACAACATACGTAAGGCCTTTGAAGACAAAAGCTTGTGATTTTTAACGTAGAATACGTAAGATAGGGGTGCAATTTGCTTTTTTTTTACTTTATACATACATACCACTATCTCTGAATCCTTCCAGCAGTTGGTGGTGTAAATAGGAATTGTTAATGACGTTTTGATTATGGTCAGTAAACGGGTAAGGAGCAGAGCAGCATTCAGTTCCAAACGTGGAATGGATACTGGCTTGGGTGGCACCACTCTTGTTTTCGCAGCTACAAGAGTGATGTGGAAACGATCTCCAATTGCAACCCGACTGTAGACTACAGCTCCTTAGGCATGCATATATGCATCGACGAATCCGTGCAGTTGAATTTGTTGAAATGGCGAGGCAATCTATCGAGCTACTTGGCAGTTTTTTTGCGAAGGTAAATCTTCAACTTACGCTCTGCAGCGTGGGCACATAGCTTCAGGAATCGGGTCATCCTACTGCATTCGGAGGTCCAACTTTCTTGAAATACAAGTTTAAGTAATACTGTGGTAATCCAAGCGGGTCGTAGATTTTAGAAAGTTGCGGTAATAATTCTCAATTTGTAAGGATATTACTCGCATCGAAATCCGTTATTTTAATGAACATCACATCTCGACCTGGATTCCACTGAATCCCGAGGATCTTGACAGGGGTTCCCTCGATTGACCCGTTGTCCAGTTGTCCAGAGTCGTAACATCGATCTTCATAAGGTACCGATTGCAGAAGGCGCCAACTGTTGGAACTCCATTTTCGTAATCTAAACTTCGCCTGGTCTAAAAGACCAACCAGCTCAGTTTTTAGTACCAAAAGGTCCTCGATTGAGTCGCATCCAGTTGGGATGTCATTTACATAAGCGTCATAGGTTAAAGGATGTGCTGCTTAAGGGTAATCTAGGCAATGATCTTTTGCTTACTGCTATAAAACTCGAACGGTCAATTATGGAGAGGGTGCTAGACCATAGGTAACCGTCAACAGGTGAAAATTAAGCAGTAGCTCATTCCTACGCCAAACAATTCTTTGAAAATTGGTGTGAGGCTTAGAAACCTGAACTGAACGTCTTTTCAATATCGGTGCACAAGACGGTACTGTCGGAAACGTAATCAAACTGTAATAAGGTCACGCTGAATTGGTGGACTAATTTTAAGTCAACGAGAGTTGAGTGAAATCCCAGAGCTGTTCTTTACAGATCTATCGAAAACTACCCGAAATTTCATAGTAAGGCTATCCGGTTTCATAACAGCATGATGCAGCAAATATACGCAAGTCTCAGAAAGCTCCTCAACTTGAGTTGCTGAGAGCTATTCCATAAGACACCGTTGCAGGTAGTCATCCAAATAGCTTGTGTATTGCTGCTAAAGTTCCGGGTTGTGACGAAATTTACGTTCTAATGAGACCATGCGAATGATTGCTTGTGTTAGAATTGAAAGAAAAAGTGTCGCTTCGTCCGAACACTCCGTCTTTGCAGCGCATATGGGTGGACACAAAATGACGTTCTGTTGGATCTAAGAGTGCCTGAATGGGTTAAATAACATCCATCTCCATAAAAGTTCGAACCATAGTGTCAAGGTCTGCGTGATGTGTGACGGCAGGAACTATTGTTTCATCAATTACAGTGTACAAACCTGCAATAGTCAAACCAAAAATTGTTTTAAGAGCCATCCGAAAGTCTTTACCAAAGGATTTTCTTACTCGAGTATAAAGTGACCAGAGTTGATCTGATCCATTGATGACGTCAATAGATCCTGGTGAGCAGAACGTTCGATCTGCTTTAAAAAGCGCGCAAATTTGCTTCCACGTTGAAGAAAAGGTGTCAATAGCTTGCGCTGGGAGCGACGACGTCAGCTAGGTCAAAATAAAGGAAGCCAATTTGATGACTTTTTATACCCTGAACCCATAAAATGGGTAAATCAGGGTATAATGGTTTTGTGCAAAAGTATGTAACAGGCAGAAGGAAGCATCTCCGACCCCATAAAGTATATATATTCTTGATCAGTATCTATAGCCGAGTCGACATGGCCATGTCCGTCTGTCCGTCCGTCTGTCCGTCTGTATGAACGCGTCAATCTCAAAGACTACAAGAGCTAGAGACTTCAGATTTTGAATATAAGTTCTCTTATACCATAAGCAGATCAAGTTTGCTTCAAATTATCGATAACTACTCTGGTTTTCGATATACACAAGGAATCGATAACAAAAAACTATCGAACTTGCAAAATGTAAAAATGGGGGTTGGTGCAATGAAAACCGATAGACCTTTTCTCAAAATTTCGTCTAAATCGGCTAAAAAACACCAGAGATATCGTAAAGTTAAGTCAGTTATGAGTTTTGTTTAAAGTGATAATTATATGAAGCATACTTTTAGGATGCAAGGACTGCAACTGGGTTCAGGGTATCTTCTGGTCGGGCTATCCCGACTAGAGCCTTCTTACTTGATTCAAATTGCGAGAGCGCAACTTAAAGTATGCGCCACCTCAGTTAACGACAGCACTTCAGAAAGTCTCGGCAATCCGCGATGTCCAATACTAACAACTGTTTTCACCTGAAAAGTTGATGATTCTGCTGGCATGCAGAACACTGTGGCTCAACCCGTCCTTTGTGCGCATTCGAGTGGTGTGTTGTAGCTGATCGTCGACCCCGTGGTACACGAACAAGTTGACTAGCTTTTAAGGTGTAGCAATGTGAGTTTAAAACAAGTAAGAAGGCTCTAGTCGGGAGAGCCCGAATAGAAGATACTTTGAACCCAGTTGCAAAAAATTATACTCCATGCGCCTTAAAAGTATGGTTCAAATAATAATCAATTGAAACAAAACTTATTACTGACTTAACTGTACTTTTTCTTCGGTGTTTCTTAACCGATTTGGACGAAATTTTGACATAAGTTCTATCGTTACCCATTTTTCCAACCCCCATTTTTATATTTTTCAAATTCGATATTTTTTATAATCGATTGCATGTGTATATCGGAAACCAGAATAGGTATCGATAACTTGAAACAAACTTGTTCTGATCATGGTATAGGAGAAATTATATTCCAAACTACTGAGATCTACGCGTCCGGCGGACAGACGGATGGACATCGCCATATCGACTCGGCTATTGATGCTGATCAAGAATATATACACTTTATGGGGTCGGAGATGCTTTCTTCTGCCTGTTACATACTTTTGCACAAAACCATTATAGCGTGATTCTCCCATTTTATGGGTTCAGGGTATAAATACCAGAAATCGGATGATGGACACACAAACTTCCTCCGATTCCCCCCATGTTTGACAAGTTTCGGCATCCAACTTTGATAACAATATGAGAAAATAGCCGGGGATCTCGTTCACATTTAAGTGTGCGCAGTCCACGAATTACTTCATCGGCACCGTCTGCCCATTTACGTATTGTGATGATATTTGTATTTGCGGCATTGGGAAGCGTCATAAAACTTTTAAGGAATGATCGGATGCATATGAATCAAAGTAGTTTTCAGGGTTTTCCCAACCCTCTTCAGACTGATATGCGTACATCTCATCTGAGAGCCGCACGAAGCACAAGTAAATATCTTGCAATTGGGCCAAACGAACGACTAGTGTCGGTATAGATTGAATGTGTTCCAGAATTTAATTTGCTTTATTATGCGCACGAGTAATTTGGCTTTTGCAGAAGCCCTTTTGTTGAATCACAATCCGCATGGCGATCGAGGTTAGGAGACGGTTCTATACCATGAAGGAATCTATAGATTACCGTTGACAGTACAATGAGTTAAAATAAATATCCCGATAACAAAAGTTTTACTGGCGGTCCGGCTGGAAGGAGCAAAAAGTTTATGTTCATAAATGAAACGCCAGAAGTGTCACTTATTAATTTTCTGTATATTTGATTTTCCTAAAACATTTAATTAATCAGGTGATCGCGATGCGCTGTGGTTGCATTGGTAACAAAGGTTTTACTGACACTACGTTCATGCTTAATACAAAAGTAGCCAGCATTAGGTAGTAGACAAGATAAAAGTAAAGTTTATGTATGGAAAAGTACTGGCTGTCACTATGTATTTTGGTAAAGCTTTTCGAATACATAACACTGCGATCTGCATGCGTTTAAGCAAAGTTTCACGCATACATGGATAACAATAATAGGTAACGCACCGAACTGCGTATGAGAACAAAATATGAACAAGAATATAATTACACGGTTTCAGGGTCACAAACAAAGGTGGATTTATCGATTTTGAGTTATCGAACGTTTCGATTTGCCAGCCCCCCAGTTAATGTAGAACAAATCATAACGCTTTAATTTAATTTGCCACAGACCAGTTCGAAGTCAGCCGTCAACCAGATAAGACCAGTGCCCGGTTAGTCAGCCTCTTCGCGCGTTATCAGCAAATCACAAAAATCACAACAACATACTTAAACCATCCGTCTGCACATAGCAAAACGAAAGTGTAAAACTTGTTATCTGCAACAACAGTTATTTACAACTGCCCTAACCATGAGGGACCCACCTGATAGAAAAACTTTATCATTTAAAACAGAAAAAACAAAAACTCTTAACAACAAAACAACCGGCCCAAAATATCTACTTATGAAAAGAATAAACTCCAATGACAATCTTAATGGAATTTCCCCATTCCTAATCAAAAAAGTTATTGATTCCGTTTGTGGTGGATCAATAGAATCATGCTCCAAACTAAGCAACGGAACTACACTTATAAAAACTAATAACCTGACCCAAGCAATGAAACTTATACAAATAACATCACTAGACAACACAATAGAAGTCGAAGTCAGCGAACACAACAGCCTAAACTACACAAAAGGCGTAATCTACTGCAATGACCTAAGAGACATCCCCGAAGCCGACATTCTCGAAGAATTAAAAACACAAAATGTAGTAGAAGTCTTCAAAATCATGAAAAAAGTACATGATACCCGAACGGAAACTGGATTAATAACATTAAAATTCGCATCCCTGGAACTACCAACACACATCTTTATAGGTTACCAGAGAACCCCAATCAGACCATTCATCCCCCTGCCTCGCCGATGCTTTAATTGCGGTCGCCTTGGCCATTCAACAAAGTACTGCAAAACTCAAAACCTATGCCTTACATGCTCACGTCCAAGTCACATCATCCCCGAATCTGACGAAAAATGCAAAAATATAAACACCTGCATAAATTGTAAAGAAGACAACAACACATCATACTTTCACAGCATTTTCGACCGACAATGCCCAACATACATCAAGCAGAAGGAAATACAAGCCATCCGAGTCATCGAAAAAACCGACATGAAACAAGCAAACGTGATCTACAACCAAAGATACAACAAAACCCAAACCTACTCTAATACGTGCAGCGCACCCCCAACAAGAAGAAGCACTATCTCATACACGGACCTATCTACAACCCCACCAATATTAGCAGATTTTGATAGCCAGCCATCAACCTCAACCAGGAATACAACCGAAACCCTCCCTATTCTGTCCGAAAACAATTCTTTAAATTTAAAAACACATATAAAATCACACCTTGCAAAGGATAAAAATAAATTACTTAAAAGCACCAAAAATAAATATGAAAACATATCAAACAAAAAATACCAATATAGAAACCGTAGACACAGAAATGATATCCGATTAAAAAAAAAAAAATAAAATAAAAATATAAACAGTTATGTGGCCGCGATTTATTGAGGACTGACCTTTCGGCTAATCTAGCAAAACACAGAACCCATAGGCAGGATGGACTCTACGTCTTTGAATCTGGAAGAGACATCCCCAATACATCGTGGCCAAACTTTAAAATTTAAATTTTAAGTAACGTATGGCCTTCACTTCCTGCCAAGTTTTACCATACGCTACAAAGAAACATTCACTGTTTTAGCACACTTACTTATAAAAGACAAAACCTACACCCCAAAACTAACACACAAAAATGTCTCTTAAAATCATCCAATGGAACATACGCGGCTATACATCCAACTACAGTGAACTACAATTATTAATTAAAAAATATGAACCACACATAATTGCCTTACAGGAAACGCACATAGGTTAGGTTAGGTTAGACCGACTGACCCTCCCAGGGGAGTGTCACACATAGACCGCTAAAGGGTCCTTAGTGGGGCCGGTGGTCGGAGATGGTTGGGACTTTCTCGGTGTGAGGTCCTACGGAGTGTGTGTACTTCGTGCAAACGCAAGAAGCCTTCTGGGTTCCTGCTTGCTGGCTTCTTCGAGCGAAGCCAGAAATGGAATTCGGAAGTGGCGTAGTCGTTGTGCTGCCAGTGCGGGGCAGCTGCAAAGGAGGTGCTCCAGCGTTTCCTTGACACCTGGATCTTTGCATTTCCTGCATTCGTCATTGTCAGTTATGCCTAGCCTTTTCGCATGTACTGCGACTAGGCAGTGGCCTGTCAGTAGACCCACTAGCCTCCGGCAGTCATGTCTTTGTAGCTTAAGCATATATTGCGCTAGTTTGTGGTTGTATGTTTTGCACATTATTTTAGAGATCTTGCAGTCAGAGGTGTTTGTCCACCTTAGATCTGCTAACTCCCGTGCTTTATTTTCCATGTAGGAGTGTAGCGTTCGCAGAGAGATTGGGACTTCCGCAGTTTCACTGTTGAGTCCCATTGCACCTTGCTTGGCTAGAGTGTCTGCTATTTCGTTGCCTTCGAAGCCCTGATGGCTAGGAATCCAATAGATGCGCACTTTTTTGGAGGTGCTGAGTGCATCTAGTGTTTCTCTGCTCGCCAGGACATTTCGAGAGCTTATGTGGTAGGACTGCAGGGCTTTAATTGCCGCCTGACTGTCCACGAATATGTTTACTTGTTCCTGTGTTGTATTTGTTTGTAGGACTGCTTCTGCTGCTTTCCTTATTGCGAATATCTCAGCTTGGAATATGCTGCAGTGGTCCGAGAGTTTGTAAGTCAGGCTCATGGGTGGTTCGGCGCAGTACACTGCTGCTCCAACCCCGTCCCTCATTTTTGAGCCGTCTGTGTATATGTTAATGGCTGACTGCTCTGCTCCTGAGCGCCAGTCATCTTTTCCAAGGAGCGTGGGCGTGAAGTTAAAATTGTTTCTTGGGGTCATATAGTCCGTTTCGACTATGTTCGCTCGTCCAATTGTGCTATGCCCGTAGTTGTGTATCACCATGTTGCCTATCGTGCAAAGACGTTGTGCAGTCTTTTTTGCTACTAAGCGTGCCTGTATGTCCACTGGGTTGACATTCAGTATGGTCTGTAATGCTTTAGTTGGTGTAGTCCTCAGCGCCCCTGTGATGCATGTAAGTGCATGTCGCTGGGTTTTTTCCATTCGTTTCAGGTATGTGGACTTCTCTGTGGCTTTCCACCATACCAGTATCATATAGAGCAGTATAGGACGCACGATCGAGATTAGAATCCAGTGTGTCAGTCTAGGTGATAGTCCCCAAGTGCTACCCAACATCTTTTGCGATATATAGAGTGCATTGGTGGCCTTCTTCACCCTTTCCTCCACATTGAGCTTCCAACTCAGCTTGCTGTCCATTACTATCCCTAGGTATTTGATACTTTCCTTTGGTATCAGCGTTTTATCGTTTATTTTCGGTGGAGTCCAGCGAGGTACCTTGTATCTCTTCGTGAAGAGAATGAGGTCCGTCTTGTCCGCGTTGATACTTAGACCGGCTTCCGTGGCCCATGCTAGTATCTCTTTGAGTGTGTGGTCCATGACTGAGCTTATTGTCGATGGACACCTGCCCGTGATAATTATGCTTATGTCGTCTGCATAGGCGGTTATCTTCGGGGCTTTCCGTTTGAATTTTCTAAGTAGGTCGTTGACTACCAAGTTCCACAGTAGGGGTGAGAGCACTCCTCCTTGGGGTGTGCCGCATTTTGCTTCCCTGACTGTGGTAGTGGTTCCCCATTCCGCTAGTATTCTCCTGCTGCGCAGAAGGTTCTGTACCCAGGAGTTCACTGCTTCTGTTGGGGTCACAGCTCTTAGGCTGTGCATTATTGCTTCCGTTGACACATTGTTAAATGCGCCTGAGATGTCCAGAAATGCGCCTAGGGCGTATTTTTTTTGGTGTAGTGCTTTCTCTATGGTTGCTACCAGGGAATGTAGCGCTGTCTCCACTGACTTGCCCTTCGTGTATGCGTGTTGGTTCTGTTCTAGAGTCATCTCCGTGTTCTCTCTGATGTGGAGATCTATCAGTTTTTCTAGCGTTTTTAGAAGGAACGACGTCAGGCTTATGGGTCTGTAGTCTTTAGGCAGCACGTGGCTACATTTTCCCGCTTTAGGCAGGAAAATTACCCGTGCCGTCCTCCAGGCCACCGGCACATAGCCATAACTGAGGCATCCTCTGAATATTTCTCTCAGCCATGGAGAGATCACGTGTTTGACCTTCTGCAGCATGGCCGGGAATATCCCGTCCGGACCCGGTGATTTGTAGCTCTCAAAGGAGTCTATAGCCCACATTATCCGTCGCGTAGATGTGATATCTTCAGGAATTTCCACCCTTGTGGTTGAAGGTATCGTTTGTGTGTTTGTGTTGACTTGTGTGCAGTTAGGGAAATGTGCCTCCAAGAGCACATTTGCCGCATCTTCACTGCTTTCCGTCCATCTGCCATCTTCGGTTTTTAATTGGCTTTGAACTGTCTGTTGGCGAGCTAGCAGCTTCCTTAACCTTGCGGTGTCAGCTGTCTTCTCAATGCCTGAACAAAAGTTTTGCCATGCGTTTCTTTTAGCTACTCGCACTTTTTTCTTAAAGTCACGAAGCCTTATTCTGTATTCTATCCATACTAGCTCTTCTTCCGCTTGTTTTGCGAGTTTGAAGAGTTCTAGTACGTCTTTCCGTTGTCCTTTGAGTTCTGGAGTCCACCATGGGGGCCTGTGTCTCTTCTTCTCTTGGGTCGGTGTGCATGTTTTATGATAGGCCACCACCAAATTTTTATTAAGTGTCTCCAGGGACTTCTCTAATTTATCTAGTGTGGCTATCTTGGGTGGTCGTGGTAGGTTTCTTTCAACCTCTATACCGAACTGCTCCCAGTCGGTGTTTCGCGGGTTTCTATACACCTTCTTCTTCACTATTCGTTCAAAGTTTACACGGAATTGAATGTACTTGTGGTCTGAGAAGGAATGTCTACTAAGGACTCTCCAATCTTGTACCACAGTATTCGTTACCGACGCTAGGGTAATATCTAAGACGTTGGAGGAGGTGGGGCCAACATATGTTGGTTCTTCCCCCTCGTTTGCTATCTTAAGATTAGTTTGTAATATGAAATCAAGCAGTGACTCACCTCTGTCGTTGGTGTCCCCGCTTCCCCATACCGTATGATGTGCGTTGGCGTCTGCTCCGATGATGAGGGCCTGCTTTTTTGGCTCGGCCTCCATCACCATTCGGGTGAGCTCTTGAGGAGGTGCGTCGGTGTCGTGCGCCATGTAGCACGATGCCATCAGTATTGGCTCATCTCTGCCACCTTCTAGCGCTACCACTGTCAGGTCGTCAGTGCTGTAATTAGACAATAAGTAAGCATAGATACCTTTCCTCACTAGGATCACGGTCCTTGCTCTACTCACTGTTGTCGGGTAGAGTAGGTTGAAGTTTGGATGTTTTAGTCCAGAAACCTTGTTCCCTGACGCTATACAAGGCTCCTGGACTAAGGTGACGTCGGCGTGCTCTGCCTCCATGGTTAGCAGAAGCTCCGCCGAAGCCAACTTGCTTTTATGCAGGTTGACTTGGATGATCCTCAGCTCCATTGTTGGCTGTGGCACCCTCCACGGATCGGACTTCCACCACAGTTAAGTCCGCATCCTCGTCGTCTTCCAGTTCTAGGCTTTTGGTGGCATGGGTGACCTCTGCCAGGTCGCTCTCCACTTCACCCGCCTCCAACGTGTTGGTGTTTTTGAGTCGCAGGTAGACACTACCCACGCCCCACGCCATCTTCCCGAATCTTCCGTAAAGCAAATCGTCGGCCTCCTTGTTGATCTGGATCACCATTTGCTGACCCTTGCTATCGGGCTTCGCAACATGGATCACCTTCCAATCAGCAGTTGGCACGTCCGGGTTTTGCCACTTGAGTAGCTGTAGCGCCTGGTCCACCGGTGCGACCCGCGGGAAGAGTACTTTTGCCTTCGGCACGGACGGAATACATGTTCTGTCCACTACCTCCAGCTTGGCACCCACCCACGGAGCGTCCAGAGCAGCCACGACGCCGGTGACCCACTTCAAGGTGTGGTCATCCTTGCAGCTCAAAACTTTGACGCCGGAGAGCCAGCCCGCTCCATCAAATGAAATGGGAAGCGAGTCCGATTCGCCCATACGCCTCAGAAGCGCATCGAACAGTAGCTCCTCCACCTTCTTCCACTGTTCGGGCTTCATTTTGCCGTTAGGGTCGCTCCGGTCGATGAGCGCGACGACTAAATGCCGCCTCGCTACATCGCTGGTCGTCGGCTTTGCCCGCGTCATTGGCTTTTTGCAGGGCCGCTTGCTAGCTGGCACCTCTGCTTTTGCGGTTTCAGCGGATCGCTGGCGTTTGACGGCCAAACTCTCCTCCACCTTATTGGCAAAACCGGCGTCCCTCGGCGCCATGTTTTTCCTCTTTTCAAAGTGAGACCTACCCTCTTTGATCTTTTGGTCGGCCCACTCCTGCTGGCGGATCTCATCAGTTGTGAGATCTCGCTTGCATTCTGTGAGCCGAGCCCTGATCTTAAGGGCGGCCTTGTATTGGGCTTTGGCTCTCATGCCTTCCTTTGACCTTTTGAGCCCGACCCTACTAGGGGTACTGGAACTCGTCGGGTCTAAAAGACATGTGTCCTCAACCTCAGACGTATTTGACCCTAAATGCGATTCGCAATCCGAGTCTCCTTGGACTGCGGTATCACGCCACATCTTGGGTTTGTGTGTTGATGTGGCAGTATCTTTACAACCGTCCTGGCCTGCTCCAACCAGTACGGAGGGTGGGTTGCTGGCGACACGCAGAGAGGATTTCTCCCCCCCGTGCCCGCCGGTGGTAGCACCGTTTTCCACCGACGTTTGGGTTGACATCCCAACCCGTGCTTGACCGTCCGTCATCTCCATGTGATTTTTTTTTTTGGGGAGTCTACCCATAGCATTTTATCCTTACTGCCAAGGACCTCGAGCCATAGTTTGCTCCTCACCCTCGCAATGCCGAAGCTTTTGAGTGGTAAAGAGCTCACCTTAGCTAGGCATTGAACTTCCTCTGCACAAGCGAGTAGATTCACAGTACCTTTGTTTGTTTTGGGGCAGGACGGCATCTGTAGCATTGGTCGGCCCTTCGCCCTCGCAGTGCCGAAGCCTTTGAGTGGTTAGGAGCTCTCCTCCGCCTGGCAGCGATGCCCTTGCCTTGGCTTACCTCTTACCCTCGCAGTGCCTAGGCCTTTGAGTGGAATAGAGTTCACCTTAGCGGGGCATCGATGCCTGTTGCCTAGGCTTGCCCCCCATGCCCTCGCAGTGCCGAAGCCTTTGAGTGGTTTGAGTGGTTCGCTTTGGCCGGACACCGCCCTGTCTCTACGCAAGGCAAATAGCACCAAGTACTCCTCGCTTGTTCCGAGGCAGCACGATGCCCATTGCCCAGCCGGCACCCTCGTGGAGGGTTTAGCTGAGGAGTTTTGCCAGCCAAACGTACATAAAAAAATCCAAAAAATCCAAAAAATCCACGCACATAAAAAATCCAAAAAACGTACCTTCCCCAGTTAACTTCACACTACTCTCGAATAACTACTCTAACTCTTTCGGAGGCACTGCCCTTCTTATCCATAAATCTATTCAATCAAAAGAAATACACCTATCCAAGGAATTTGATGCCTCCTGTGCTGAAATAGAATCCATAAAAAAATTCAAAATCATTTCAGCCTATATTCCCCCTACAAAAATATTCTCATCTACCGACCTAAACAACGTTTTAAACCAACATCCAATAAAACTAATTTTAGGCGACTTTAACAGCTGGGGCACGAATTGGGGCTCACCAAAAAACAATAGTAGAGGAATTACAGTTCAATCATTCTTAAACAGTACAAACTTAATACTACTCAACGACAAATCCCCCACACACTTTTCTACGCACAACACATACACACACATTGATCTTTCCTTTGGCTCACCCGAACTGACAATCGACGCTAAATGGAATACAATTGACGATCTCCATGGAAGCGACCACTTCCCTATACTACTAACTCTTTTTCATACTAACTGCAACCAAAACAATTACAGCAAACCAATATTTAAACTACATCTCGCCGACTGGAACAGATACAACGAACACATACACCAGATCAGCAACACGATACCAACTACTGACAACTTAAACAAAGAAGCTGCCATCATCAAAAAAATAATTCTTAAAAGTGCCCACCTCTCTATTCCACAAACCCACCCACACATCCTAATTAAGAAAGCCCCATGGTGGAATAAAACCCTAGAAAAGCTAAGAAAAAATAAGATGCAAACCTGGCAAACACTAAAAAAATCAATAACCACAGAAAACATTATAAAATACAGAAAGGCAAATGCGCTCTTTAGAAAAGAATTAAAAACTGCTAAACGAGATGCCATTTCTACATTTACATCCGAAATTCAACCCAGCACCACAACTAACAAAATATGGACAAACATTAGACGCTTCTGTGGCTTAAACAACTTAAAACATATCCACACAATAATTAATCCAGAAAATAGCCTACCAGTAACGGACAAACTCCTAATCGCAACCTCCTTTACAAAACACTGGAGTAAACAAGCTGACAACAGTAACTTTGACCAAAACTTCATCCAATCAAAAAACTCCTTAACCCTCAACATATCAGCCCCATCCAAATCAGCCCAACAAATCGAAAAGGAAATAAGCATTATCGAACTCCAATCAGCCCTTAGGACACTAAAAGGCCATACTCCTGGAATAGATAGAGTATCATACCCTATGGTTCAAAAAGCCCCACCCTCATTCCAAAATAGAATTCTCAAACACTACAACCAAATTTTTAACTCATACATTCCACAGACATACAAAACTAGCCTCACTATCCCAATCTTGAAACCAAATTCTAACAAAACCGACATTAATTCCTACCGCCCAATAGCTCTAAACCTCTGTGTCAGCAAAATCCTGGACAAAATCATAGCCAAGCGTTTGTGGTGGTTTGTCAATACAAACAAATTTATCCACACCAACCAAACCGGCTTCAAAAGAGGAAAATCGGTAACAGACAATCTAATTTACTTAGACCATCTGATCACCGACTCACTCACCCACAAAAAACACATCTCCATAGTATCACTTGATTTCTCTAAAGCTTTCGACCGTATTGGCATTCATACCATAATCACGCAATTACAAGAATGGAAGATCGGCCCAAAAATCCTAAAGTACATAGCCAACTTCATGACCAATAGAAAGATAAGATGCCGCATGTCCAATTGCATCTCTGCAACTTTCCCATTTGAAAACGGTATTCCCCAGGGATCCCCAATTTCAGTAATACTATTTCTCATTGCCTACAATAAGCTAGCTAACATCATTCACCTAAACAAAAACCTTAATTTCATAGCCTACGCTGATGACTTCCACATTATTCTAAAATTCCACAAATACCAAAAGAACACGCAACACAATTTAGACCTGCTCTTCTCTCAAATAAAAGACTGGTGCTCCTTCTCGGGAGCATCCCTATCCACCAACAAATGTAAACATCTACATATATGTAGAAAACACCAATGTCAATGCACTATTCAAACCAACAATTTCACCCTACAAACAACTGACACACTAAAAATATTAGGACTTATAGTTAGCAAAAAATACAAGTGGAACGACCACATCAATTACCTAACAACCTCACTTAACAAAAAACTCAATATACTCAAATGTCTTTCCAGCACAAGATTTAACTGTAACACCTATACAATATTAAACATACTTAAAGCAATTATTCTCTCCAAAATAGACTACGGACTGGCCCTCTACGGGAACGCTTCAAAATCAGCTCTTAAAAAGATCGAAACAATCCTGAACACGGCAATCAGAACTGCCATCGGAGCCTTCCAAACTACACCCACAAACAATTTGCTACTTGAAGCCGACATAAACTCAATATATGAACGTTACACATTCCTTACCGCTAAACTAGCCAAAAACCTAACACTTGCGACGCAAACACCCATGCACACAATACTCAAGCAAATTACCAAAAACAAAAACACATTAACTAAAGTACCATCAGCTGTATGTAATTGCCTAAACCTCTGTCGCCAACTTAATCTACACATTACCCCACTCACTGACACAACACCAAAAAAACCCCCCTGGGTGTTCCCCAGCAATGCAACAATACTTCAGCTTGCCTACCTTAACAAAACTACAACCAACTCAATTATGTATCAACAACATTTTCTGGAAATTAGAAACTCTTACCCTAACCACAAATTCATCTTCACTGACGGATCGAAATCCGACAAGCATACTTCTTATGCCATTACAGATGAAGAAAACTGCATTAAAAGAGGCATCCTAATGCCATACAGCTCAATTTACTCCGCCGAATTGATTGCAATACACGAAGCTATAGACCTAATTAAAAATGAAAAATCCAATTTGCTCCGATTCACTATCATCAATTAAATCAATCAATAACATAAACAACTCTAACTTCTACGAATGCTCGATACGATCCCTTTTATCACAACACCCAAACATTAAAATACTATGGATACCCGGCCACCAAAATATAAGAGGGAATGAAATAGCAGACCAGCATGCAAAAAACGCTGCAAATTACCCCCTCATATACACCCAAAATAACAACACATCCGATATCACAAAACTAATAAAAAATAAATTAGCACACCAAAGAAGAAACCGTATAAACCAAACCTCAACATGGTACCAAAATCTAAGCACTACTTATCAAGCTGATAACTTTACAAAATCAATACTACAAAACAAAATATCACGATATACACAAACGAAAATAACAAGATTACGCCTTGGACATACCAAACTCACTCACCAAACCTACATGAACAATAACCTGTCTAACATATGCAACTTCTGCACAACGAACACAAACACATCCATTACACACATACTAACCGAATGCCCAACCTTCACAAATCACCGGCTACAAATTCTTCAACATAAAGATCCCATTGAAATGTTAGCCAACCCGACACTAGAAAATGTAAAAGTACTAGAAAAATACTTAAAAGCCTCAAAACTGCTACACTATCTATAAGTTAAAATAATCATTCATTAATCTGTAAATATCTTATAGTTTTAAGCAACACCTATAAATATCCAGCTGAAGGCCTCAACGGAGCCATGCTACAGTATCTAAGTTAGGTACTAAGTTTATAACTTTAACCTAGCTGTATATAATAATAATAATAATAATAATAATTTGCCACAGATAAAGACAATTGCAAAGTTTCAAGTCTCTAGCTTAAAGGGTGTGGAAAAAAGTTGCAAACATACGGACAAACGAACGGACAGACAGACAGACACCATGACGGACATTGCAAAATCCCAATATACCCAATCGAGTTTAAATACCCCTTGAACCAATATTCAATTATTGTCAATTAAAACTCTAATATAATTTTAATGTATGTATACACTAATTATTTATATTAAGTGAATGAATACAAGATACGTTACAAGAAGTGTTGGTTTACTAAATTATATACAGCTTGTTTTATTAGTTATGAATGCCCCACCTTATTGCCAAAAAATAAACAAACACATAATAGAATAATCATATAAAAGAATGTCAAGTTTCGCTAGTCAACTGCACAAAGCTCATATTAAGATTATACTACCCTTTCAAGTTGGACTGAAACAAGTAGATTGAGACAAAACTCTAAAATTGCCAATTTAAAATTTTGTGCAAACAAGAATACACACCGCGCGTATAAACAGGCGAACACATACAAACTTGCAAATTTGACTTAATAAAGGAATGATGACTTATAGTGCTATTGATAATAGTGCTATTGTGGTTTGTGTGGAGCCACATTTGAGATATAGCACCTCACAAATGACGCGCTGGAGCAGATCCGCTACCGAACCTGCGTTGCGGCGAAAGCTCAGGCTGTCTCGCTCTGACACAGAATGTCAGCGCTAAGGTACGTGTTTGACTCATGGGAGTCATAAAAACACGTTCCGTTAATGTCGCAGCAGAGAGTCGTTGGTGTGCACGCGGTGCACTCAGAGGGTCTAGTGATCACTGTCACACCAGAGGCAGGCGTGATCGGCAACAACCAGGAACCGTTGTTGCTAGGCAGAAAGTTCTAGAAAAACGATCACGCTACCTTTGCCCTTGGCGCGACATTGACAACGCTGACAGGCCCCGGTTTAGCGAGGCAGCAGAACGTATAAAAGGAGCCGTTCGCCACAGTTCTGGGTCGCAATCGAAAATCGAGAGTAAAACTAAAAGTCGCAATCGTAAAACTGAGAACAGAGTGAATCGAAAGTCGAGAGATACGCTTAAGCATTAAGGAAATATCCTTAAAAATAGTTAATAGTTAAAACGTGTAAAGAGTAATCAATACGGAAAATCAAAAAGCCTTGTGGTGTGTTGAAACTGTGCAGCAACCTCTAGCCAAAACCGAATATCAGACTAGTGAGTCTGGCGAAAGACAGGTGCAGCTAAAGTCAGAGCCTGAGAGTAGGAGCGACTATTAGCGGAATCCTTGCGGTGTCAAGGAAGCCAAAGTAGAGCCTGGCTAAGATCAGGAAATAAGGAAATAGTTTTGATAGGAAATTAAATTATTTATTTTATTCAGTATGTATTTATTTATATATTTATAATAACATTGCAAAAGTTTGTTTTGTAGTTCATCAAAACTGGTATAAAGCTCATATTTTTTACCAGGAAAATTTACATCAAAGTCGTAGTCAATCTGGTAAAATAAAAATTAAAATAAATAATAGCCTGATAAAATTAAGCTTTACTAACAAATTTTTCTCCACCTTCTTGCTTAAAAAATTTCCACTCAGTCAAAATTGTATTAAGGTCAGCTGTTTTTAATTCATCGTTACGCATTTTAAAAGTATCGTGCCATAATGTTAAAGCTTGTTCATCAAATGACATCATATGCAGCATTTTCTTTTTCTTGTTGATTATATCGCATGATGGAGGCACCTTTTCTTCTAATATATTTCCCACTTTTTCTTCACAACAACGTTTTCTGCCTCTATTCAAATTATTAAATTTGTTATACAGCAAGCCAGAAGGGCTGTGGGTTTTTCCGGCCTTGCGCGAAACATAATAAATACCTGCTGATTCTGTTGGAAAAATGTTGACTATTTGTGCAGCAATCTCTTCGATTTGGCGTGGAGTCGGAATAGAGTACTTGTTTTCTTGTATGCTAAAAAAAAAAATCTGCAATAATACCAACAAGTGTTTTGCGTAGGTCGACATTTAATTTATTTAATTTTCCATAGAATGCCAAAACACTTAAACCAACTGCAGAACTTTGTAATAAATCATTTACTTTCTGCAACATAAGATATACATGTATATTATAATATGTACACACATATGTACATATACTTATTGAATACACAATACTTACACAAGCTGAAACGACAACAGAGCTTGCCGTTGACAGTGAGTGGCGAGCTATTGACCCACTGTAATACCCGGCTGTTAAAAGAACGCGAGCAATATTGTTCTGGAAACTAAAATTTAAATTGTACAATAAACTTTTTCTCACTATTTTATATATTTTACCTTTTCCACCTTCCTACTATTTAATTCCAAAAATTAATTTTGAATTTTCCATTCACTTAGCAATAAGTACAGTTCATCGCATTTATTAAGCACATTTTCCATGATTTCCAATTATTTATTTGCAAAATAAAAATCTGCAGTATTCAGTTTATTTGCGACTGCACTCCAACACAATTAATAAGCACTGACGCTACAATACAAAATTTGCACTTTTTCACAAAGAAAGAATAAATATTAGTTGGTCCAAGGCATGGTTGAATTATACAAGGTTAAGTCATGCGCGGCAGAAGGAGCCTGTTGATAAGACCATGCGAGTGCAAGAGAGATAGCATAATTGCTGTTTCGATATTGCTTCATCGTCTTGTTTTAGTGAGCAAAAAAGAGATAGAACGATGTGTGATTTTGTTTACATTTTTCAACAGAGGTTCTAATTTCAGAGCGTTCTGTGTTTTTGGCTACATGTGTAAACAACAATTTAAACTGATTATGTAAATGAAATAAAATGACATGAAACATGTATAAACGTATAAAACATATAAACATAGTTCTAAAAAAGTAACATAACCTTAAAATTCCACGAAAAATTCGTCCGCACTCACAACTTATCACGTTGACAGCTGCCTTGCGACTAACAACTGGCTCCTAAAAATTGAGCGAGCATGCTCTCACGACTTAACCATGTATAATTCAACCATGGTCCAAGGTATACTTAACAAGGTAGCCGCACTCCCTCTTTTTATTGCCTAAGACAAAAGTACGAAGAATGAGTACGAAAGAAGAATTTATGGCTTGCGTCAACACACTGAATTGTGTGATTATGTATGTACATATGTATGCATGTAAGGCAGTGATGGGCACACACACATACCGTGACAATTTTCACACGCATACAAGCACAACTTGCGTGCGATGCGACGAAAAAAACGAAGTGTGCTCAGCACAGTGTACGCTGCAAGTTAACGTTCATTGTGTTTTTTAACTATTATACGTTTACGTTGTTCTTGCGATTAAAGTATCCATAATGTATCCATATTAATCATCATTTACATCATTATCATTATCATTATCATTATCATAATCATCATTATTATTATCATTATGAATATCATTGTGTATAATATTACTATCAATGTTATGAACATCAATGAAACGCAGAAAGTATTCAGCTTTTAATTGCAAAAAATATATATTTCTTTGCTCCCCTGAATAAATTTTATAAACCTCGTGGCAAATTGAATAATGCCGTCTGAAATAAAATGTAGCATTGCGGCATACAATAAAATTGCATATCAAGCATTGTGTTCTGCCATACTCATTTTCTATACAGAAAAACTCTTTCTCCCATGTAAGCATGAACATTTTTAAGCGCCACTGTAAAAAATGATAATTTGTATAATGCGCTGCGTGGTGTTTGCCTCTCAAGTGTTCGCTATCAACTAAAAAAAAAATATAACATGCTTCGCAGCAGCACCGACGACGCGTCGCGACGGCCGAACATTCGAGTTCTATAAATAGCTTCCAATGCAAGGCATACTTAACAAGGTAGCCGCACTTACCGCTCACAACTTCTTATTTAAGTGTCAGAATGACAGAAGAGAGCGAGAGAGAGAGAAGCGCCATTGCAACAACACGTAAAGTCTGTAGCATGATACAATTATTATGGTAGTGTCATGCGAGCAACGCTCTCTTTTTTCTGGTACCAATCGACAGTCGCAAAGTGCTTGTTGTTGTGGTAAGACGTCCGTGCGGACGAATTTTGTTCTGTTTGTTATGTTTGTTCATGTGTTTTTTTTAGTTTAGATTTTAACTTGTGCCGTTTACATTGCCCAATGAAGTAAAAAATTTTATTTTAAGATAAGAATACATTTTCGTATCAAAAACCTTAATACTAAATTAAAAATACAAAAACAAAAACAAAACATAATTCAAAATAAAAAACTATTAAAAATACTACTTTAAGATAATAATAATAAATGTTTCTTATTTGAATATGAATATTTATTTTAATTTAAATGTCACAACAATGTATCGGCCGTATACATACAACCAAAACACTTTTTATACCTAACTCTGTCGCACTAACAAAACAACCCCTTCAAAGAGTCAAGAGAGTAAAATAAAGAGAGCAACTTGACTGTCTCCCTCGCACTCACATGTTCAAATCAGTTGGTACTTGGTTGCTCGCATGACACTACCATATTAATTGTATCATGGACTTTACGTGTTGTTGCAATGGCGCCTCTCTCTCTCTCGCTCTCTTCTGTCATTCTGACACTTAAATAAGAAGTTGTGAGCGGTAAGTGCGGCTACCTTGTTAAGAATGCCTTGCTACAGACCATGATACAATTAATATGGTAGTGTCATGCATGGTGAAACAATTATAATTGTTTCACCATGGTGTCATGCGAGCAACCAAGTACCAACTGATTTGAACATGTGAGTGCGAGGGAGACAGTCAAGTTGCTCTCTTTATTTTACTCTCTTGACTCTTTTAAGGGGTTGTTTTGTTAGTGCGACAGAGTTAGGTATGAAAAGTGTTTTGGTTGTATGTATACGGCCGATACATTGTTGTGACATTTAAATTAAAATAAATATTCATATTCAAATAAGAAACATTTATTATTATTATTTTAAAGTAGTATTTTTAATAGTTTTTTATTTTGAATTATGTTTTGTTTTTGTTTTTGTATTTTTAATTTAGTATTAAGGTTTTTGATACGAAAATGTATTCTTATCTTAAAATAAAATTTTTTACTTCATTGGGCAATGTAAACGGCACAAGTTAAAATCTAAACTAAAAAAAACACATGAACAAACATAACAAACAGAACAAAATTCGTCCGCACGGACGTCTTACCACAACAACAAGCACTTTGCGACTGTCGATTGGTACCAGAAAAAAGAGAGCGTTGCTCGCATGACACTACCATAATAATTGTATCATGCCTTGGTCTGTAGCACAAGAAGTTTTACACGAAAAAATCGTCCGCGGAGATGCGTCGCTCACAACTGCTGCTAACAGACTGACAATTTAAGAAGTGAAAAGAGGGCGAGAGAGCGAGTTACGCCACCTTCTTAAGTATGCCTTGTTCCAATGCTTATAGCGTACGTGTGATTTTGTGCGGTTGGCTGCGGCAGAGGCCCTATGCCTTGTGTGTATTAGGACGTCGACAGACGTCGACGTCCGCCCACCACTGATGTAAGGCAACAGACGGAAAATATCCAACCGCGGAAGTGCATCGCTGACAAAGCTCGCAACGAGACTGACGAATAAAGCAACCGACGGCAAAAATTCGTCAGCGGAAAAGCGTCGCTGACAAAGCTCGCAACGAAACTGACGAATAAGGCAATAAAAAGAGGGTGATAGCAATAGTGCGGCTACCTTGTTAAGTATACCTTGGTACTGAATGATAAGATTCGCCGTACTGAATAAATGCTCTGTATTATTTTCTGCTTAGTGCTGATACCCAATTATATTGTGGTAAATTTTTTCTGTGGGTACATTTCTGCTAAAAGTGAAGCAGTTTTCGAAGCTAATTCTCCAGAATTTAATTTAATTTGCAGAATTAACTTCTTCCCTGCAGTTTTAAACATTTAAGATTAGGTTTACATTTTCGGTTTGCACTTATGATTTATGCAAAAGGGTCAATCTCCCATGCCTAAAAATGTACATATTTCCTGAATACATTAGGGCTACGCACGTATCCGAATATGATTTGTGCCTACCTGTATGGGATGTTTGACGACTTGTTCGCCAGCACAAGGTTAGGTTTGTTGCGTTCCTGGTAGTTTACTGGTATATCCTGTAACTGCACCTGAATTAAGAGACCACGATTTGAAGAAGGATCGCAAGTATTACAGAAATCAAAACAAAATCGACGGTCTGTGTTTGCGGCTTGACCAACGGGCAGTGCCTCTAACACGGCCGCTAAGATTTTACCTAGAATGCATTCCATTTTAAATTTATCAAACGAAAAAGACGTAATGACATAACAATGAAATTAAAATGAGTAAAATATATATTTAAATTCAACACCTGGCATTCGACATCAATATGTTTGCCAAAAACTATATCAATGCATGTGCTTTTATTGGTTGTGAATACGATGGGAGATTTTAATTGGAGATTGAATGTAGTTTCCATAAATTCAAAGAAGGGTTTGTTTTCTCTCCTGATAAAATTCAAAATTATTATATGACAAATTAAAATAATATAGAAGTATTTTTTACTCACACTCATTTCTTTTTACTTTCAAAATATTTTGTTATATATATGCGCTTTTAAGGAGGCAATTTATTATATTTTTATTCTGTAATGTATTTTGGAAGCGACTGTTTTGCACCGGTTAATTTTTTTTTTAATACACACAAACACATTTTTGGCTTCCGAATCACATATAAATGTATAAAACAGACAAAAAGCAAAACAACACGGACTGGCTTGTCGTAGCTGAGACGCACAAAATGCGCAAAGTAAAACAAGTAGAAACGTTGCAGACGGACGCAGCCGACTGCGGCATACTCGATACCAGTGATAAAACCGATAAAAAGAGACCTGATTGCAATGGGGTGTGGATTCGACAATAGTGTACGCTGCCTCAAAAATTGTCTGATGCAGATGGGGAAGGAAAAAAACTATCTTCCTTCCAAATTTGTTGACTCTAGCTCGAAGTTAGTAAAATGTGTGGAAGGAGGGCTGGGGGCCGCATGGGTGGGGTTGGCATCGAAGTCTTTGCTGCAGATCTGTGTATCATGTCAATTGCTATCCAGCTACCAAATTTGGTGACTAGCTTAAAGTAAGTAAAATATGCGGAAAGGGTGGCTGGGGGTGGCATCTAAATTTTTGCTGGAGATCTTTGGGGGTCGTCAATTGCTTTCCTCCTTCCAAATTTGGTGACTCTAGCTCAAAGTTAAGGCCAGTTTACTCTCGACATAACTTAACATAACATAACTTAAGAGTCAACTGGCTCAATCTACCTTATGGCTATGAATATTAGCTTTTACTATCAACATAACATAACTTAGCAGAACATAACTTATTTTTGAGCCTGCAGGTTGCAGAATTTACGTAAAATTCTTATGTCGAACTGTGTTGATTCACGCGAAAATCAAATAGAAAAATGTTTTGAAGGAGGGCTGGGATATGGCTGGGGGTGGCATCTAAATTTTAGCTGCAGATCTTTGGGGGTCGTCAATTGCTATGCTCCTACCAAGCTTGGCGAATTTAGCTCAAAGTTAGTAAAATGTTGGGAAGTGTGGCTGGAGGTGGTATGGCTGGAGGTGGCATCCGTATTTTTGCGGCAGATCTGTATACTTTGATGCAGTTTTTTGGGGGTCGTTAAGAGTTATTTTTTTTTTACAAAATTTGTTCAATCAAGCTCAAACACTATGAAATACAAGCATTACTGTAGCGTTGGGGGTGGCTAAGGCAGTATGGATAGGCGTGGCATTCAAAGTTTTTATGATTATTTTAAGGTGTCGTCATCACCTATCTTGGCATCAAATTTGGTAGCTCTAGCTCAAAAACTGAAGATGGCTGGGTAGCTGCGGGCGGAACCGTGGATCCAAAATGTGATGGAGTTTTTTTGGGGCTGTCAGTAGCTTTCTTTTTCTTCAATGTGGTGGTTCTAGCTGTTAGGGAGTGCGAAATAGGAAGATTCATCGATTTTGCTAGGTCCCCGTTATATATATATTAGAATGAGTATCGTGCACTGCGACCTTTAGGATCTATTGTGCCCTCTTACTTTATGTGAGTTACAGCTCCCCGAATAGCCCAATCGATCGCAGGAACGCGATGATGTGGCATGGTCTGAGATCCCTCATCTCCTCTGTAGACAGTGAGGGGCTCCCCAAAAGAGAGAGCCTCAGTCGACTGATGGCGGGACACTCCTCAAGTAAGTGCTCTGGAGTCTCATCCCCCTCCAGACACATTCTACAAAGACTGTCTTCCCCTAACTTGAGAATGTGCAGATGCTTGCGCATTCTGCAATGCCCTGTCAAGAAACCCGTGACTATCCGAAGAGATCCTTTGCTCAGTTTTAGACAGTCCTCAGTTCTCCTCTTGTTATAGCGACCTAGCAGTCGCTTGCTCTGTCTTGCCCCCTGCGAAGACCACCAAGCATCCTTGCAAGCATTAAGCAGATCGATGCGACTGCTCTGACTGATAGTCCCTGGTCCTAGCCCACAGAAAGGTTTAGGGCCGTGGAAGGGAGTGCTAGCGCCTTTCCTGGCCATGATATCGGCAATCTCATTGCCGGGAATGCCCCCCAGGTCCCCAGTTAAAGTAGAGGCCCAATCTTGACACCTTAATTTACTATGCCATAGATAAAGATCTTTGCAAAGTTACAAGTCTATATCTTGAAGGGTGTGGAAAAAGGTTGCGTTCATACAGACGGACGGACAGACGGACAAACAGACAGTCGGACGGGCACCACATTGAACGAACCCAATATACTCTTTACCCTCGGTATCGAGTATAAATACCTCTTGTAAAAATATACAATAATATCAACAAGAATCCATACTAACAGAGTGTTCACTGGCCAAAATTCTGATATAGAGTTGGGAAGTGGTTTCACAACTACCATTTTCTCAGAGAGAACTATTGTAGGCTATTATTGCTGGAATCGTGATTCGTGAGCGAATCGTAAGTTATCTGCTTGCTTGCTTTGCTACGACATGAGGTGCACAGCCAGCCAGCCATATTGTGCGAATGCGCTCGCATGCCAGTAATATTGTAGCCTGCAGTAGCTTGTGAGATTCTTGTGCTCCCGAGTGTTGAATGCATATGAGCGTGTGTAAATTAACCAATTTCGAGGTTACTGATGAGAAGACTTTTATGTTTTAATGCAAGGTGACGACCGTCGTGATTTATTATCCAAGTTCAACTAAACTCTAAGTACACTCCAGCGCCTCGTGCAGAGTGTCGGATATGGTTGCTATGTCAAAAGGCATTTGCCTGCAACGTTGTCGCTGACTCGAGGCGTTGAGCAATATCCGCTAGCGATGTTGATCTTGCAGTTCTATGGCACGCCGACTAAGCGGGATTAGTATGACAACTTTCATGTTGCTGGGTGATCGCGTTCACTCCTACCTTGCTTAAGTGTAGGACGTCCTCGGACTTCTTAAAACCGTTAATGATGACTTGAAGATCGTGTTGGCGTCGACCCTCTGGTGTTTCTGGTAGGCCTTGGAAAAAGTATAACAGATGACTAAAAAAGGGATCGCGGACATTCCGGATATAATAGGCCGTTCTGTGTTTTGTCTTTCGTTGGTGACGGTTGTGTTTTTGAGTGCTCTCAATAATATATTGTTTTCTTGTGTGTTTTTACGGAGTTTTAATTGGTTTTATTTGGTAAACAATTCTAAAAGTGAACGCAAATATACGTCATATATATATATTTTTGTGTGCATCAATTGATTGCCGTCTTTAATCTCATTTTAACTTGCAGTAGAACTTACGCTGCAGTGCTTTGCAATAAAGAAAACAAACGCATATTAATACAAAC